>JAJJMC010025652.1:2204576-2234947 GCA_023531435.1 Papaver californicum
TCCTAACAAAACTCTAACTTCCCACACTCATAACTAACAATTCCTATAACCTCTCCCACGAATACCTAGTTTAACTCTAAAACGTGAGAGTTGGTTCTTCAAAAATAACTACTCTAAGCCTAATACTAAGGGCTACATAGTCTAGGATAAGGGGTATTACAGCAGATGACACAACTTTAGGATTTCGTACTCATATTGGTTATGTTGGTAGTGTTTTCCAATGGGTCGGGGTGGCCTTTGGGAGACCGCCTTTTTATATCTTTTTCGTTGAACATTTTACTGAGATAACAAATTGATTTTTGATGGAAAAAAAATAGCGGTGTTATATGATTCGAAAAAATTTAAAGTAGTAGAAAAGAGTGGAGTAAATGTAAGTCTAAAATGAGAAGAAGGTCTCAGTATATATAAAGTTTGATATTGTAAGCGTTTTATTAGCGTTGCACATGGTACGGTCCGATTCGGTTTTTAACTGAACCAAAACCAAAATCGACGAGTTCGATTTTATTGATTTCAAAACCGGAATTACCATTAACTAAATTCGGTCAGGTTTCGAACCGAGTCAATTCAGTTTAAAACCAACCAGTTATGATAAATCGAAAAATATACCAACATTTGATTTTTTTATTTTATATTAATTGTACACTTTATTTTTGTTTTTTTATTTTTTTCCAATAAACATGAAATTATATTAAAATCAAAAGAGTAAATCAATTCTAGGGAAATCCATCGAGAAAAAGAATGTAAATCTATACTAGGGTTATTAATCAGTTACCGATGATTTTGTTTCGATTTTAGGGATAAACCATAGTTGATCTACCATATATCGATTTTCTATAATCTAAAACCTTTAATTGGTCGACTTTCGGAGGCTTCTATGTGATGGTAAAATGTATTTTGTCTGTCACAGACTTTGTCCCAAGAAAATTAAAATTACAATTTATGAATTCACAATTTCTTAAAATTTTCAAACAAATTGTTACCCAATTTCCATCAAGTACAATCAAACGAACAAAATTCATGTTCAAAGTATATTAAAAACTACATTGATTTGATCAGAAACGATATATTTGTTTTTCAATTTTTTTCAAATTACCAAAAAAAATATAAAAAATCTCTTCTGATTTTGTAAATTTGATCAACTGAAACTTTTATACTTCAACCCATTGATTTGTAGGTTGAAATATGATCAAATTCGATCAATTGCAGAAGCAGAAAATGAAACTGTAGAATTAAAGCAGCAGAGAATCGGGTGAAGAAGATGAACTTTTCGGATTATGATTTCACTGGGTCCGACCCATATGCCCATATTTGAATCCGGACTTCACTGGATCATTATCTCTGCACTATTCCTCCTGTAAAATCAATCAAAAAACATGAAAATCATTCAAATTTAGTGAGTTTCAAACATCCAAACCCATTGCTATCTATCAATGCAAAAAAAAAATACTAAGATCTAAAAATGCAAAAAAAAAAGAAAAAAAAAGACAGACAGAAGTTTCAGAAGATGGTGTTGTTAGTCTTGAGGATGAAATAACATCAATTAAATAATTATTTATATTTGAAGAATATCACTGGTGGTAGTTTTAGATTATCTGGTAAAGAAAAAAATAGACGAAGAGGAAGAGAAAGGCAGAGGAGAAAGATTTAGGTTCTTTTTTTTAATACACACATTTATGTAAATTATCATACTACCCTTAATTAGGTATAGATTGGGTACATGTTCTGTTTACGTTATCTGATTACTACAACCTATTAAACATTCGTATAGATCCTTGTCACGTGGAGTGATTAGGGATTAACCCGTATCGTAACTGTACGAGCATTTTTATTTACGGAGATTTACATCTGAAAGCTTATTTGTCGATTTGTCGATCATGATGATTATCCTAGCCATTTTGGATTATACTCATACTTTTAAGAGAAGAGAGGAGAAAGAGTGAGTTAGTTTGAGTTTTTTTTCTTTTGAAGCATAGTTAGTTTGAGTTGATGATAGGAACATATAATAGTGACTGTGAATATTGTCAAAGACCTTTTTTTTAATAAGAGTCAGAAACCTTCAGAAGTACTTATCTATCGTTGGTACAAAGGTTGTTGCGACTTCTAGCAAGCACTTATTGTTCTATGGCCGAATAGATCATGTGGAAGTCAAAAGTTCAACCACCACCAAGTTGTAGATAACGGTATATGAAATGTTAACAAAGACTATTCATGACGTGCAATCCACTTGGCTAAAAATGCATTCTCTGAATTATATCAAATATAATGGTTACAAATAAAACCATGTTTCGAACAGAACTGCAGATCAATAACTTGGACATGTCCTTGTTTTCCATGTCAGTGGCATTAGCAGTTATATCCTTAACTGTCAAAGTGTACGATATACTAAGCGCGAGTATCTGAGGATTGACATAGGTTTAGAACAAGATTTTGTTCATGTTGGTGTTTCACTTTGAATTTAAGGTTGTTACTTTAACCCTAATACAATTGTATTCGTGCTTTTTTTAGGCATGTAAACTAAAACTGGGAGATTTAATATGAGAATTGTTAGGCACAAACTTTTTTAATGCTCGATGGGAGGACAACATCAAATTAGTAATTTCCAGACGTTCCAAGGGGTAGTCAAAAGAGAATTATGTGGATTTTTATAGATTTTTTATTCGAGTGATTCTCGAAGATTCTCTAGAAATCTTTAGATATCAAGTGATTTTATGGGAGTGTTTTAGAGAGTCGATGTGATTTACAGAAACTAAATAGTGGATTTTTAGGGAGTTTTTGTAGTTTATATAGACAATAAATGTGATCCTAGTGGGTTTGTTTTAATCATTTATTTACAAAAAAAGTCAACTGAGGGTGTTGTTAGTAGCCCATGTGAGACTATTATCCAAAACATACAACCTAGTTCTAATCACTATATATAATCACCTGGTGGACTGGTTTGTTTGTTCTTCTTCATCGTGGCACATTCTACTAAGACTACTGAAAATACTACAATATATATTGTCCACGCATGTGTTCGTATAAAATAACTCAAATTCTATGACCATCGAAATTTTTTACATGGTACTTAGATACCCAAATTTAATTAAAAATCCACGTATTTTAGATTCCTTAAGAAAAAATATGTCTTTTATAATAACTCGTCTTATATACAATTAAGCAAGTTATAGATATTATGGTTTATTTAAGGATAATACAACATAGCTTGATTAATCATTAGTTTAAAAATTCAATACATAAGAGAGAAAAAAGGCACTTGGAAAAAAATAAATAAATCAACACTAGTATTAAAGTCTTCCAAAATATCCTCTATTATGGAGAGACTTTTGTCATGCCTATTTTTGCATAAAAGTATCTCAAAGTCTTTCAAAATTATAAATCCATGACTTTCAAGTCGATAACCAATAACATGGGCATTTAAAAAACTTGTTAAAAGTCTCTAACCAATAACAAAGAGTTTTTAAGAATTTTAGGAACTTAAATAAAATCATTATTCACTAACAAGGGTGTTTTAGAGACTCTTTCAAAGTCTCTAACAACTAACAAGAGATTTAAGATCTCTCTGAAACTCCCTATAATTCTCAATGCACTAACCCTATGTTAGTACTTTCATATTCCATAGTTTACCAATGGAGTCTCTAAGAGTGACTTTTTTAGGATAAACCCATTATTTCGTAGTAAGCAAAAGACTAATATAAGATAAACCCATTATCCTGATCAAACTAAAACAATAACTGAAATTCATAAACAATAAAAACAGAAATAAAAAAACCCTCAGATGAAACTTGGGGTTTAACTGAAATTCATCAAGAAAGTAAATAAATGAAGAGTTTAGAAAGGGTACCAAATGGTGAGAGCTTTTGTTAGGAATGAAAACTTGGAAGAAGTGATGGTTCTGTTGGCTAACAACTGAAGAAGGAGAAATATTTTTGCCATATTTCCCCATTTTTGTTCCTAGAGTGGAGGAAATGGAACCTTCGCTGCAGGAGAAAAAAAACTAAAACACACACCGTTAGTAAAAAATAATGAAAAATTCCAAAAGGAAAAAAAATGAAAAATTCATTAGGTCCATAAAACAAAACAACGATAACATGAGAAGTGATCAAATGCAGACAACATATCACGAAAAAAAGATCAAATGCAAGAAAATAATTTTATATAGCAAATATGAAAGCTTATTTTGGAACTGATCTTCAACAACAGGTTTGTTACACACTGTTCAGTCACTCAGATTGGTGCAATACACTAAGTGATAACTGAGACTCTATAATATTAGCCATTATAAGCATAAGGCTATGCATATGATTATTGTAGGGAGTAGGAGATAACAAAATAAAAAGAAAAAGTATCATCTCACCATAGCCATCTGAGGTTTTCTTCTCTGATTGCCTATCAAAAAAGCTTACAGGAATCACCACACCCAACTCCTTCATTAGCAGAACCATATCAAAACAACCAGAGATTCAGTACAACATCGAAGAAAATAACCCAGAGTTTGACAATCATAATACTATCAAATAACTCTTAATACTGTCACATTAACATAACATGAACAAATCAACGCCACTACCTCCCACTTTAGCCACTGCCATTGCTCAAGTTTCCATTGCATTACAACAAAGTTAGTGTAAAGTCCTAACCAGTGAGAAATATATATTAAAACAACTTAATATGCATCAAATTATAAAGATAATACCTTTAGGAGAACCAAATACAGCAGGTGGCGACAAATCAAATTATGTTCCAAGAATCGGTCCATCCTTCATCTAAACATTTCCAAACTGTGATCCCACAAAAGCAATGGTCTTTAACTATGACCTTAAAATCTTATGAATATCTTGAATGGAATCTTAAATTGATACATAAGAAAGCTTGATAATTCCTTTCTTTTTGTTTATGTCATCACAAAAATCTTCATATGACGTGCCACCAACCAAAAAATCTTCATATTACTTAGCATATCGCTCAACAGGGTACTGTCGAGAAGGTACCAACTGTTAATAGGTCACCTTCAATTGGGTTCTCAAATACAGTCGTGGCATCCCAAAGCTACAACAAAATCCATGACAAACATAAATCAACCTCTTATCATACTCAATTTTAGGCCTATAATAACTAATTATTTAAACGACAACAATGTCAGTAAATCAAAAGTTAACATTGATTATCAGTACACAAATTGTTTTACCATTGTTACGGCTCCACTAATTTATAGTACCAAAGCTAATAAGCAATTACTATGTAAAACAACATATTAACCAGCAACACTACATTCTAGTGGTGGTGGTGTCTCTTGAAGGAAAAAACCCTATAAAAATAAAATAAAAATTCAACATAATTGTTTAAAGTTATGAAACTGAATATGTGGACTATAACTTACTTGTAGCAATTCATTTCTGCTTTTCACAGACATCGTCTCCTGTAAAATCTGTGAGCTCCAGTCAGTTACATCCCTTGATTTCTTCAACTCCTATTGGAAAAGTAATCCCCATAGAGTCCTTCAACAACTACAATCTTCCCATCATGATCAACTGCCTAACAAAAGAAATCATAAAAGTCGTTAATCCCTGCAACATCCATCTGAAACCATAGACCAATTGTTAAATTTCACAAAATTAAAATCAGATGAACATGAATATAAGAATGTTACTGTGCAAATTCAAGTAACCTCACAATTAAATTAAAATCAGATGAACATGAATATAAGAATGTTAGCAAATTCAAGTAACCTCACAATTAAAATACATAATTGTAAGGAAAAGGAAAAATATACCCAATGCAATTGTTTGTTCCCTACTACCATATCTCTTTTACACACAATGTACTACTGTAGCTAGGAGAATAATGCTGGAAAGCCGAACTGTGCAGGGAACAAAAGTCAGCATCGTTAGTTTCTGCAATCCAGTTGCTAGTATCAAGCAGTCTGACATGTGCAAGCAAGAGTGGATACATGATCAAAAAAGTTACATGATACAGTAAGAATCACAATGACTATTCAGAAAGGAACTTCATCCAAATGAGTTTCGGGGCATAATTTCATGTCTAGGTAAAACAAAATGGATAGCACAACTAAAGAACTACACATTAAAAAGTAAAAATGAGACGACAGATTGAGTTTCAATGCACAATTACTCACTTTGTAACCAACAACATAATTTCATGTCTAGGTAAAGCAAGAGTGTATCTTGACAGTTTAAAGATACATACAATTAATTCTTATATAGTATACCACGCGGAGGGTTAAATGCAGCCTGGGTTGACGTAATTGCCTTTGAAGCCTGCTCCCATGAGCGTAACAAGAAGACCTATTATTCATCCCGACCAATTCTATCTCATACGACTCCCATCAACGAAGAACTACTGCAATGCACTACCGGGTATTAGAAGGTAACTCAGTTGCTTGTGACAACTTGGTGCTTTGGACTAAGATGTTTCAATCCCTAAAATTGTTGATTGTCTTGGCTACTACAACGGAGATAAAGATTCACTTACTAAACTCCATATTCAACGGTTTCTTGTGCTGTTTTTTCAAGTAGAAGGTCTGGTCATGAATATAATGACCTGAAGCAATCATAGTGAGACAATACAAAAAACGTCAAACAGCATAAGAAACATCAATCAGATTATTTATAAAATGTATCCTTCAATATACGACAAATTTTTATGATAGTTCATGTATACCTGAACTTCGTAGTCACCAAGAGCCTCAGTGCTACCAGCCAAGAAAATCCCCACCATGACAGTAGATTAATGGGGTGTAGGTTTCTGAGTAGAGTAGGTTTAGAGAAAAAGACTTTGAGATTGAGAAATCTGGATTGGTCAATATAACAGAACTTCTTGGCAGGAAATCCCTAAAACAAATCAATTGAATGCAAACTGACGCACTTAACAACAGTCGGATGTTTGGGTTCCATATATATCAATCACTTTGTGTTACAATATTAGAAGTCTCTGGATCAATCTCTTTGCAAACTACGCAGAGAGGAAAACATTGGATGTCAATAAACGGGGTATGCTTACAAAATCTAAATCTCCGATATTCAACTTCCTTTTTCTATATTTCAATTGTTTCATCACTGAGCTTTTATTTGTTTTGAAAATCTACAATAATTTTCTACAACCACATCAACATACAAATTACTCAGTTATGATGTTAAGAAAATTAAGCCAACTTTAGTCAGACAGTAAATCAAATATGATGAAAAACAAAGCTCGTGTGATTTAATTAGCAACAACTCTTGCGATGTAAGGCATGGTTGCAACTAAAAAGTAATGCACAAAAATACAAAGAAATGAAAAATAGTTAGGATTTTACATTAACATCGGTATATTGTGGGTTCGATGTAGTATCTCTTTTCACCGACTGCTTTACCACCAGTTAACAATATAACTCATTTTTTCTTGCCTTGTTCAATGAATGAAAGGATTTTGTTAAACTTATCTATCTGCATCAACCAAAACAAAAAAATTAGATGTAAACCTTTTGTTACAGGCAACTATGACATTGAAATTTAGGCCATAATAAGTATTCTTGTTGTCCTATGTACAATCTATCAACAATGATTTGAGAACCAATAACAAAAATAAAAACAAAAATTGGAATTCTAGGGCTTATGATAGCGAAAATCTAAACCCAAAATTGGGAGAAAGATAATCCCCTAAACAAAAAATCCCAAGTCTATACACCAACACTATTAATCACAATATGAAAACCAAATTCCACAATATCCCCAATAAAACTCAATTTATCTATAATCCCATCAACACTTCAAAAGAAATCAATAAAAAAATACTAACAGAAATCAATACAAGAATCCTAAATAATGAAGAATTTGAATCAATAAATGAAGAAATTAGGGTATATTGATGGAGGAAGGGAATACCAAAAGGAGAATGGTAATGATGAGCAGTATTTCTCTTAAGTCCTTGTGAAATCCTTCTAACAACAACAAAGGATCTTCCTCTATCATCTATTTCTAATCTCTGCACCTTGTAATCTCTTTCTTTCTCTCTATATCTTCTTCCCTAAACCATTTTTCATTCAAATCCAATCAACAAAATCATTCCTCCTTCGTTTTCTTCTACAATGATAATGTAGAAGAATCTGAAGCTTCTCTGAATCTGATTTCTTTTTCAACGAAGAAGAATTGAAAAGAACGCGAAATAAATAAAATATTTAATAGAATGAAAATCCCTCTTTAGGGTTTTGAGACTGTGGGAAGATCTAAAAACGAGCGAGAATGAGATTCTTCTAGTGTAGGTTTATGAGCTTCAATTAAATGGATGTGCAAGAATATGAAACGGCTGTGATCTTTTGTGCGTTTTTCACCCATCTTTTATTAAAGGAATAATAAAACTTATCAGAGGATCCCGAATTAGAACTAAGCCGTTAATGAGATCCATGTATCTTATCCAAGATAAAATCTTAATCACCATTTATGATTCAATCTGGTTATATTAAAAAAATCTGGACCGTTATTTATCCAAAAATTAAAAAGAGATCCTATAATCCTTATTATTCTTTGTCCCCTTAGGGCAACTCCAACGGTACGAGTATACCAAATATCAAAGAGTAAAAAAATTTGCTCGTTTTTCATTTTTTTACACAACGATTTTGTGAGTAAATATAATCGCACGCGTTTTAATTAGACGTCTGTTATAAAATGTTATTTTAAAAGAACGTTAGGTGACACGGACGTTTCTGTAGTGGGACGTATGTCGTTGGACGCACATTTGGGTGAGCGTTTCATATTCTGGAACCAGACGCACTTATAAATGAGCGTTTGCATTCTCGTACGCTTCCTTAATCAAACGTATGTTTAACGTCCACACTAATGGACGTTTAGTGATATACGCTGTGCCTAAAAGACGCCTGAATGCCAGAAGCCCCTTTATAATAGCGCTTAGTATTGAAACGTCCACCAACAGAAGCGTGAGCTGAGTTTCACGTTCACCTAAAAAAGAAGCGTAATGAAGCACGTCCACCAGTGTAAGCGTTAATAAGATTGGTGCTCTGGCACTCTCCTAAGAGAGCTTCTGGTGCTCTGGCGCTCTCCTAAGAGAGCTTCTGGTGCTCCGAGAGCGCCTGTTATCGGACGTCTTTTTAATAAAACGTATTATATACGGACGTTATTTCAGTAGAACGTTTTAACCAGACGCTCATTTGGCTTGCGTTTCTTCTGTCAGCGTTCTCCTAGGGAAGCGTTACTTCATACACATTCTTTTGTGAGCGTCTCATCAAACGCTTTTCAGGCAGTGCGTCCGTGTTTTGAAACGTTTTCTTAACGAAGCGTTTTTTGTTAACGCATATTTACAAGAGCGTGCGACTATATATATGTTTCAGAGTAAAACTGCTCTGGTACTGTACATATAGTCGCCCAAAACCCAAATATGATCGCCTGTTGCGCTTGAATTTAGGCGAACCAAAGAGTAAATGTAATCTTTACTCTTTGGTCCCCTCGTCCGTTGGAGTTGCCCTTAACTTCCCAAGATGAAATTCAGGCCACTCTTTGTCCCCCTTAACTTCCCAAGATGAAATCCAAACCACCACTTATAACCCAACTGTGCGTTATATTCTTGATATGTGTTAGTTAGACATCTTAGTTGATGCACACTAAATGTATTAATATTCAGCTACTAGGTTGTTTATTTTTTTTTGAAGCATAGCTAACGGCTATTATGTTATGTTGTGTTTCTCTCTATGTTGTATGAGAACAAACACATGACACGGTTATAGGAGCACATCAAATTTCAAAAAAAAAAATTGGTTGTAAAGACTACGACGGATTGGGTACGGGTGAATATTTCGATACTGGGTAGAGAAGATGAAGTATCGAGTCGCGTAAAATAATACCGCTCCATAAAACTGAAACAAAAACAATGATGTAAAACGAAAGCATTTAGTATCGGGTTGGGAAAAACAATACCATTCGATAACCCGACCTATAAAATTAAAACAAAAACAGTGGTGTAAAATAAAATCATTAGGAACTTTTATACCCATTCCTAAATGATTTTGGTTAAAATTTAACCGAATCGAAAATGAACGGTTTTTTGATCGATCCTTCCACCGCGTGCGATCATTTAGTTAATATTTAGTTAACATTAGATTAATGGTTCAGTTATGGTTCGGCTAGGTTTCATAGTTAAACGGTTTAAATCGGTTTCTCGATTTTGCCTATGGAATGTGCAGCCTACGTTTTATAGTCGTGGACTTTCTTGGGATCCCATCAAACATCTTGAATAGATCTCTTTAAGCCTTCCTTTTGTCACGGCCCGCCCATTTCCCACATATTGGGCCGACCCATGACAAGAGTCTAGGTCCATAGGAAGAACCTAGAAGCTCTAGAATATTCTTGGATAAGAATATTCCCTTGTATATTCCTTGTACATTCAAGATAGTGGTAGAATACTCTAGAATATTCCCATATTCTAGAACCCTCCATAGCATCTATATAAGGTGGGGAGCTCATTTGCTCATTTCATCCACCAACAATCTCTTAAGCAATTGTAACATTCTCTCTCTTAATCAAATACTCTCTTCCACTTAAAATCTCTAAGTCTCTTCTCTCTTTTGTGATCTTTTAGGCTTACCTGAAGAGTTCAAGTGCCGCACGGTCTAGTCTAAAATCTTAGCCCGTGACAGTTGGTATCAGAGCGAAGCTTCAAACTCGAGAATGGCTGACGACAATAGCAACAACAACACCATGGATAAGGGTGTCGACCAGGCCAAGAAAAGGGGCAAGTCCAAGGATATGACATCAAGTCTTGAGACAAGAATGTCGCGTATGGAAAAGCGGGTGAGCGATTTCCTTATGCGCGCCGAAGAAGAGTTCCTAACAAAGGAGACTCTTGAAGGGTGGAAAGAAACATTCGAGGAGGTCATAAGCAAGGCGGTGGATGGTATCCGGATGGACGTGGAGGCTCGAATCCAGGACGCAATAGATGATAGCGTGGAGGAAATGAAGGCCAAGTTGATATCGGTCGAGCAAGAGTTGGAGACGGTGAAAGGGGAGTTGGTACTGTGCAAGAGGGCGGCTATAATTCAAGCCATGCACGAAGGACCAAGCAAACTCTCAAGAGAGGATGCTCCCAAGCCAACACCATACAATGGTAAGAGAGACGCAAAGGACATAGACACCTTCATATGGAGTTGCGAAAGGTACTTCGAACACCTAGAGATGGAGGATGATGGGAGAAAGATAAAAAGAGCCACAGTGTTTCTCACGGAGAACGCTTTGGCATGGTGGAGACTTCGAAGCCAGGAAATTCAGCAAGGTATGGCTACTATCACTACTTGGTCAGATTTTAAATCTGATCTTAAGAAATACTTTTACCCGGAGAATGCGGCTTACGAAGCTAGAGCGAAATTGAAGTACCTTCGTCAAACGGGCACAACCAAAGAGTATACCGAAAAACGTATACAAACTTGCTGCTGGAGATACCCAATTTATCTGAAGAAGAGAAGCTCTTCAACTTCTTATGCGGAGCAAAGCCGTGGGTAAAGCAAGAGTTGGATCGACGCCGCGTTCAAACACTGACCGAAGCAATTGCCGTAGCCGAGACCTTGGTCGAAAGGCCAAGCTTCGAAGAAAGAGTGAAGCCCTCAAGGAGTACAAGCTTCGAAGATAGGAGAACTTCAAGAGGCCACCATGCCAAAGGTGGGGAAGCAAGAGAAGATAGAGACAAACATGCACCAAAGAAATACCTTTCGTGGAAGGACAAAGCTCCGGAGCGTAAAGATAAAGGTAAACCATCTTTCTCTTGCTTCTTATGTGAAGGAGACCATAAAGTCCGAGATTGCCCAAAGAAGGGTAAGCTTACGGTATTAATGGAGGATAGTGGATCGGAGGAGGAACGAGACTCCGTGGTAAGCTCACTCCGAATGCTAAACAGTGTCCGAGCAAAGGTGGAGAAAGCCAAAAGCACGGACAAGACGCTTATGTACGTGAACGTTCAAGTAAATGGGAAGGCCTCTCGCGCCTTAGTGGATACGGGTGCTACACATAACTTCGTGTCAAAGAAGGAAACACTGCGGCTAGGCATGAAGTTTACTAAAGGAGGAGGCACCGTGAAGGCAGTGAACTCGGATGCAAGGCCACTAGAAGGTGTGGCTCGTGGCGTGGAAATGCATCTTGACCGGTGGGCTGGACCGGTCGACTTCTCGGTAATCCCCATGGACGACTTCGACATGGTGCTAGGCATGGAATTCATGTGCGCTCAACGGGCCATTTCTATGCCACCATTCGACTCCTTGTGCATACTTGGAGACAAATCGGCTCACCTTATACTGGTGACCAAGGAAAAGAAAAAGAGCACGGTGCTTTCGGCATTACAACTCTCCAAAGGGTTTAAGAAGGGGGAAGTAACCTTCATAGCGACGATGAAGGAAGAAGCACCAATGACCCAAGGGGAGGAAGTTCCAAAGGCCATAACAAAGGTCCTCGGCGAGTTTACGGACGTGATGCCAAAGGAGCTTCCTAAGACGTTGCCGCCTAGACGGGAGATTGATCATACGATCGAGCTTGAGCCTGGTGCTAAGCCTCCCGCGAAAGCATCCTACCGAATGTCTCCACCAGAGTTGGCTGAATTGAAGAAGCAACTCAAAGACTTGTTGGATGCGGGCTACATCCAAC
Organism: Papaver californicum; assembly: GCA_023531435.1. NCBI lineage: Eukaryota > Viridiplantae > Streptophyta > Magnoliopsida > Ranunculales > Papaveraceae > Papaver > Papaver californicum. Next base: position 2,217,209 of record JAJJMC010025652.1, read on the forward strand.
CATCAAAAGCACCATACGGAGCGCCGGTACTGTTCTAGAAGAAGAAGGATGGAGCAATGCGGTTATGCATCGACTACCGGGCGCTCAACAAGGTGACCATAAAGAACAAGTATCCCATACCGCTCATCGCAGACTTGTTCGATCAACTTGGAGGAGCGAAGTACTTCTCAAAGTTAGACTTGCGGTCGGGATACTACCAAGTGCGGATCGCGGAAGGCGACGAGCCAAAGACGGCATGCGTCACGAGGTATGGGGCTTATGAATTCCTTGTAATGCCTTTTGGTTTAACTAATGCTCCCGCTACTTTTTGCACCTTGATGAACACGATATTTCACCCATACTTGGACAAGTTTGTGGTGGTCTATCTCGACGACATCGTGATCTATAGCAAGACCTTGGAAGAGCACGAGGAGCACTTACGGATTGTTTTCCAAGCATTAAAGGAAAATAACCTATACGTGAAGAAGGAGAAGTGCTCCTTTGCCCAAGGAGAAGTCTTCTTCCTAGGTCACAAGATCAGTAGCGGAAGCTCATGATGGAAGATGCCAAAGTCCGCGCCATCCAGGAGTGGGTAGCCCCTACCAAAGTGCCGGAATTGAGATCATTCCTAGGCCTCATCAACTACTATCGAAGATTCATCCTAGGATACTCAAAGAAGGCAGCCCCGCTGACGGACTTGCTAAAGAAAGGGCGAGCTTGGGAGTGGACAATCCGATGCCAAGAGGCGTTCCAGCAGCTAAAGCAAGCGGCAGTCGAGGAGCCAGTCTTGCAACTTCCCAACCCAAGCCTTCCGTTCGAGGTGCACACGGACGCGTCACGCGATAGGAGGGGTGCTGATGCAAGAGGGACATCCTATCGCGTACGAGAGTCGCAAGATGAACGATGGCGAGAGAAGGTATACCGTTCAAGAGAAGGAGATGACAGCGGTAGTTCATTGCTTGCGAGTATGGAGACACTACCTTCTCGGATCGAAGTTCATAGTCAAGACGGACAATGTTGCGACGAGCTACTTCCAATCACAAAAGAAGTTAAGCCCGAAGCAAGCTAGGTGGCAAGACTTCCTTGCGGAATTCGACTATAATCTCGAGTACAAACCGGGTAAGCGAAACGTGGTCGCGGATGCACTTAGCCGAAAATCCGAGTTTGCCAATCTCACGCAAGCTAGCAGCACATTGATGGACCGTGTGAAGGAAGGGTTAAGCCAAGATCTAACGGCAAAAAGTTTGGTAGAGTTTTCACCAAAGCCGGAAAAACGAGGAAGTTTTGGATCGAGGATGGCTTACTATTCACCACAGGAAGGAGGGTCTACGTGCCGCGATGGAACAACTTGCGGAGAGACATCATCAAGGAGTGCCATGATTCTCGGTGGGCAGGTCATCCCGGCACTCATCGCACATTAGCCCTTGTGCATGAGAAATTCTTCTGGCCACAACTCCGCGACGACATTGAGACTTATGTGCGGACGTGTCTTGTGTGCCATCAAGATAAAGTGGTGCAAAAGCAGCCTGGAGGACTGCTAGAGCCGTTACCTATTCCTGAGATACCATGGGAGAGTGTCTCAATGGACTTCATCACATGCTTACCCAAGTCGGATGGGTTTGGCACAATTATGGTGGTGGTGGACAGGTTCACCAAATATGCAACATTTGCAGCAACCACGCCCGGATGTACGGCGGAAGAGGCGGCCAAGCTCTTCTTCAAAAATGTGGTAAAGTATTGGGGGGTTCCGAAAAACATCGTGAGCGATCGAGACGTTCGCTTCACAGGAAAATTTTGGACGGAGCTCTTCAAGCTGATGGGTACGGAGCTCAACTTCTCAACAAGCTTTCACCCTCAATCTGATGGGCAAACCGAGCGGGTGAATGCTTTGTTGGAACTATACATTAGGCATTATGTTAGTGCCAATCAGCTAGATTGGTCGAAGTTGCTTGACATAGCCCAATTCTCCTACAACTTACAACGTTCGGAGTCTACAGGGAAGAGTCCCTTCGAGCTTGCAACCGGCCAACAACCCTTGACGCCAAGTACTCTAGCCACTTCTTATGCAGGTGCTAGCCCCGGAGCATACAAGGCCGCGAAGGATTGGCAGCAACAAAGGGACTTCGCGCACGCCCAATTGATAAAAGCGGCTAAGAAGATGAAGAAGTGGGCGGATAAGAAGAGGCGACATGTAGAGTTCCAAGCTGGCGACATGGTGTTTATCAAGCTCTTGCCCCAACAATTCAAGTATACTTGGCCGCTACACAAAGGCTTGCTACGCAAGTACGAAGGGCCGTTCGAAGTACTAGCCAAAGTGGGCAAAGCTTCCTACCGAGTCGAGCTCCGACAAAGATGAAGATTCACCCCGTCTTCCATGTGAGCAACTTAAAGGCGTTCAACAAGGATGAGGAAGACGAGAGCCGAGGAGTATCAACTCGCGCACCACCCATGATTGCGGCTTCCTTCGACAAAGCGATAGATGAGATATTAGCCGAACGAATAGTTCGAAGAAGGGGAGTGCCGCCATGCAAGGAATACTTAGTGAAATGGAAAGATGCATCCATACAAGAAGGAACGTGGGAGCCCGGGGCGTCTCTATGGCAATTCAAGGATGCGATCGACCAATTTCACAATCAAGCCGCGACGAGGACGTCGCGAGAATAGGTGGGGGAGAGTGTCACGGCCCGCCCATTTCTCACATATTGGGCCGACCCATGACAAGAGTCTAGGTCCATAGGAAGAACCTAAAAGCTCTAGAATATTCTTGGATAAGAATATTCCCATATTCTAGAACCCTCCATAGCATCTATATAAGGTGGGGAGCTCATTTGCTCATTTCATCCACCAACAATCTCTTAAGCAATTGTAACATTCTCTCTCTTAATCAAATACTCTCTTCCACTTAAAATCTCTAAGTCTCTTCTCTCTTTTGTGATCTTTTAGGCTTACCTGAAGAGTTCAAATGCCACACGGTCTAGTCTAAAATTTTAGCCCGTGACACTTTGCCGTATTCCTAACATACTCTTACTCTAAATTGTCTAATCTGAAACTGAGTTTGACTGCAGAGTCCAAAGCGAACTCAATTTGAACCAAACCGTATTCTTTTCCGACCAAAACCCCATTTTGTTTTATGTTGCAGTGCTGAGATAACTAGGTTAGATTCGTTAAAATTTGAACAGAAGAGAAACAGAGATGTCTTCTCACAGTAACTCTTCTTCAGCTGCAAGCGATCCAAGACAACCATCAACTGCAAAACCTTATATTCCTCCAGTAGTAGCTCCACAAGATCTACCCTTTGATTACTCTGGTTTCATTGCTATTATCTGTGGTGTCACTGGTGTTATGTTCAGGGTATGATGCTATTCTTCTTTCTCTTTTGTTATTTGTAAATCTTTTTAGAAATTTTGGGAATATTCTTTCATAATGAGGCATGATTCTCCGAGATCGATAGAAAATTGAGTCTCTGAAATTGGTATTGCAGTTAACTGTAGCTGCCAGGTGAATAAATATCGAATTTTAGGATCCGGGGATAGCCTAGTCAATTGTTGTGATCTGCGTTTATTTAGCTTTCGATCTGCTTTGGATTTTTTAAATTTGAAGATTTTGCTTATTACTTTTGATAAATTCTTAATGTGTTATGAAATGTCAACACAATTGATTTCTCAAACATTTGCCCTTTGTCTGAACTCTATCTTCTGTGGATATTGGACTTGATTGTTTCGTTTCACTGTGGTGTCTTTATATTACAGATTATACTTCTGTTTCAACATGACCATTACAACTTGACATATCAATTAGCAGTAATCATTAGAAAGATTATTTAGTTCTCCATCGAAGGATCTTGTTTGTGCTACATTAGCAGTCTAAGATCCGTACTTGCCGTTGTTCTATCAATGTACCAATAGATTTCAAATGATAAAAACTAGAAAGTGCTGCACCAATATCTCAAAACTCAAAAGATTCTCATAAGTCATACCCTTGTTTATTGGTATGACCACGAAAGACAAATTCCATGCAAGAGTACATAATTTCTTTTTTAGGACTCGCTGAGAACAATCAACTATTAATTGCTACTTTTCTTCTAGGGAGCATTAGCTACTCTCTCTCAACATTTGAGCTCTTTTTTTTTGGTCTGATGATGGCGAAAGTAGTAATTTCCTAAGTACTATTTTCCATGGAATTTTTAGCTTCTTGTTAAATCTCAGAATGGCCTTTGATATCTTTTTGCAGTACAAACTTTGCTCCTGGCTCGCTATAATCTTCTGTGCGCAGTCACTGGCAAGCATGAAGAACTTCGAAAACGATCTTAAACAGATATCCATGGCTATGATGTATGTATAGTTCACCTCCACCGAGTGCTGTCCTTTATATTATATCTCTAAAGTTCGACTCAATTTGTTAGGTAGAGTCAAGCCCTGGAGTATTATATTTAAATGCCGCCCCCTACACAGGGGTATCTCCTCTCTTTGCTCTGTATATATATCCATACCGTATTGATTCAGTTTGTTGATAAAAGTGCTCATGGTATATGTTATGGTACGTTGATATCCGATTTTTTCTCTAGAAAGACGTAGACTTTAGAAACATGGTGCTTCCCTGGCTATCCCTAATAATAGCATGTTTAGATGATATGTTATTTCTTCTTTTCCTGATTGTGAGTCCTGAACCCCTATTTTGTTTGTCTTACAAAACTCATCCCACGTAATGAGCTAGTTTTGCGAATGTATGCTTTCGTCTGAGAAACTAACAACATATGCTCTACCAATGCCAAAGAATTGTAACTGAGATTTTTCCCAGCGGGATATTTGGTTTTCTTATGTGCAACAACTAGTTCCTTTTTTATGTATACTCTTGTTGTGGTTGTTTCTTGCTTGAAATATATCCACTGGGCACTCAGAATGTCGTAGGAACCAATTAATCTTTGGAAGTGTTACTTCCGTAGTGAATTTGAAAATAACATGCTGCTTCAGAGTTGAATTCAGGTTCTCTAGAACGTTTTGTTATGACGTGATTGAAGTTGTACTCTTACAGATTTGCCAAAGTATAAAATGAAAGGTGTCGTTGTAACATTAAGTGAAAAAGGCCAACTGTAGTTGACAGATCAGACGTATCCTGACATTAATCTTCGGGATCTGTTATTCTATTAGGTGGAAATATGATATGTGGCCATCTGAGGCTTTCAAGTCTTAACTACTACTTGTATAATTCTATGTTTTCAGAGGACAAGGATAGTTTTGAACTTCAATATTGGTAGTTGTATCTTGGAACTTTTTCAAGAAGAAATTTATAATGGTTTTGCGCTTAAGGGATCTGGGAAGAGATACTGTAGTGAATATGGTGGCTTTGGTGTCTTTTTTTTTTAAAGAGTATTGATGAATAAGTACTCCTTGGTTCTTTCATCGAAAGAGAGAAAACGTAAGCTCAAGCCATAGGTGAGTCGAGTACAGGCGAAGTGACACCTTAGGAGTTCAAAGAGGTGTAGGTTTGGATTCACTCATCCAAGATACGCTGCTTTAGTTTGCACTTTGAAAAGAATTCAAAATTTAGCATGTCATGGTATCAACAAAAGCGCATTGGCATACACAATGAGTTCGACCTCATTAACAATAAGTGATGCAAATTTTTAGTTGCGAGAATCTTGTATCCATGTAATTTTTGGTAGTAACAATTGCAGTCCTGAAGTGGGACAGGCCTTCAACTATTCAACGTCTGTCAATAGTGTTATATCTTCTAGGACTGATTTTCTCTATCCCTGCCAAGTATTGTTTCATATCACACAGTCCTAGATTTTCTCTATCCCTGCCAAGTATTGTTTCTTATCAGACAAGCCCTTTCTGATATTGGACACATGATTTAGTCTATTTTGAATTTATAAAGTTCGTTTTAGAAGTATAAACTATACATGATGAAGTGTTCCTCGCAAAATTTCAAACGTCGTTGTGGTCTATTGCAGGTTTGCTATCATGGGATTGGTGACAAACTACTTTGGCCCTGCTCGACCAGGCACTCAAAGTTAACCTTCAAAGTAACGCTGGAAGTTTGAAGAGCTTAATGTAGCTGCAGACTTGTCTAGCTTTCTCGATGACTGTCTTCATAAGTATCTTTTTTTGATGGATATTAGCTCTAGAATTTACTTATTTTTCGTCCATTTGTGTATGACATGAATAATTTGATCAATGCTATGCTGATTGTGTTCAAAATATTTATGAAAATTATCCAGTGTACATTGGTGCATGATCATCAAGTAGTAATGAAACAATGTGCTCAAACTAGATTCAAGACGACCGTTTTCAAGAATAGCTGATGATTTTGTGGGGGAGTTGAGAAAAGCTGGCAACAGTTCCTTAAGTCCGAGGTTTAGAAAGTTCCTCAGTTGGGAGGGTTGAAAGATGGGCCTTTGGAGAAACGTTCTATTTACAAAATTCTATAACTAAAAGTTCGAATTGTTATGGTTGTGTCTTGGTATCCAGACAGCCTGAACCAGCAAAGGTCTCAATTAACTTTAAAACATCAAATGGATGACCAATGTGTAATTCTGTTCCAAAATGGCATATTGTAGACTCTTGGTCTTGGATTAACAGAGCAGCCATAGCCACCATAGTGTCACAATATTAATTTGCACAACCTGTGATCAGTATATGAGGAACACGGATAAATCACTGTAAAGAATAATCCCCTGACAAGGTGTATTAACTGCCATCACTGCAGGCAGTATAATGACCAAAACAGTTTTTTAATACTGCCCCTAGACCACAACCAATGGTTTATGAGAGGAGTTAACAACATTGAACGAAAGCTTGCTTGCGAGTAAAAGGAGAGCAATGGGGTTCCAGAACTCAAAGATCAAAACGACCAGCTGGAAAGAATTTTTGCCCAGCGGCAGAACATATGCATACATTTTTTTCACTGCCTTACCAAAGACATGACTATGTCCAAAGTTTTTTTTTCCCTTGAGCAAGTAAGCCGCAAGGATTACTCCAAGCTTAGAAAACAATTCTTCAATTATCACTTCTCCGAAGTGACTCGCCAGCAAAGGTTCTGATATGGCTTAGGCTGTTCACCATAACATCAGCATTGCTCCTTCCATCTAACTTCCCATCATCACCGACACCGTCCAAAGTCACTTCAAATGTCTCTAGTCGATTTATGATAAATGACCCTTCATGCAGTATTGTAGATTTCACCTCTGAAGAAGATGGTATATACAGAGGTACGTGAAATGACTCTAATCTCTCCGCTTCAATTTTACCCTTCATCAAATTCATTGCAGATTTATGTATCTAGATTTTCTTTTTATTTGTTATATTTTACTGTATATTCTTTTTTCACAAAATCGCATGCATATACAGTGGGATCACTGACATGGAAACATGTATGTATAATATCTCAACAAGTATATGATTACTGACACTTAATAACTTGTCATCAATTCAAAACCATAGTTAAATTTTACCTGTGATAGCATGTCGGAGAGTATGTTTGCCATGAGCTCCCAGATTAAACAATGTTCTTTGCTACAAGGACGGACATCATCTGCCCTACCGGAGGTCGTTAGCACCATACGCGCTCCCTTTACTACCTCCTCAGATCGACATTTCAGAAAAAAACTCAAAATCTCTGTTGAATTGATTGAAGTATGCTTCAACTACAGGTGGGGGGCTTGACTCCACCATGTAAACATTACCCTTATTAGTCTCCGCAATCCCTTGAGGAACCTGTATCAATTGGAAAAAATGTTGGTCTAGTGTTAAAATAAATAAATGAAAGCGATAGGAACAAGGAATATGCAATGATTAAAAAATGGGAATTAAGTACCCAAGATAGCTAGCTAACCTGAGACAACCAATGGAGACTGAAAGAAGAGTGAATAAAGTGGAGACTATCAGCAGGAAAAAGTCTGCCATAAAATGACCCAGGAATTCCTGTAACAAAACATGGTTGTTGTCTCTGGTTTCTCTCATGTCCACTTAATCTGTTGTAGATTTTATTGAGCTCATCGTAAAAACCTTGCAAGGACTTAAAAATTGAGTTAAAGTCATTGCCAGAAAGATCGTTGAGGAACACGAGAATTTCAGGGTGTGTAGTAGCACTCAAACCACCTGAATCACGAGGAAGTGTCTTGAACATAATATTCATAACATACGAAACAGCCAATAATGCATTGGGGCCTGAGGAACAACCCATATCTGCAATACATATGCTCGTACTAATAATGGGTGCTGGAGAAGCTAAATACATTGTATTGACAATCTCTATTATGGTTTCCTCTATAATGGGCTTTGTGATCTCTACACCTTTCTTCTGCAATGGAATAATCAAGGTAAAATTACAGCTATCATTATGCAATCACTAACCGATAATTAATATGCGTCAAGCACCATGTACCCTGATTTGTATATAAAATGTGAAGAAAGTGATAAAGATGAACCTGCCATAAGGGGTTGGAAGAATAACTTGTTTCACCATTGCCACCATTCATGTGAAATTGTTGGTTGATGTCCATTTTCATTTATTGACAAGCAGATGAGAGGGAGCACTGGAGCAGAAAACAATAGTAGATATACAAAAGGGGACGACCGAGACAAACTGTGGCGATGGAAAATTGTAATCCTACCCATTAAAATAAGCAAATAATTTTATTCTTAGATTTTGTAATCCTACTCAGAAATTTAAGTTAAACACATAATTATTTACATTGAAACCACAAAAACTTACCGAATTTAGAGATGTATATTTAACAATACGGCATATACATATTCTTCATCCTCGACTAAACTAGTGTACCGGAGATTGTATCCAAGTAGTCCCCTTGTAATATTTAAATAAGCTATGAGCTTATTGTTGGAAAGGAAAATATAGAGATCGCGATATGAACTACATCCCTAATGCCAAATATAAAGAAAGTGATGAAACACTCTCTTCTTCAACACCTGCAAGGTGCAAAAAAAAAAGAAAGAAAAAGAAAATAAGTTATGTGCAGGCTGTGTCAAAGAAGTGCAGTTGACTTTACAAGTCTATTAAAAAGGAAAATGAATAACAAACAAATGTCGACAGAACTCATGCCCCAATATCCATTGAATAGCAATTACCAAGTTTAAAAATTCGGTACATGGGACTTTGGAACCGCTTAAGCATGCGCTATGGTTTATTCTCTGGCTAGATTGATAGACTGTAGAGAAATTTGGGAAGATCTAAGCTGAGAGTTAAGCCATAGTTTATCTACAGTGCTGGTAAGACATGGCTTTGCGGAAACTAAGTATCGTTGTCCGTGAAAACCTACTGGGTTTCCGCCCAATATAATTTTTTTTTTTAACCTTTTGCATCTTAAGCCGCACTTTTTAATCTAATTAAATCTAACCATAAAATTCACCACACAATTTTATTCTAGTGAAAATTCAGTTTCCGCCAAACACTTCGTGCGAAAACTATCCGCCTAAATGTAGCTATGGGCCATAGTGGTCGATTTTCTTTTACTTTTCTTAGCTTAGCTAGTTTGTAGAGAAATTTAAAAAAAAAAAGAAAAATCCACATCATAATGCTTGCTCTTAGCAAAGCATCAGTCCAGAGGAAAAACTAAGTTACAAAATCCCATGCGAGTACTTAGTATAACTAAACATACAGTAGATAACTGACATGGGTATACCTGATAAAAAGCCCTTTAATTTCTAGTGAAATTGTTGATCTCATAATCAGGGAAGGAAATAAATGAATTATTGGTAAATAGCTAATTTTGCGATGTGTGCTTTCATCTGAGAAAATAATAATGACATCTAGTCTATTATTGCACTTCTATTACTCTATTTTGTATGCGTGTAAATTGTTTGTGTTTTTTAACTATCTTGGACATGTTGTTCTTTATGATTGGCTTGTTCAGATCTGAATATTGTTGAGTCTACTTTACTCTTTATATAAAGAGTTTGTTTTGCGTTTGTAATTAGTAAGACAATTAATTGAACAATTTCAAGTCAATCATAAATGAAATTGAACATTTAATTTTACTTAATTATGGTATCATCATGGTAAGATCAACTACCGCCGCGTATCTCACAAATTCATTTTTATTTTTATTTAAAATTTTGATTTCATATTCTTTTTGTTCAATTTTACGGCCGCTAACTACTACAAGTCAAGAATCTCACACATTTCGTTCAATCAAATTTCCATTATCATATATATCATGTTGAAGGATGATAATTATCTTAATTGGAAGAACAGTTGTGTACAATAATCAAAAAATAAAGAAAATTAAAGAAATAAAAATTGTTGATATTTAGCTCTTGATTGAAGTGATTCGTCAAAACGGATGAGTTCCTCGTATCTCCGCAACATCAAGATAGTATGCAATAAAATTTTGAAAAAAAAACAAAGTGAGTCACGTGTTTAACACGTTGTCCTTAAGACATTAGTGCCCGGCTACACTTAAAAGCGATACTATAGCCTTCACAGGACGGATGCCTCCAGGATAAAACACCCTACTACACCTACTACTAGCACTCGTAATAGATGCTCAACTTGAGCTTGGCAACTCAAAAAAACCCTTCAAGAAAATCTCAAAAAACTTAAGAAAGATAATAATAAATTATTATTCTATTGGTCTCTCCGAAAATATGGAGAAACCCTTTTTTCCTTGGATGTCAAAATAAGTTGAGAAAAGTTTGTTTATATAATCTCTTAATACAAAAGAAGTGGAAACTCCCCGATGTAGGACTAAAGTGTTTCATTCACAAAAGAAAATAAAGAAAAAACCAAAACATGTAATATGACCAATAGGCCAGGAGCTCGAACCCAAATAGCACAATATTTTATATTTTAATAAAAGATTTAAACTCATTTGTTTATCCATTGTTTTCCAACAATCCCCCACATGAATGAAAACCTTAGTAAAACATGAAAAACACAAAAAGATCTTGGTAAACCAACACCCTAAATACCATGACCCAACTTGACTGAACAGACAGATGGACCGTGCGTGTGTTGAAATCATACTAACCATTCCAATGTCCTCTTCTTCACACAAAAGTCTGCTGACCCCAGGGTCATACTATTAATTGCATAAATCATAATAATATAGAGAGCTTTCATCTTTAGTTTCCCATAGTGGGACTAAAAGTTCTCTTCACCAAAGTGAAAATGACCCAGTGATCCCTTAGAGACCCTTAGGTCTTAAGTACAGTAATACCAAGACCATAGAAAACAGTATAGAAATTATTTTCTCAAAATGAATTGAATTTTGATGAAAAACTGAAAATCACATAGAAAACATGAAATACCATACAGGCAAAGGTGTTCATGAGGTATTGAACCTTTGCTTAGAGAGAGATTACCGGAACTACTTGCTAGAGACATTGAACGTGATGTCTTGAACTGCTATCGTTTGGTGTAATTCGCGATAACCACCACGCATGATATCTCCAAGGTTGCTGCCAAACTCGTGCGGTTGTGCTCATTTTGGCCCTGAGCAAATATCCCGTTTCTCAGAATGCTCTAGAGAATCAGCTTTATTCTCATAGGAAGCGTCCCGCTTCCACATTCAGATAGGTGAGTTCTATCAAGAGTGTTTACTGCTACACCCCACTTCAATCTTAAATTGGAACTATAAAACTCATTAAAACTTATTAAAATCCATCTTTAACATGCAGTCACACTATCACGTCTACAACACAGGGAAGGGACAAAGAATAAAATTTTCTTATAGTGTTTCCTTTAACCCACCATGAATTAGTTGTCTCATTCAAAACCTTGATCTTGGGATCTCCAGTCAACAAGGTTGAGTATCCTCATAGAAATTTTGTTTAATGAGCTTAAGCCCCATCCCCCTTGATGCAATAACAAACTATCTCTCTAGATTATCCTTTCGTCAAAGGATCCACTAATTTTTCTCTTAACTTCACTAAGTCTACAAAAATCACTTCATTAGGGAGTAGTTGTCTTACCGAATTAGCCTTCTCCAAGTTTGTCTAGACTTTACCAATTGATCATTTACTTTAGAATTACATAGTCAATTGAGTTTCAGCAATGGTGGCCACAGGCTTCGGTCACAGAGGAATTCCTTCTAAAAATGGATTTATCCATTCAACTTCCTCTCATTCTTTAGACTAAGCGAGCGAACTTTGATTTCATCTCAGTCGAGTTCCTCATGTTTTTTGGAATATTTCCAACTACTGATACAACTTATGAGGGCGCACAAATAGACTAAAACTCTCCAAAGCCTAAAATAACAACATCTCTTAAGGTCAGTCCAATATGTATGCACATACACAATTTCAAATGTACCTCAAGTACTGCAAATTTCTGATCAGATCATCCCACTAATTCTTCTAGGGTCACAAGTGTATTTGTACACCGAATTCACTGCATATTTATAACACACATTAAACGTATCGAGTTTGAAAAAGACCATTTCCGTCATAATTTCTTCTGGTTCCAATGATCCTTTAGATCATGCTTGTATACAACAACTTAGTCTTTCAATCAAATCGTATAAGTCACATGTTTTCTAGGTGGTTGTAAAGCATATAAATGCATATACAAGATACATGTACTAAATACTAGTACGGTCATTACATTTTCCTCAAAAGGTTAGTGCCATATATATCACATATTTGAAATTAAATATGTACCTCAAGCATCTCAATTCTCTTGTCCTTTCATCAGAGCATCCCTGTGATTCTCCAGGATTAAAATGGAAAATATGCACACCTATTTTACAACACACATTAAACACATTTGACAGAAACTATATAATCAAAATTTGATTTTGGTTCTTTCTGGTCTTGTAGACCACGTCAATAACATATTTGTTTCGTGTCAAACTTTATACAACACAAATTTGTTAATGGTTGTAAAACACATAATAAAGGCATGCTAAACATATGCACCTTCAATATATTTAGTGTAAATACACTTATAAAAATTCATTAGTGTCACATCACTAGAAATCATCATCATCACATAATAATATTGTTTGGTCAATGACTTATTGCTTGGTTCAAGTCAAGTATATGTAGGTGTAGTCAGTTGTATCTTTACCCCCTAGCGCTAACCAAACCCTTAAGGTTTGTCCACCTTTGACTAACCATTTAAGTATACTGTCTCAACATCCATCTAATATAGCATACTGACAATAATGACAAACAATGCAAGACGTATTAATTTTAGTGTCACGTGAGTATATGCCAAGTGATCACTACTTTATTCTATAACAACAATTTCACAAAGTCAAGCATCTGTCTAACCTATTTTATCTCGTATGAGAACCCGACCTCAGAAGACTGTTGTCGAGAACTCAACATCCTCAGCAATAAAATTTATTTTATTCAAATGTTGTTAACTTCAGAACTTACAAGTTATTGTAGTACAGTTCTGGTGATCATATGCAATGATTTGCTAAATAAAATCAACTTTTCATTCTAACCTTAGACCCCCACAATTGAGGTCTACAGGGTATGACACATATAAGTTTAGGGTCTTCTATAAATATGCTTGAGAAATTAAACAAACACTTGTTTCCATCTTTTACCCCCACATTTGAGGCATAAGGAACCCCACAGTTATCAGGATTATTCAACATAAGAAACTACAATTATGTGTCCTTTAGGTTGCATCTAACTAAGACACACCATATAATGGTACTCTATACCAACATTATGATATAACATGTTCATGTATTTATTCTCAATTCATTGACGATTTTCCCTTTTATCTACTATTTTCTTGTTCTATTAAGCTAACACTCAAAGCATCACAAGACCATATTTCTAAGTATAACATTTCATAGTAACTTAGGCAGATAACATTTCACACTGGTTTTAAATCGCAATGCACATATAGAGAATGATATCATAATTTGATTAATGTCCATACCTGACAAGCCTTGCACATCATTACCTATTTTTTCAATTGTTTTGATAGTTGAGTTGTTTTGAAAATGCTTTTGCATCTTTCCCATTCTTGGTAGAAGACAAAACATGTCTTTTCTGGAGCACACGTTCCAGCACTTCCGGCATTTACCAACCAATTCTTTATATCATCTCCACTGAAAAATAAAATTACTTAACACAGTAAGAATGTCAATTGTTCCATTCAAATTTGAATAAACAATTTTATATTACAAGGAGATAAGCACACAACTAAAAAACAGAATTTATCACAGATTAGCACTTAATTTATCATCCAATTTAAGATGATAAAACTTCTGCCCAACTAGGATTCAAAAAATTGGTTGATACTCTCGTTTGACATAGGCAATATCAAATTATCAATAGATAATAAGTGTTCACCTTATCAAAATGTTTATTACCAAAATATAGTTATCAAGTTACTTAAGTCTCTTTCCACATTAGACTATAACAATCATCAATAAGTAACAAAATTTGGTAATAAAACACCCAAACACTTTTGTGTACATACATATCAATTAAAACACATGTGTTCGCTTAACCTTCTTGTTGCACTAGTTACTAAAAGATACTTTATACCTCACTATCTATATGACTATGGTACACTAGTATATTATGATTCTTATATTTTCAACAAAAGGTAACATATTCGAAATGATTTAGAAATCACCATTGAAATTGATAATGCACAATTATTAACCAATCATGTGATTCACGCCAATTGATACTACACAAAGCATATACAATCAAAGTGATTTATAACATAATGTACAGTTCATACACAGCTGACTCAACATCTCATTATTCATTAGCAATGTGATATTAATCTAACACATAAGAGATTATCACTTTAAGTCATAAAAATCAATTCGTTACTTGCTCTAATTTGTTTATGAGAAATATTTCAACTAAATTGAAATCTCAAGTCTATTATGGATAAAGCACTCACTAGTACCGGTTTTCATATTATATCCAAGGTGACAAAGTACCACTATAAATGGTTGCAAGATCTCATACTAATCTAGGGCTTAGATACAGTTATTGATATTCTGGAGAAACATGCACAATATCTTTGCAAATACCATATCTCACAAACCACAAGTCCTAATCAAAAAAATTAGATATGAGTTTTGGAGATAACATCTAGATCTGCAAACTTCATTTGAATCACCATTTCAAAAAACTCATAGTTTCGCCAGAAAAACTAATTTAGTCAACAATATTTTTCTGCCTGTTAGAATTTTTCAGGAACGTTTCTCAGTTTTGTAAAATATCTAAAAATACTTTTACAGCTCCAAAATTTTTGAATTTTGGTGTCGGTAACTATCGTGATGTCTATTATACTCCGTTAAAAGGAGTCATCGAAATTCCTTCTAAGTTAAGAGATATACTCGAAACTCTACAGCTTCCCAGAAAACTCAATTTTGTTCTTTCACTTCAAAATTAACATCCTTAATTTTCTAATATAATATCAACTTCAACGATTCACAAATCGATCATTCATTTATAATTATTTCTAAATCATAATGTCTTAAGATTGTTGTATGCAATAATCAAAAAATAAAACAAATCAAATAAACAAAGATTGTTGATTCTTAGCTCTTAACGGAAGTGATTCGTCAAAACGGATGAGCTCCTCGTATCCCCGCAACATCAAGATGGTATGTAACAAAACTTTGAAAAAAACAAAGTGAGTCACGTGTTCAACACGTTGTCCTTAAGACATTAGCGCCCGGCTATACTCAAAAGTGGTGTTATAGCCTCCACTGGGCGGATGCCTCCAGGATAAAATACCCTACTACACCTACTACTAACACTCTAAATAGATGTTCAACTTGAGCTTGGAAACTCAGATAAACCCTTTAAGGAAAATCTCAAAAAACTTAAGAAAGATAATAATAAATTATTATTCTATTGGTCTCTCCAAAAATATGGAGAAACCCTTTTTCCTTGGATGTCAAAATAGGTTGAGAAAAGTTTGTTTATATAATCTCTTAATACAACTTAAGAAGTGGAAACTCCCCGATGTGGGACTAAAGTGTTTCATTCACAAAAGAAAATAAAGAAAAAAATAAAACATGTAATGTGACCAATAGGTCAGGAGCTTGAACCAAAATAACACAATATTTTATATTTTAATAAGATTTAAAACTCATTTGTTTAGCCATTGTTTTCCAACAAGAACTTGATTCATCCATCGTTAGAAAAGTTTAAGGTTTCTGGATTTCTTGATATATCTTTTCAGTGTCCTCCTGCGTATCTTACACAAAACAATCATAATCGAGGTGTTGAAAATCCATCTTTCATTGGTTGGATTGATGATGACAATACGTTAATTCTTTGGATTCTATATACTATTTCAGATTCAGTAATTTTGTATGTTATTCGTGCATGCTTCTGCTAGTGAATTGTGGTCGAAAATTGAATCTCATTTTGCAGGAAGTTTTTCAACACATTGGATCCAAATTCGTATGAAGCTTCAATCTCTCTAACTTGGAACTAATTTTGTTTTTACATTCCTTGGTGAGATCAAGAAACTCACCAATGTTCTTGCAACTTGTGGATCTCTATTTTCTGATGATGAGGTACCGATAATTGTTCTTAATGGTTTAGGTCATGATTATCTTGGCTTTTGCATTTCGATTCGCATGCGTAATAATCCATTTACTTTGGATGAGCTCCACAATCTTCGTCTTGGTAAGGAAGTTATTATAAATAAAAGATCTACTACTTTGTTATCTGAAGCTAATAATAAATATTTTGCTTCATATCAACCACCATCCAGTTCCTCAACTACTTATGCTCCTTATTGTCCTTTTCGAGGTTGTGGTTGAGGTAATTTTTGTCCTCAGTATTGCAGCTTCCTGCTAGAGTTCACCTCAACATTCTTACAATGTTGATCATATTACATTTGTACCTCTAGCTTCTTATGAGAAATCTACAAATCCAACACACCTACACCTCAACTTGTCAAATCTGTAAAAAAATTGGTTATGGAACCTTATAATGTAGAAATCTAATGAATTTTATTTATCAGAATGTCAATATTCCTCAGAATCTTAATGTTATGCTAGCATCTTCTAATATTTAGGTGAAAACCCTTGGTATACTAACACAGGTGCCAACAATCTTATTACTTTGATGTTTCTGAATTGCAATTTGCTTATGTGTGTGATGGCTCTGAGGAAATTTAAGAATCTAATATGAAGGTATGCCAATTACTCATATTGGTTCTTATTTAAAAACCACATTTGATCATACTTTTGATCTATCAAACATACATTTGGTGCCTCAATCTTCTCTAAACTAGTTGCATATTCACAAATAATTTACTTCAGATAATCATTGTTCTATCATGTTTAATTTTTCTAGTTTTTATATGAAGGACTTATCTACTGAGAAAATAGTTTTACAGGGCCCTCACCATAATGGATTATATCCACTTCACATCGTCCACGATTTATCCAATAAGTCATTCTCTGATGTCACTACTCATGGTCTAGTAAAAGACAAGACATAATGACAAGGTCATCTATTGAGGTTGAATTTCATAGTTTGGCTAATTCTGTCGTTGAAGTAATTCGGGTGTGCAAATTGTTGAAAGACTTACAATTTACCGTAGTTCCTAATCACTTGAGATATGACACATCTCTTAATCTTCTAATCCAGCTATTGATTATCATTCCATTAGGAAATTTATGTAGTATAATACCTTATAGGTAAGCTACATTTTTATGATTGATCAACTGGATGACATCTTTACAAGTGGTTTATCTAGTCCAAGGTTTGGTGTTCTGAGAGACGAGTTAAAGGAGTTCTTGTCTTCCCACTTCAACTTGAGGGAGGGGGGGGGGGGGGGGGG
>JAJJMC010025652.1:2241549-2259896 GCA_023531435.1 Papaver californicum
CTGACCCGCCGAGTATAAATTTTTTCATAATGGATTGATTTCGTACCAGTCAAAAATTTAATTCGTACATAAATTTTTGATTTATTAAAAAAATTATTTTCCTTAAGTACTGCACTTATTTCACTCCCTATCTCTGCCTATAAAAGAAAAATGAACTTTTCATTTCAACTTATACCAAAAGCGGCTACTATCCTGCCTTTTTTCCCCTTTTCCTGCTTTGTTTTGCGCACTGCTTGTTTACTTCCCTTCCGTAACTATCTTGCTGTTAAGTTCGTTTGAGGGTAATTTGTATTGTGCTTATACAGATCATAACGGGCAGTCCTATCCTGGACACATCTCCGCTGTGGGGTTATAGCTCTCTCATTCTTGAGAAGTACCCGCGGATTATTGTGTTAAGGACGATTTGCTGAGCAGGTGGCTCTGTCCTTTGTGTGCAAACCATTCAGAGATTTTATTAACGTTAACATCTTCTGTTTTAGTATTTTTATTGTTGCAGATCCAACAATCTTAACACAATATCTTTCTTCTGTAACAATGGGTAAAAATGATGTTGACATACTAGAAAAATTCAGTGGGAAAGATTTCAAAAGATGGCAATCAAAGATGTTGTTCTTTCTGAGTTTTCATATGTTAGATGAACTTGTTCTGAAATCTTTTGATGAGGGTTTGAATGATGCTGGAAATGAAAGGGAGTTGGAAAGTTGGGTTACGCAGAATTATATGGCAAAAGATCATATTCTGAATTGTTTAGAAGATGCATAGTATGATTTTTGTAATGCAAAAGATAACTTTTCTGCTTTTGATTTATGGGCTGCTTTAGAGGAAAAATACCAAGCTGAAACTGCTGGAAGTAATAAATTCTTGGTAGCTAGGTTCCTGGAATATAAAATGTCAAATGACAAATCTGTGGTTGATCAATTCCTTGAAATTCAACGTATTATCAATGAAATTCTTACTAAAGGCATGGTGATAGATGGAACTTTTTAAGTGTCTGCTGTGATTGAGAAATTACCGTCTTCTTGGTCCGAATACAAACGTAGATTGAGACATGAAACTGCTGAAGTCAGTATTGTTAATTTGGGTAGAAGATTCAAGTGGAAGAATTAAAATGCTCCAAAGACAAGAACGTATCTTCTGCAAGGGACATGTCCAACAAGGCTCATGTAATTGAACACAAGTCTTCCAATACTGAAAAGGGCGAGAGCAGCAAACGCAACCCTAAGCCCAGTCATCACAAAAAAGGGATATTTCAGAAACCCAAATATGACATTGGTAAATTAAAGGTGTTTGTCATGTTTATGGAACTCCTGTCCATATGGCAATACACTGTAGAAAACGTAAGGACTTCAATAATAAGAAAAGCAATGATAATTTGGTTGAAAACAACAAGATCGAGTTATCTGGTACGGTGTCTGAAGTTAACTTGGTGACCAATGTAAGAGACTGGTGGGTAGACTCTGGTGCTACCAAGCATGTTTGTGGAAACAGAGATATGTTCACCTCCTATCAGAAGGTAGGGGAAGGGGAAAAACTCCACATGATTAACTCATCTGCATCACAAGTTGCAGGAAAAGGCAAATTTGGGCTAAAGCTTACTTCTGGAAAAACTTTCACATTGAATGAAGTTCTTCATGTTCTGGACATCTGCAAAAATCTTGTTTCTTGTGGTGTTTTAGATGATAAGGGTTTGAATCTTGTCTTTGAATCTGGGAAAGTTGTTGTCACTAAGGGTAAGGATTATGTAGGTAAGGGTTATAAGACTGATGGTCTCTACAAACTTAATGTAACTTATGATGAAATGAATAAAATTGATTCTTTTGCTTATGTTTGTGTGTCATTAAATGTTTGGCATGGTAGACTTGGACATGTAAACTATAATTCAATGCATAAACTAGCTACCATAGGCTGCATACCCAAATTTAGTTTGGATAATGAACATAAATGTGAAGTATGTTTAGAACCAAAATATGCCAAAAAACATTTTAGAAAAAATATTCAGAGAAATTTTAAACCCTTAGAATGAATTCATTCAGACATAGTTTACATGAAATCAGTTCAAACTAGAGGTGGTAAGAAATGGTTTGTCACTTTTATAGATGATTGTACGAGGTATTGTCACATATATTTTCTTAAAGGTAAGGATGATGCCTTAGAAGACTTTAAGATGTATAAACTAGAAGTTCAAAACCAAATGAGTACTACCACTAAAACTGTTAGGTATGACCGTGGTGGTGAGTATGTAATTCCTACAGGAAATTTTTGCATAGAACACGACATTATACACGAAGTATCCCCTCATTATTCACCACAATCTAATGGTGTGACTGAACGGAAGAACCGAACCCTTAAGGAAATGATGAATGCCATGTTAATTAGTTCAGGATTACCTGCAAACTTGTGGGGGGAGGCCATCCTCTCAGCTTGCTATGTCTTGAACAGAGTACCATTTAAAGGATCAGACAAAACTCCATATGAGTTATGGAAAGGTAGACAACCTTCTTATGCATACTTTAAAATGTGGGGCTGTTTGGATAATGTTTCCATTCCTCCACCTAAGAGAACCAAGATAGGACCCAAATTTTTTGACGTTGTCTTCATAGAGTATCCTGAACATACTACTGCATATAGATTTATGGTTGTAAGTTCTGAAATTTCTGAAATTGGTGTGAATACTATTATGGAATCTAGGGATGCTGTGTTATTTGAAAATGTTTTTCCATTGAAATCTGATTCTCGCATGATATGTGTTGATCCCCTAGATGTCCCTCCAACCAGTCAAACATTACCTTAATTACTGCACTGATTTCACTCCCCATCTCTGCCTATAAAAGAAAAACGAATTTTTCATTTCAACTTACACCAGAAGCAACTACTATCCTGCCTTTTTTTCTCCTCTTTCTACTTTGTTTTGCGCACTGCTTGTTTACTTCCCTTCCGCAACTATTTTGCTGTTAAGTTTGTTTAAGGGTGATTTGTATTGTGTTTATACAAATTATAACAGGCAGTTTTATCCTGGACACATCTCCGATGTGGGGGTATAACATCTCTCATTCTTGAGGAGTACCCACAAATTATTGTGTTAAGGACAATTTGCTGAGCAGGTGGCTCTTTCCTTTGTGTGCAAACCATTCAGAGATTTTATTAACGCTAACATCTTCTGTTTTAGTATTTTTGTTGTTGCCGATCCAACATATAATTATGCTCTTTGTCTTGTTGCTTCACTTGAATCTGAAATTTGCTCTTTCTTGTACCGTTGCTTGTAAACATTGAACGTCTTCAACTCTCTTCATGATTTTGATGTCGCTATGCTTATTGATGATGATGTGTTCCGTTTGTTGGTTTGTCGAGAGAATGGTGCTAACTGCAATCTAGACTACAAGATACAGTTAGCAATTCTGATAATACCCTCATGATTGATAGAATTAGCACCCAAGAGATCAAAAATTAGTGCTGAAATTGGTGCGAGGTTGGGTAGCTCATCATTCTACCTGGAATTAGTGTAAGATGACACACACTCTAATTAATTTTTTTTTAGATATCTACAAAGCATTGAAGGCCTGGTGCTTCCCTTAATGTAATATGTAGTCTCCACTAATGATTGATCATCAACTCTAATATTAAATTCATTCTGCAGCAGTTTAAGTCCCCTTTTGTCAGCTATTTCCTCTCAACAACTAAGAAACCCAAATATAGTTCTCTAATACTTCGAAGTTCAGTTATTTCGGTTAGAACTCCGTATGTAAGCTTAGCTAGAAGTATACAAAGTGACTCTAAATTCTCTAAAGTTGGAGGTTTTCATGTAAATATGTACAAAAAGTTTAAAAATTCGACCTACAAAAGTGAATATTAAAAATCTAAATGCTTAACCACTCCCCCACACTTAAACTTTACATTGTCCTCAATGTAAATTGACTCCTCCAATATAAAATGAAGATGGGAAATTCCTAATATGATATGCAAAACTAATAAAAATCGAAATATGAAGATAGAAATACAATTCCAATGGGTTGGCTCCCATTCAACGCTTGGTTAAAAGTCATCACCCCCCGACTTTCTGTTAGCCCGTATTACTCCTCCAGAGGGAGAAAATCGCTAAACTCAAGCATATCTACATCCACATAAGCTATGTTTTCGTAGTACGACGTCAATCTATGGCCGTTGACCTTAGAAGTTGTCTCATCTCTGAGACTAGTGATCTCAACTGCACCATGAGGAAAAACATTAGTAACAACAAATGGTCCAATCCAGCGGGACCTTAGCTTTCCAGGAAATAGTTTAAGACGAGAATAAAATAAAAGAACTTTTTGTCCCATAGCAAAATTCTTTCGAGAAATCATCTTGACATGGAAAAGCTTAGTCTTTTCCTTGTATATACAAGAACTCTTGTAAGTATCATTACATATCTCCTCTATCTCATTAAGTTGTAACTTTCTTTTCTTCCCCACTTCATCATACTCCATGTTGCACATCTTTACCGCCCATAAAGCTTTATGTTCAAGTTCAACCGGGAGATAACAAGGTTTGTATAACACCTGCATTTTTCGTATGACGCTTACTCAAGGACGCGTCATGGCATGGGATGAAGCTTCATACTAAGCTTGTAAAGCTTACTCAGGGATGCATCATAGTGTGGATGCATCGGCCTTGTATTATAGTGGTAAGGCACTCTTATGCGTGATACTTACCCAAGGAAGCATCACAAGTCCAAATGACATTTACTCGAGCACATCATAGTGCTAAGGCACTATTATGCCGTGAAGCTTACTGGAGGAAGCTTCACTGTCCATCGTCGCTTACTCGATAACGCATCATAGTGCTAAGGCACTAATATACAGTGATGCATACTCGAGAATGCATCACTAGAAAGTGCAGTAGATGAATGCCCCTTAACCTCCTTTTATATACTTGTGAAAATGCTGGTACGACATATATAAGGAGGAGGTGTTGGTTAAAAGTTGATACTTACTCGAGGAAGCATCAAATTGACCCTATGAAGCATGCCCGAGGATGCATACCCGAGGATGCATACTCAAGAAAACTTCATTCATCCATGATGCGTACCCGAGAATGCATCATTAAGACGTGCATTCGATGGATGTCCCTTACCCTTCTTTTCCAAACATATGGAAATGCGATTAAGACATATATAGGGAGAGAACTTTGGTTGAATGTGCATGAGTGATAATGTACATATATCCGATGTGGCCTATACGTTGGTGCATACTTGATGCATAAGCATCAATATGATTATATCTTAACCGATGTAGCATGAATTATGTGAAAGCATCGGTCATCCATGTTGCATAATCGAGAATAAATTATGCATATATGTACAAGCTGGTGCATACCTTGCGAAAGTTCTTTGGCCTATACGGACTAGACTTTGCTAGGCCTTTGGCCTCGCTACATCATGTTGGAAATAATTAGACGTGAATTTTGTATGCCTAAGCATATCCTTTAGAAACAATTGTCCCTTTTCGATGTTGGATTTGTCTTAATATAATTTAGAGGTGATTGCGACATTAGGGTAACTCATATCATATGGATCGGCAATGCCAAGTCGAGAGATGATTGTTGCCATACTCGATGAGGTAGTTTCAATTCCATTCGATGGATTGTTACTACTTCCTATCAACCTTTACGGCATGGAATGATATGTGCCTGGATGTTACACCCTTGGAAAGAGTAAGACCAGTGCAGGCTCCAGCGCATGGCCGAAGCAGAGTTAAGAAATTAGAAATTAGGCTTGAAATGGCCTAGGTGATATTCCAAGGCATGCATTAGGCTTTGAAAAATGATCGTAAGCAAGTGATGCATGCCAAATGCATCACTTTTGGCTTTCATGGCCTTACACCCTTGGAAGAACAAGGGGTGAGTTGGAGCAGTGTGGAAACTACGTTACAAGTATCATGCTTATGAAGGAAAATCGACCTGCATTTTCCTAGCGAGAATTGTATTTCAAGCGGTACATCGGGAGTTCTGTCCTGCTCATCACGGAATTTCTATGTCAAATTCTTGCAACAACTGAATCCACCATATAAGTCTTGACTTATCTTTTTTTTTTTTGAGTAGATACCTAAGTGTTTCATAATTAGAATATACAACCATTTTTGTACCCACCAAATATGATCTAAATTTTTCTAGTGCAAACACTATAGCCGAAAACTTCTTTTCGGTAGTAGATTAGTTGATCTGTGCATCGTTTAGGGTCCTAAATGCACGTGGGACAATTTGTCCACCGTTTGAACCAAAACGTCTCCAACTGCATAGTCACTCGCATACATCAACTCAAACGGTAAACTCCAATCGGGTGATTTGATAATAGGTACAGTTGCCAACAACTTTTTTAATCTGTCAAAGGTATCTTTGCTCTCCTTGTTGAAGTTGAAAGTAGCCTCCTTTTGCAACAATTTCACATTGGCGCTGACATTTGGAGAAATCTTTGATAAACCGCCTATAAAAACTTGTATGACCAAGAAACGAGCAAACATCCCTCACCTAAGTAGGGTATTGTAAGTTTCTTATTAAGTTTATCTTTGTTTTATCTACTTTAAGCCCTCGAGAGACACAATGTGACATTTCTCCCAATTAGAATAAGATTAGTATATATGCATTTTTTAAGCACAAGTTCTAGATTTTCTAAGAAAGTATCAAATAAATCACCATAAACACTAACATTATCCATAAGTACCCCAATGATGTGTTCCACGTAATCAGAAAATATACCAACCATGTATCTCTGAAAAGTGGCAGGGACATTGCAAAGACCAAACGACATCCATCTATGTATAAACGTACCAAAATGACAAGTAAAAGTAGTCTTCTCTTGATCCTATGGAGCAATAACAATCTGTTTATATCTCGAATAACCGTCCAAAAGGCAATAATATGAATGTCCCGACAACCTATCTAGCATCTGATCAATGAAAGACAAAGGAAATTGATCATTCCAGGTAACAAAATTAAGTTTTTTTATAGTCTATGCATATTCTCCATCCCGTCTGAACACGTATGAGAACAAGTTTTTCATCTTGATTTATGACAACGGTAACACTAGACTTCTTTGGTACAACCTGTACCAGACTAACCCATTTGTTGTCAGAAATTTGGTAAATCAACCCCATACTTAGCAATTTGAGGATCTCTTTCTTCACAACCTCCTCATCGGGGGACTAATCCTACGTTGAGCATCACGTACTGGCTTGGCATTGTCTTCCATTAGGATTCTATGCATGCACATGGATGGACTAATACATTCGATATCAGCAATCGTCCAACCAATGGCCGTTTTATGCTCTTTCAGAACCCTAATCAAGCGTTCTTCCTATACTGCTGTGAGATTCTTTATAATAATAACCATAAGCTCTTACCTATAACCTAAGTAAGCATAATTTAAGTGATCTGGTAGATGCTTCATTTTTAATTTAGGTGCCTGCACAACAGAAGATAAAGAATTGCTTCTTCAGTTACAGGTAAAGAAATATATGAAATATTAACGGTTTGAGCTTCTTGTAGTGATGTTAAGGCACCACACATCTCCACCAATTATTTTGCAACGTCAACATCCAAGTTAGGCATCCCATGGATGTCAATATCGATATTATGTTACAACACAATCCCAAGTTCATCTTCACTACTCAAATCAAGCATCTGCTGAGCTAACAAATCAATAACATCAATAGAGAATATAAAATAAAAATCACTTGGGTAACGTATAGCTTCAAAAAGATTGAAGCGTATAATTTTTTTTATCAAATTATATAGTGAGTGTCCCACTATCGACACCAATCTTCGTCTTTGCAGTTTTCATAAACGGTCTCCCAAGAAGTAATAAAGTAGACGGACAATTATCTCCCTTCTGCATATCCACAATATAAAAATCAACCAAAAAGATTAACTCATTCACTTGAACCAACATGTCCTCCACAAATCCCTTAGGATAAATGTTATACTTATTAGATAATTGAATGATAATACATTCTCTTTTAAAGGTCCAAGATTCAAAAAATCATAAATATCGGCTGACATCACACTAATGGATGCTCCCAAATCAGGCAAAGAATGCTCAAATCTGCGGCTACCAATAATAATCGGTACCGTGAAACCCTAGGATCACTGCACTTTACGAGCATCTTTTTCAACAACATAGATGATGCACTTTCACCCACCTGAGTAATATGGTTAGCAATCTACTTATCCTTCTTTGTACACAATTCCTTCAGAAACTTAGTATACCTGGGTACCGTTCTGATGCCTCAATAAATAGAATGTTGATTTGGATCTTGCTGAAAATATCCATGATCTCTTTGTCTCGAGCCTTCTTTTTTGACTTCGCAAAACGACTAGGAAAAGGAGGTGGAGTAATAAAAGTAGACACCATGTACTTAGGTTGGATTTTCCTTTGGTAAGGTTTCCACCTCTATTTCCTTGTCTAAGTCGCCACTACCCTCTTCTTGCTGATTTGAATCTTGTACTTTCCTTCCACTCCTTAAAGTTACAACATTGACGTGCTCTCTTGGGTTCACAAAAGGTTATGATGGAATTTTTTTTGATATTTTTGCTTCTAGTTTGCTTACAGTATTATCTAAATGACCCAATTGTATTTGAAGGTCCTTGACAGTAGATCATTCTTTTGTTGACATTGTATGTTATGCTGCATTATCATGTCTTGTTTCTGCATCATCACCTTCATCATTTCCTATAAACTTGAGCTCTAAGTATGTTTTTTTGGTTGAGGCTGGAATTATGGTTGAGGATGAGGATGAAATTGTGGTTGCTGAAAACCACTTTGTTGCCCATATAGATTAGGAGCCGCAACTTGCTTGTCCGCATAACCGAATTTTGTGTGATTTTTCCAACATGGACTGTAGGTATTAAAGTAAGGATCATACCTTGGCCTTGGATTAGGGAATATATCATTAAGTATGCCCTCTGCTTCATATGAAGAAACAACTGTTTGCCTTTTTAATGGTACTCAAACGTTGCTCTGTGTGTGAAGACTCTCCTATCTCGCTAACTCTTCTGACATTTGAGTCGTGTCCGGTATAAAATTGTTGTGATTCGAAGCCATACTCTCAATCAAATTAGTCGCCTGCAAGATCGTTATTTCAATAAGTGTACCTCATGCAGCTGCATCAATCAAGTTCTTCTGTTCTGGAAGTAATCCTTCATAGAAATACTGAATTATGAGTGTTGAGGAGATGTTGTGGTGTGGGAAGCTTTACAACAACCGGTTGTACCTCTACCAGTATTCATAAATAGACTCCTTATTAATCTGCAAAATGCTAACTACTAATTTCTTTACGAACATATGCCGCCTTGGAAGTAGGGGAATACTTCTCTAGAAATATTTTTTTCATCTACGTCCATGTTGTAATAATCCCTGGAGGAAGATAATACAACCATTCCTATGACTTTCAATGAGAATGGAAAGGCTTGCAGCATAGCCGTTTCACTGTCTTCGGTTTCATGCCTTAGACTCGTCATCGTGTTCTGAAATTGTTGAGGTTGACAATTTGGGTTTTCACCTGCATGTCCCTTGAACTTAGGTAGATGATGAAACATATTCGAATTCAGCTCAACCGGTGTAGGTATGTTAATGCACAGTGGTTGTGAATCTAAACATGGAGATGTCAACTCTCGCAACTTCTTCTCCGGAGGTGGAGAAGCACCAATATCTTCTGAAGGTGGATTTTGTAGAGTTATTCCTCTTTGCATAATAATATCGCATTGTTGATAACCAACGCGATAATCTTTAGCCAGAGATTAAGTACCTAAAATAAAAAAAATCTAGAAAACTAAGTTAAAAACTAAAAGTAAACCTAATAAAATAAAATAAAAATAAACCCGACTGCTCCCCTGCAGCGACGCCAAAACTACAAACACATAAAATAACATAATAAGTATACAATTGAGCACTAACAATAT
This sequence comes from Papaver californicum, assembly GCA_023531435.1. Lineage (NCBI taxonomy): Eukaryota > Viridiplantae > Streptophyta > Magnoliopsida > Ranunculales > Papaveraceae > Papaver > Papaver californicum. The sequence continues at coordinate 2,251,477 of JAJJMC010025652.1, forward strand.
AGAGAATCGAGAGCAAATCAGACATAAAAATGTGTCTATCAATCACTCAAGTGTAATTTGACCGAATACTTTATATTTTGTGAATTTATAGATTAATCCTAGCAGTTAGACTCTTAGATCAAGGTCCATTTACTAGTGTTGTTCATACACACAATTGCTCCACAGAATCTCTCTGCAAGGTTTCGTGTTCTCTACTTATGTCTGAGTCAATGGACGATTACTTATCTCATAACTCAATACTAGCATTAAATTAAATCAACAAATCAATTCAGGTGGCCACCTAAACAATCTATCAAACAATCATAAACATAAACATTTTTTATAGTAGAAACAAGCGATAATCATATGAAAAACTCAAAATAGAGTCATATATCAACTCAAATCATGTTTAGAACTTAGAATTCATCCTCAATCAATTAGATATTTAGCTACTCATGGATGTGGAAGCACCCATGTTATACATATAAGATAGTAGATAAGAAATCATTACGATAATGAAACCGCTCCGAAACCCTAGCCTTTTCTCCTTATGTTGTTGATCTCCTCCAAGACTTGCAAAGTAGTGTAAAAAGTGTCTTCTTAATATCTTGGGAGTCTTATTATATAGTTCTCTTGATATATAGGGCTTAAAATTCTTCTGGGCCCATGTTCTTTTCAAAATAGAGTGAAAAAGTGTCAAAAGTGTCCCAAAATTGTGCCAGGTTCGGCTACTTCGAGTGTGAACTTTTCCAGCCGAACCTGACATGTTATTCTTGCTCTAGATGAGTGTCATATTTGGCTACTAATGGGTGATCAATTACTGTCCGAACTTCTCTCTGGACACTTTTGTATTTCGTTGAAAACGCACTCCAAAGTTCGGCTACTATCATTGTTTCACTTATTAGCCGAACCTTCTCCTGGACACTTTGTTCAAAATTCATTTTTAGGTTCGGCTTGTACCATAGGATCAATTTCTAGCCGAAAAACTCTCTGTAAAAATTTCGAAAAAGTTGATTTTTAAGCTCGAGGTTCAGCACTATTTGTGTTGAATAATTATCATCCGAACCTCTCTCTGTAGACTCAAATCTTTCAAACTCGTGTTTCCCATAACTTCTTCGTGCGATGTCGGAATAACCTCATCCTTTTTGCGTTGGTTTCGTCTTTCAGTTCTATTAAAGGTATATGTGAAATTTTTTGGGTTTGAACAACTTCCAAGGGGTATTTATTTGTATACTCCGTTTCATTAGCACTTTTGTAGCTATTTCTTTGATTTTAGATGATTCATCTAATATAAGACATAAGATAGAAAACAAACATAATAAAAAGTAATATTCAAGAATGATAACAAATATTAGTATGGATTTGACACTAAAATTATGTAATTTATGCACTTATTAAGTCTAAAAGTGAAGAAAGACCAAAAACCAAGTGAAAATTGACCAAATTTAAGATTCTTTACATTTATCTTCTCCAGAATGAAGAGATGAAACCAACGCAAAAAGAATGAGGTCAATCGGACGTCGGACGAAAAAACTCTCCAACATCCGAACAGATCCGCAAGGACCATGTTTGAGAATTGTTTGATCATCTTTCTCTGAGGAAGAAGCGAAACATAATCAACTTGAATTCGGGCCAGTTATTCGAAATCTTAGTGAAACAATGGATTTGTTATCTCATGTATGCTTTTCGTGAAAAAGACCAATTAAAGTGTATGCAATAATTCGACAACATCCAATGCCCCCGCAAATACAATATCAACATCCGGACCGACACAACTCTTTGCAATATCCAACCTCCGCAAATAAAACATCAGCATCCGAACCGATGCAACGCTTCGACAACATCCGATGCTCCGCAGAGACAATGAAAACATTTGATGATCCGTAATATGTAGATATCAACCGATATTCTGATATTCTGAAGACAATCGCCAAACATATCAACACCAAAGCGCACAAGGTCCGAATATACAGAAGACCCTCCGCCAAAGAATCTACTGAAAATCGTCAGATCCTCTATGGTAATAAAAACAAATGTAAAATATATATATTATATTATATATGTCCTCCTAAGACAAAAAGGCTATATACAAGTCTTAAAAATATTTTCGTGAATTCGGGTCGAACAACAAACCCACTGCAAGCCTAAATATGGACCAAATTGACGTCTTATGTGGACCAAATTGACGTCTAACGAATCCAAAAATAAGCTACACTTGTATGCCCACTAAATTCTTATTACATATAGGTTGGTCATGAGTGGATTTAGCTCAAATAAGTTCACTGAATTTATCCATGTCAAAATCAGGTACTTCCTAGTACCCAAAGTCCATGTCCAATTCCCACACACTAATAATTAAGTTATCCACCACCCAGGAGTATCAAGTGTCGACACCATAAATCAACACCCTTGTTTAGAATAAATGACCTAAAATGTAGACACCATGTTAGCTTTTCCAAGAATTTCCATACTAGTAAAAATCCTAGGATAAATGAATATGTTAAGTACGAAAATAGGATAATATTCTGAAAATAATATTAATACTGGATCTAGCGTTTTAGTATGTGCCGTCCGGCCAAAGTTCATTTAATCTAATGGTTGCTGTTCATAGGAAGAGATTATAAATAGTGGGTTAGTTTGGTGTTTAGGGAGGGGGAGGAAAATGGTTGGAAGTTTCATTCTATTGGGATAATCCATTTAGAGACAGTGAGAGAAATGGTGTGACTAAGAAAATCATTGAACATATTGTTCAGAGGAGAAAAAGCTCGAGTGGTGTTGCTAGATACGGTTTACGAAAGTATCCTTGTTGGTTTGCATAAATCTAAGTGACATATTGTTGGGAAATAAAAATGATTATTACTAAAATTAAGAGTTTATTACTTAAATTAATTTTGTTACTATAATTAGTTTGATGGGTGCTAGGATCACTAGTCCAAACTTGGGTGGAATTATAGCCATCCATTTTCACTTCTTAGTGAATGAGAAACTTTTGGTTATCCCACATTGGGCAAACCAAGGAGGAAGTTCATGCATATTACCACAAACGTTCTATATAAGGAAAAGAACTAGTGGATAGGATATGGACTTGGGAAATGGACTAGTGAGCAAATGCATACATGTGCGGTGCTTCGCACCGAAGCACCACAGGCCGCGGGCTTGCGTGTGTTTTTGGCGTGAGCCTTGGTGTGAACCTTGACCATTGGTGTGACCATTGGCGTGAGTTTGATGTGTGCTTGGCGTGTGCCTGCGAGTGCACACGTGTACCCATCAATGAGAAAACGTTTCTTTATTTTAAATAAATATTTTACCGTTTTAAATTAAATGAAAAATAAAATCATAAATATTTGTTTTAATTAAAAATCTTAACGTTTTGTTTTAATGGGGATTTAATATTTCAAATTAAATATTTCACCGTTTTAAAAGTCAAAAGATTACTTCTCCTATAAAAGAACAATAATGCTAAGGTTTTCGTTTACCCCAGTCGCAGCCACTGTCCTGACGACTTTTCCCCTCTTCCTGCTTTGATTTGCGCACTAGAATTTACTTTCATTTTTCATATATCTTCTGTTAAGTTCACAACGGGCCAACGAGCTTTGCTAGCTGGGTTGGTATCAGGTGACTTTATCCTGAATTCAAGTTTGTCAATGAAAAGGTATAGCAGCATCTTCCTGAAGGTGTACCTGGAAAATATTGAGTTAAGGGCAGTCTGTTGAACATGCGACTTCACCTCTCTGTGCTTGAGTGTGTGTACTGCTTCATTCTAACCCTCCCTTAATCATCTTCAAGTTCTCTGTTGTTTGTGTTTCTCTGTTACAGGAAGATACTTCTCCAACACATATATTACTATGCATTCGCGAAATAAATATGAAACGTAACCCTTGTTTATTTACGCAAGGGTCTGTACTTGGTATGAAGTCATGCTAACATGAGAAAATAAAGAAGAAAAATATTTTCTTTGTCAGTTTACGTGCTAAAGGTGTTAGTTCTTTTATACATGATTGATACTCATTTAATTTCATGTCATATCGTGAGTGTTGACTCCATAATATGCTATTTCTTTGTAAGTTAATTACCCTTGCATTAAGTCTGACCGTGACGTACCTGAAATAGATTTTCATTTGCAAGATGACATTATTCATAAAACCACGGCTCCTTGTTCACCATAATCAAATTATGTAGATGGACGGAAAAATCAGACCCTTAAGAAAATAATGTATACCGGGTTAATTAATTCAAGACTCAATTCCAACGGTATAACCTGAACAAAGGATGGTGTCGGATCTTAGAAACTTATGTTGTTGGTGCCAACAAAAATAAGAATGTCGGATCTTAGAGACTTATGTTGTTAGTGTCAGCAAAAATAAGAATGTATAAATCACCTGCTCTATTTCATATGAGGATAAAAATTGGATACAATCAGGTTCACTATCTACACAACTATAAGGTTGGAGTGATAAAAAAGGTAGACATAAAGAAAAAAAGCTGTGACCTTTGGTATTGTTTGCAATTTTCATCAGAGGAGATTGAAACAACATGATGATGACTAGGAAGAGAAGAAGAAAAGAATACATGGTCATAAATGAGGTTAAAAGCTTCTCTTTCTATAAGTTTTGTCTTAAAATGGTTAGTAAAACCGTATTTCGTGAGTTGATAACTCACTGGGAAACAGTTACTGATTATAAGTGGTATAAAATTGCTATTTGTAGCTCTCTCCTCTCCGATTTTTCGTATTCCGTTTCCAATTAATATTTCTCCGTATAAATGTTTTATTCTGATATACTCTTTCCATTTTAAAATAAGGGCTTTTTACTGATATAACCCCATTTTATAAGTCAAGTTGTAAATCTATCCCGTTTTTTTTTCATATATATCAAATATAACCCCATTTTTTACTTTTCCATCCTGTTTTTTACTTTTCCATTAACTGGCTGTTAACTGCCACATGTCACACTTTCTCTCCCTGAGAAAAATACCCATTTACCCTTCTAAACTTTACCCAACTCAACTTAACTCACAGTTTGACTTATTAGAAAACTGAATCACAAAAATTAACTGTCAAAACATTAACTGGCTGTTAACTGTAAACATTAATCCTTATATATACATTGATCCCCAACTGTTCATCATCCAAAACTGAATCACAAAAGTTAAAGTTCTACAATCCCAACTTAAAGTAAATAACTTCATTGGAATCAACAACAGACTTGGGTAAGTTTTGAATCACAAAAGTTTAAAGTTCTACAATCCCTTATTTATGTACAAGATGAAACTAAAAACCCACTAGTCTTGCTGGAAACAAGCCCTGAAGAAACTTGCTCCTCCGCCTGCAACATCTTTGGATCCTTTAACTTTCCCACCTCTACATCTTCCTTTTCCTGTAGTTGTACTTTATTCTCCCTGTGAATAGTTGGTGGCAATAAAAGTTGCTCCATCTACAGCAGTTCTTGGCCTCTTAGTTTTGGGATTAGACCCAACTGCTGCATAACCACATGTTGTCTTGTTATGACCAGTTAGTTTACATTTACTACAAGTTCTCACTTTTGTCGCAGAGTGTGACTCATCATAAGATCTCTTCCTTTTCTTTGATGGCCTGCCTGGTTTTCTCATCAGTATTGGAGGCTTGATAAGAGGAATTGACAACTGCACAAAAAGAAGACAACTAAATACTAATTCATTCATGACAAGAGATAAAAAGAAAACAACAAAGGGCGAAGCAGCAGGAAAAGGAGAACAATGCAGGCACAAGGCTCAAGATTATCGACAAATACAGGCCTCTACTAACTAAAACAAACCTCTACAAACTAAAACATGCCTCTACTAACTAAAACAGGCCTCTACTAACTAAAACAGGCAGCAAAACAAGCCTCTACTGTTGCTACTTTGTATACCTGGTCTAGACTGAAACCTATACTATTATTTCCTTTTATGAATATGGCCCCATGTTCGAACTGATTGTGACAACTCAATACTCTCAAAGCCATAGTTTATCAATACTTTTGCAATAGAAATCATGGCTAAACCTAAAATGGATTAATGTCATAGGCCAGTGGGCTTGTTATACCTTGTCATTTCCTATGAAAGAATTTTTCAACATGACCATTATTATCACTAAGCATAAATAGATAGGAGACACCCTAAAATCCTATATGTTATGTCAAGGTAAGCATAATGTAAAAGTTAATAGTACAATAAGTCACCTCTGCCCAATCTTCAAAATTGTCCAAAAGTTGCATTGTATGTGCATAAGTAGCTTTATATGCAGCAGTTGTATAATAATGGCTATAATACCTGTCAAAGACCAACAAAAAACATTAGTTTTGTATTCATGATAAAACCAACTAATGATAAACTAATAATGAAACTAAAAATGAAAACTTACTGTGTCCAGTCAGCCCTTATGGTCTTCAAAGCACATACACCATGCTGACAAGGGAAACTCCTCAACTGCCATTGTAAGCAACTACACTCCTTTTTCTCTAAATTCACATTAAATACTGAGTTGTGAACACTGGTAACCTCATATAATTTACCTGTTACAGCTCCTTGGACCTTAAAATCACCGGTGTTCTTAAGCATCTTCTTAAGTAACTTCTTAGCACTAGGAACCAAATCATGATCCTCCCACGTAGAACAATCAGTTCTTCTCTTGTGAAACATAGACATTACCAGTTGTCCATACATGACTCCTAACTTGCAAACAGGCTTATCTCTGAGGTTACCGATCATGTTGTTAAAGCTTTCTGAAAAGTTGTTGTTTAGATGTTCACAACAACTATTTCTGTCAAAGAATGCCCTAGCCCAGTTTTCAGGTTTCTCGCTCATCAAATAATCAAATGCTTCACCATTCTCTTCAAGCACATTATACATGTGTTCCTTCAAGTAACCAAACATGAACAGTGTTAGAAGACTGGAAACATATAATTTTATTAAAAAACAGTATGCAAACAGTCACATTAGAAGCTAAACATAGTTGGCAGCCTATCAAAAATGGTATTGCAAACTCTGACAGTGACTAAGCATGTTATAGACAGTAAATTCTTCATGGAATTTCATCAAACAGTGACTAAGAATATTACCTTAAAGTGTTTCACTTTATAACACTAGGCGGCATTCCATACACTTCTGTGCAAGCTCAACCCCTTGTAATACGTTTTAAAGTTCTTGAACATATGCCTGCATATGATTTTAACAACCACTTGGTTAGAAATGAATTAACTAATATATGTCAAAAATGATGTAACATACAAGTGTTAGTTAGTTACCTGAAACAGAATCTATGAGGTGAAGTAGGAAACAATTCCTCAACCGCTTCTCTCAATCCCTTCTGTCCATCAAAAATAAAGTTAATGGTGTACTCATGGTTAGTAAGCTTGGGCTTCAGGTCACTGAGAAATATTTTCCAATTCTCTTCACATTCATTTCTACACACCATGATTTCCAAGGGGACCAAACCATTCTGTGCATCGAGTCATGTTGCAGCTAGAAGGCATCCACCAAACTTGCCTTTCAAATGACAGGCATCCAACCCAACCACAGGCCTGTACCCACTAATGAATCCTTGCAATGCTACAACAAAAGATATAGTGACTGACTCAAAACAATTATCTTTCCTGCAAAAAGATAATAAATAACTTGTTAGTTCTTTAAAGCACCAAAATCAGAGAATAACAAACAAAAAAAAGGTACAAACTTTACCTTTCATAAGTAAAGTTTGCCACAGACCCAGGATTAGTCCTATTGATCATCTCAACCATACTTGGAACTAGTCTGTAGCTGTCATCATAGCTTCCATTTCTCATTTCTAGTACAATGTTCCTAGCTCTCCAAGCAACATTATATGAGATGTCAGTGTTATGGTTGGTCCAGAACTCATCTTTAATCTGTCTTGCTTTAGGAATTTCAGCTGTAGTAGAAATTTTCATCTTCTCAAGTACATGTGCTGCAACAAACCCAGGATTTGCACTCCCATTCCTCCCAAGTTTATCACCTATACAGTTATGATTGTCACTGAATCCCCTAATCTTGAAGGTCTTCACTCTAGGCAGCTTTCTTGCATAAATGAAAAAACCACAGTTGTATGTCTCTTTGAACTTGCACACTACTCTAATCCTCAAACTGTCACTCTTGAGAAACTTGTACTGCAGTTGATTTCTCACAGCATATTGTCTCAAAAACATCTTGAAATCTAAGTTGTCACTAAACTGTAGTCCAACTCTTACTTCACCATCCGGTATGTCCTCAACCTCTTCAAATTCAGGAAATAATTCTCCTTCCTTTCCCGAATCATAGTTAACTTGAGAGACATAACTAACAGATTATAAGTATAATGTAAAAAAGTACCAAAATAAACGTAACTAACAAAAGATAATACAACTGCAGACAACAAAAGATAATACACAGCTGCACACTACAAAAAATAGTACACAGCTGCAGACAACAAA
>JAJJMC010025652.1:2259906-2290892 GCA_023531435.1 Papaver californicum
AGCTGCAGACAACAAAAGATAAACACAGCTGCACACTACAAAAAATAATGCAAAGCTGCAGACAACAAAAGATAATACATAGCTGCATACTACAAAAGATAGTACAAAAATAAGATGCAAGTGTAAACCAATGTAAACATGTACCAAAATAGGCATAAATTGGACAAAAGAAATGTTATTTTTTTTATAGAACAGTTGCAGACTACAAAAGATAATACAATTCTTCATAAAGTCTTTGAGAAAAAAAAAAGTTAAGTAATTCATCACCATTACATTGTCCAGCTGCATGAGTAGTAACACCACCACTTTTCCCAGCAGGACCACGGCAACTCTGCGGAAACTCAGCAAAAGGCAGATCCATGTCATCTTCATCTTCATCTTCATCATCCATGGGAGTACTTGGGTCATCTATTGGATGACATTCATCTTCATAAGCTTAAGTACAGGCTTGACCCCAGAAATCATCATCTTCAATGCCATAATAAACATCTACACCTTTACCCTTAACCTTATCATCACCAAAACTAGCTTGGGTACCAACTATTTCCTTGGTCTTGGACTGTTCAGCAATTCTAGGGCTTCTCCTTAGTGTCATTGTTGATTTGGAAACAATCTTTTTAGGTGTTGAATACCTAAGTAAAGCTGGTTTTGAAACCCCAGAAGTTGTTCCCATATCATCATCGACAATAATATTCAAACCCAACTCTACAAAACCATCGACTTCATTCACTTTAGCACCATTCCACATAGCTAGAAAGTCAGAGTCATTTATTAAACTATATGGAAAACATTCATCAATCCACCAAAGAAGGTCAACATGTTCACTTTCTTTAAGATTCAACATATCATGTATTTTATTCCTAAACCGTAAAAGACTAGTAATATCAATATCTAGATTAGGAAAATCTATCCTTTGTCCAGTATTAATCATTGTGACTCTAACATCTCTATGAGTGTATTTCATTTGTACATTACTAAGACCCCTGCAAAGTATAAAGAAAACACTTCAGAGAACATTCATGCGATAAACTTTAACAAAATAAATCATTTAACATTCATTGCGTAACTTCAGAGAACATTCATTGCATTAGAAATCATATCATTACATTCATGGATATGTCACAGAGATATGATTCATTGGATATGTCACAGAGATATGACATAGAGATATGGTTTTTGGTCGATGAACTAGTATTTCCTATTGTGATCCAAATTTGTTGTGACTTAAAAATTATATCTTTACCCAAATGTGCATTATGACCCTAGTGTTGGCACCTAGTGCTGCTGCAAACAACGGCACTGGAAGATAAAAGGAAATATCATCAGGTTAGCTTCAAACCAATTTTCCTCGAAACATAAATATGACATTTACTTGTTTGTTATTGTACAACTAAAATCAGATGATGACATATGCTAGTTTTCTTGATGTCTGCAGGTAAAAACTGCAACTAAAATCAGCTGAACCTGTATTCTAAAAGTATATTATCCTGAAAAGGATTACTAAATCTAATTGTCATAGATGAGGTATGATTTTATGACCTACACAGGTGTAATTGTGCTTTTCTGGCCAGGTTCTGAACAGGACTTTCTGCTGGTAACCATTAGGTAATACATGACAACGATGCAAGAAAGAAATTCCACATTTCCAAAAACCAAAAACCACATTATGCTTTAAATCAAACAGAACAAGTAAATGAAATAGGTAAATCAAAACACCCTCAACAAAATCAAACAGAACATTATGCTTCAAAAAAAGAAATCAAACAGATGTAAAAAGCAAGAACACAACATCCTGGTAGGTGATAACATAACAGAAGTAATCAAGCAGAACACTTAGGGAATCTACAAAACAGCAGTAAAGAAGAAAACAAAAGTTGGGGTTTATTACCTTTCATACACGTCCATTAGTACTTCCATCAGTAAAGAAGATGGCTTGAAAACCTTCAGAATCAGAGAGAGAGAGACATCTGTTGGTGTAATGAGCTGCAACAAACAGATCTACAAAAACAATGATAAACCCATTAGAAATCATAAACAGAATCATATTTACTTGAGAACCCATGAACCCTAGAAACTATTGAAACAATTTTCAATATTTTTTTTTATCAAAACCGAGTTTCACCCATCAATCACAGAGACAAAACAGAAATCTAATAAATTTAGAGAAAAAAAATCAACATGCAAATCTGATTAGGGGATTACTAACAGATTACCTTCTCTGTCTAGACTAACACAAATCTAATAAATCTACTACTAACTGTTACAACTAAAAAATCAACATGCAAATCTGCACATTATTACCTTCTCTGTCTGAAGATTATGAGAAGATCATGAAAGAAAATCAGAAGATAGTGAGAAGAAGGAGGCGAAAGAGAAAATGGAGGCGGCGAAAGTGAGAGTTTCCTCTCAGCAGCGCCGATAAAGAAGGAAAGAAAGAAATGAGAGAAAAAAAAATGAGAGAAAGAAATGAGAGTTTTTAAAGCTAGGGTTAGAAATCAGACTTAATCTCGACCCTTCATCAATATTGCTTTAAATCACGACCGTTCGACATATTAGGGTTAGAAAATGTTAGAAAGGGCAAAGAAGGAAATTACAATGTCGCCACGTCAGCATATAAAGTTAATAACGGTACAATGGATGGAAAGTTAGTATGGGGACTGTTTTTGCAATTTTAAAAAAACGGGGGTATATATGCTAATCAGTCCTAAATATGGGGTTATATGAGGGTAATCCCCTTAAAATAATAAAGAATAATAGAGAAAATTATTATATTTAGGTACATCAAAAAGATAAGTTTATTTATATAAATGGAAAGTCAAATGTTTTAGATCATTACTTTATCCATAATGGGACTACTCTTTTCTCCTCTTCTCTTTCCTGTTTTTCTTTATTAAAATATGAAAGGGATCATTTTTTTTGTCAAGGATAAATTAAAAAAATATATAAATTAGTTTTAATAATTGATTTTTTTAATTTTTATATAAAACCAAATAAATCTATTATTTCAAAACAAAGAAAATAAATTTTTTTTAGACAAATTAAATTTTAAGGTTCTTAACTTTTCATAAGTCATAATGAGTATTTAAATAGAAAAACAAAAGAGTTGGGACTCCCTCTCAAGTTCATTTGGTTTGTTCAAAGATCATTGAACTACGCCAACATTTTATATGTGATACACATATATTATTTTTATATTAGTTTTATGGGATTCTATTGATATATCTAATATGTATTAGTGTAATAAATATACTACCTACGTTTCAGTAAAAGTGTTACTATCACTTTTACTGAAATGAAAGAAGTATATTTATAATTTTTTATTTCCAATGTACATGATATATGAGAGTGACCGTGAATTTCCGATTCACTATTAGATTTTTAAGAATGAAAAACGAGTTAAGAATGAAAAACGAGTCATTCATGATTTATGATTTCACAACCTTGATTGCACTTGTTCTACCGCTAGACCGCCAATATTTATCGGCAAAGAATGTCAGATGAGGCCTGCCGTGAACTAAAATAAAAGTGTGAGCTTAACTTACATAGGTAGAGCGTGCACTTTATCCGGATTCCGGAGACCATGTACTTCAAAACCCTAAACACCTTCGCGCTAACTGTTCATTCGAAACGATAAAACGAAGAACAATTTTGCCGGATTTTTTTGCTTGTAGATTTTCTTCTTCCTACTCTTGGGGTTTCAAAATTTCAATCCAAGTAACATTTTCTCATTCAAAGTTGTCGTTAGCTCAAGGGTTTCCGCTGATGCAATCCTTGTCTCATGTATGTGATTGTCAACTTCATTCTCAACTTCTATGGAATTCCAACAAAACCCAAAATGTTTTCTCAAACCTAAATTTAAGAAGACCCCAAAGGTTGAATCTTTCATGTTCTTTGAAAACTTCATATGGGTTTGAGTCCGAAAGAATTGAAAGAGGGGAGAAACTAGAGGCATTCAGTCTTCCAGTTGTAATTCGTACCTCTGGCAAGTCTTCTCGTTATTTTTGGGATGGGACTCAATTAAAATTGGTATCTTTTGACGAAACTCCTTCGAATTCTGATGAATTTGATGGGTTTCGTAAATTTTACCAATTCTATAGTTTGGCTGTTCGGGATTTCTTTATTCCTCAGCAAGTTCAAGAAAATTATATGGAATATGTGAAGTGGAAATTCTTGCATGGGGTTTTCAGTTCTGCACTTCGAGTTCTTGCTACCCAGGTAATAGTCACTCCAGCTATTGGGTTTTACATGAATTCTGTAGACACAACATGAGTGAATTTGTGGTTCGATTGTATAGGCAATGTTTCGAGCAATAGGGTTTGGCTATTCAAAGTCCCTTCCGTCAGCTGCTGCATTGAACTGGGTACTGAAAGATGGGTTGGGACGGCTAAGTCGGTGCATTTATACTGCCACCCTTGCTTCTGCATTTGACACTAATTTGAAGGTGAAATCCTGGAAAATATAGTATCTCTATGGAATTTGATGTCCTATGTACTGAGTAAGCAACTAAGCATGTTCTAATATGCTTTGTTTGCCTCATTTAAGAGGGTCAGGTTCTCAACGTCCATCATGTTTACGTTGAGTATTGGCGTTGAATTGCTGACTCCTGTTTTCCCCCGCTATTTCTTGCTTCTCGCAACCATGGCCAACGTTGCGAAACAAATTAGCTTGGCTGGTTACTTGGCAACTGGTGTAAGTCCTCTATCTAGTAATATTTTGAATTCTCAAGATATTCACTCTAGTGTTTACCTTAAGAGAGTAAGAGTATTTGTAGGTTCATTTAGCTTCCTCCATAAATCTAAGATTTTTATTGGATGAGCAGTCCGCTGTACATCGAAGTTTTGCAGTGGCTGGTAATCTCGGTGAAGTTTCTGCAAAAGCGCAGGTGGGTATTTGAGTATGTTTCTTCTATTTTGCATGCTATACTTTACATTCCAGTTTTCTGAATCTTATTCGAATTGCATTTCAGATTCAAACAGTTTGCTTTGATAACATTGGTCTCATGCTTGCGGCACTTTTGAACTTGTTGTGCAAGAATAATGAAAGGTTATCCTTTTCTATATCTTAAATTTTTGTTTTTTCCACAACCAAACTCTAATTTCTTTTCTTCCTGAATTCACATTCTATAGCTTCATGCTCATTTGCTTTGGTTCAGCAAGTAACATACTTTTTCTGTTGTTGCTTAAAAACTGATTTACATTTTTCGAATCCCTCCTCCTAACTGGCTATTCATCAATGCGCCAGATTACTAGCTGGACTGCCCTTTGTTGTATACCCAATTTTCTCAGCAATCGACCTTTTAGGAATCTATCAAGGGCTCAAGCATGTACATTTACAAACATTGACAAAGGTTTGTCCTCTTTGAAATTCTTCTTTTATACCTGCCCATCAAATGAAATAGGACATTTGGTGGCTTGAAATGTATTACTCTTACACCTGTGAGAAGGTATTCCTTGTTATTTTTCTATAGTGTGCATGAATAATCTCTATCGATATTCCATCCCATGCCACCTATTCGAATGTTCATATCCCTGTTTGCTCTTGAAACCGACTTGAGACCTGGTCACTGCGACTTTGGGCTTTCCATGCACATTCACCTGCACTGATGCGGAATTTGCCTGTGTTTTAATATTTAATTTATCTTGTTGGACTAGAAAATACTAGAAAGGGCGGTTAGTCTAGTTTTGGTATCCGATATTTCTTAGTTTCGGATTCTCACTATTTGCATTTAATGTTCAGGATAGACTTGAGATCATACTGGATAGATGGATTCACTTGGAGCATATCCCTTCACCAGCAGATGTTAGTAAGGAGGAAGGCATTGATTTTCCATGGAGAAAAGGTGAAATTATTTTTGTGACTTCATATGATTGAGCTTTTATTACATCATCACTGCTTAAAAATGAGACTGCATTAACTATGAAGCTTACATATGATTGACGTGCTTCGTATCAGGAAGAGTGGTTTGGCCAATTAGAATCGGTTGTGTAGACCCCAAGGATCCAATTCCCAAGATATCAATGTTGACAATGCAGTCTTTGAGAGGAGACGATTCATACTTCATATGCATGGAGACCACTCCAAAAGGTTTCAGAAGTTCTAAGCAGGTTAGTGTGCAAAGAAACTCTACTAGCACAACACTTGGAGTAGTTTTTTGCACTAAGAGTATTAGTTTGTTACTTATCCCCTGTCGTTTTCATCTTGAAATTTCAGCAAGGCATTCTTCTTTGTTTACGTGAAGGATCTTGTGTTACTGATATTATCATGGGTTTGCTGCAGGTAGGATGAATTTATTTAGTGATGCAACTAGAATTATGATAAGTATTGTATATTATGTTATATAGCAACAGTTTTTGTAATCTTTTTATTTGTAAGTTCTAATTTGGGTTTTGTTGTGATGTAGGCATGTTATATCCGTGAGGAACTTCACCGCAGAGATATATGGAAGCAAATTTTGGAAACCAATGATGTGTCGGAGTCTCTTCTTAGTGAGTGGTTTAAAATGGTTGAAGATGGCAAACGATGTGCTTGTACGCTAGAGGAGGTTGAGCTATTAAAGGAAGAACTTCACAGATCTGGTTGGTCTGTTAAAAACATCTTGTTGAGTGTGCAGGAACAGGTCCGCTATAATATGTCATAAAAAGCAAGCTTGGGATTTTAAAATGAGGCAGTGAGGTCATACACTAATCGAGAATCTCGGCAACACCCTTCTCAAGCATGGAGGTAACATTTTTGCACATTAGTGGTTAGTTATGGTTGCGGAAAACATGTATATATTTTCACTTCTTAACCTGCCAGCCCAACCCAGTAAGTAGAGAAACTCATCTGTGCTGAAAACAAGGATGAATCAGTCATGCTTTATGGTTTGCACTTTTTGTTTGTGTGTATATTAAAACAAAACAAAGAAAAATACTTCTCTCAAAATATCTGTGTTACAACGACACGGACACGGTGTCAGTGTCCTGTCCAGTACGTCCCGTTGACACGGCAACTTAAAAAAATAGAAAACGGGGATACTATATACACAAAGTAGATAAATAGCTTAACATAGATAGCAAGAGAAAATAGATAGCGGGAGAAAATATATATAGAGTATCTTTGTATTACTAAAGATAAAAGCTAAAAAATATCCTTTTAACAAAAGTTAAAGCTTATTACATAAGATAAAGCTTATAAAATATCTTTTTCACCAAAGATAAAGCTTCTCAGGGAAGCTAATAAGGTATGTTATCAGAGAATGTCTTAACAAACATATTAATAATTAAATTTTAGAGTTACTAAGGTCTTTTAAATTTTCAAATATATTTCTCGGTCAAAGTAAATAAGTAAATTGGAGTTTCATCGTAACACAGCAAAATATTCATTGGATCCATGACATGATTACCATAACCTTATACTATAAATATATTTGATAGTCCCTAGATTTATTACATGGTTTATTTAGCATTCAGTATATATGTATATATGTTTAGGATCTGGCTTGTAAATATAGAATTAGTGTTTTGAGTCACTGTCAGTTTGTTCTTCTTGAGTTTAGCCTAAACCAGAGACTGTCCAGTGGAATGATCTACTGTTCATGGAATCAATTTCTTTTGTGTAAATCTAAAGATTTTGCAAAATGAGTTGATAATTGGCAGAATATCCGAGGTGGTCTTGGAACTAGCAATACATCTTAACTTGGTTAGGTTGGTGGCTGTGAGACTTTAATCATATCTGACCCTTAATACTAAGTTGCATCACCACATAAACCCCAGCACGACCCCATCCGTTCCATTTTTTTAGAACTTCCGATCGTTATATACGAGTGTTGGAAGTACCGGAATGGGTGGGTTTTGATCTCAGGTCGACAGTTTAACTCTGGCAACTTGTTTGATTACCTAACCACCAAAGGCAAAGAAAGATATATGTAGGTTACTAGCGAAAATGCTTCAATTATGTGCACATGGTCTGGTATGGTCAAATATGGAGATCCCCAGTTGTCCATCATGACATTAATGGGATCAAAATTATTGGACCCAGAAAATAGATATGTTTCAATTAGTTGAGTTGAATTAGACCAACATCTGTGATAAAGAGTTCCATCATCACCAGAGGATCTCAACCATTGAGTACTTGAATGTTGAGTAGAGTGGGACCAAGGTGAAGTGTTTGTGTGGTGTCTGCAAATCTAATTGTCAATTTTTACATGTAATCTTTCAATAATCAGGCTATCTTAAATTATTCTCATCTAGTAACGTGAATCCAAAAGAGTGTTTTTGTAATATTATTAAGAAAATGGCCCTCTTGTTTCTTTGCCTTTGTTTTTTTTTATCAATTTCTTGCTGTCATTTTCATGAGAAAACCTAATAATTTGTATGTGTATGTTTTCAACAAAATCTCAACAGACATCCAAATCTGAGCTGCCCTTATTATTCTCATGTACATCGCCTGATATGTCCTCTCATCTAACTTTGTTTGCAGTCTCTACTTTATGTGGTCTTTTCACATATATCATTTGTTTTTGATGTGGTTAGGCACTTGGCAGTTAGGCTAACTTCTGCCTAATATGTTTTGGCATTGTTTTTCTTGTTCATTTCTGCTGAAAATTTTGTCAAGAGAATCATGCTTTTAATGGTTTCTTTGCTTAGAATGTCTAAAGCAACAGTTATTTATGATCTAAATAAGCTGTAGACAAATCAGGTGCAGCTGAATCAGACTAGGACGAGTACACAGAACAAACTCCACCAGAAAGGGACCATCATTGCAAACATGGGTAGGCAGGCAGTACTTAGTAGTAGCTAGTAGGTTATCTAACCCCTAAACTTAACTACGACAATGAGCACTTTTTGGAACATGTACTCACAAGTTAGACAAGGCATGAGTCAGGTTGGGCTACGCCGCTACACCTCACGGGGTACATTTAGCCTATTTCCAAAGACAGTGAGAGGGTGTTGTGTACCAATCAAGAAGTTAGTATGGGATCTAATTTCAGGATGGCTTCTGGAAGCAAAAAAAAAAAAAAAACTTCTTTTGTGAAAGAATTTCTGAAATCGCAGAAACACTTCTGCATCTGGTTGCCAACCAGGTAATTACTAACTGTCGGTTAATCGCACTGTGTGTAACAAGACTACAAAGTCTTAAGCCGTTTGAACTATACGCGTCACATTGTTTTTCAGTAACATATTTCTTCGCTATTGTTGTTGTACGTTTTGTATGAAGATGATCTATTTCTTTATCATACTTGCCGTAAACTGTAAACCCAACAAATAATACACGTAATCGGGTGCGTATGGCTGCATAGGTAGTTCTTAGTACTGAGAGAAAGAAGTTCCATTCAAAAAAGAAGTAAAGGGGAAAAGGAAAAAAAATAAATGTTCTAGTCATGTTATGAAATTTCGTTGCAATTCTTGTATATACTAAGAAAACTCATCATAAAGACGAGATACAAAAGTGTGAGGAATCGATTACTTTAATAAATAAAAAAAGAAAAAAGATATCAAGAAACGAGGTAACCACTATCCATGGCTATAGTATTTTTCTTATATCTTTAAATCAAGAAATACGGGATGATACAGGATTCCGTTTTTAAAAACTAGGAGAGTTTCAAAAATAATTGAAAGAAAACGTCACAAAGACTCACTGCTTTCTTATTCTATTAACATTCAAAATTCTTTCTTTTTTCTTCTCTACCTCTTTGCAACTTCGAGGTGATTGAAATTAGAAAACAGAGAATCTCCGAAGAAACCCCAAATGTATTCTGCTGAATACTGGCAAACCCAACAACACTCTTCAGCTAAAACAAGAGGGATCCATGGTAGAACTAAACAAGAGTCTACTATTTTCGAAAGAATGAGACCCTCACCTGGAGGTAAAGTTGTGGTAGCAGTTAGAGCTGCAGAGAAAGACATTTCTAAAACAGCATTAACTTGGGCACTTACTAATATTGTTCGTCCTGCTGATCAAATTACTCTTCTTGCTGTTATTTCTACCGAAACCAGAGGTAATTTCAGTTACTACTTCTCATTAAACACTGGATAATTTGTATAACATCCATTCAAGTATATTATCAATGTGTTTTTATGTTTGATTGTTCTTTTTCTGTGAATTTGGTTTCTAAAGGTCGAAACTTATGGAATTTACCTATATTAAAGGGAGATTGTGCTGGGCGAACTCGAGATAACTCGCCTGATAGGATGTATCAGATCTCAGATTCTTTTTCCCAGATGGTACTTCAGTTTCACAATCAAAACGAGGTAAAAATGGAAGTTGATAAAAATCAAAAAATTACCAACCTTTTTTTTTTGGTTATACTCGTTAGTATTTTTGTTATGACGTGATTTTTTATGTTTTTATTAACTGAAAACTGAAGTCAATCATTCAATTTAGTTGGTGTTCTGACATGATTTTTGTTTCTGAGTAGTTGGTTTAGTAAGACTCGGAGCACCGGAATCTGACAGCAGTTTCTTAGAAATGCTATAATTAGCTGATTATTTGATTAAGAATTAAACTTAATTGGCTTTTAATTGATTAAGAAGAATTAAACTTGTTCAAGACAAAAATGGGTTTGGTTAAACTATAACTTTAAAATTCTAGCTTTTTTGTACTATGTAGGTCGGAATAAAGATTAAGATGGTTTCGGGCACTCCTGCTGGAGTGGTGGCATTGGAATCAAAGAGAGCTAGAGCCAACTGGGTCGTATTGGACAAGTAAATTTAAACAAAAAATAATGTATTAATTTAATTTCTAATTTTAGTTACTCATGTTGCTTCTTAATCATTTGCTAAGCGTATTTTAATTTTAATATTCTCTAATCTTAAAATACTAGTAGAGTAGGTAGTACTTAGTAGAGCATACTCGCACATGATTTTTCTCGTCGAAAATTAGTTTGATTCAAGTGTATATAGGTACATTTCCAAATAGTCGAGCAAATTTACTTGCGGGTTAAACAGTAAAGAACTTTCAGGTGTGTGAAATGAACAATGCTGTAAGATTCTTAGATATATGAAGAGTAAAGTTATCAGTGTATGCGCAAACATAAATTACATATACAAGTAGATATTAGGTCTTTATCGGCGCCTGATCTCATTGATTTGTGTTTGGATGTCTGTGTTTCCATATTTACAAGTATGAAGATATGATATGTTCTCTTATTAAGTAGAATTAGGGGAAAAAAAGAGATAATTTTTGTCATGATAAAGGTTTTTTTTTTTTTTATAGAAGCCGATTAGGTGAAACTCAGCTGTTAACTAATCATTTGAGTCATACTTTGTTAAGGTTGATATGAGTAACATGGATATCATTGTGCTGTCACAGACACTTGAAGCAGGAGGAGAAACTTTGCATGGAGGAACTCCAATGTAACATTGTGGTGATGAAAAATTTACGACCCAGAATTCTTAGACTTAACTTGGGAGGCTCTGGTGAAATTGAATCATCTTTTTCTCCAATAACGGAATTAAAAGCCAAAGAGTCGCAAGGTAATAGGATTAGGCATTCAACTCCGGTGAGCAGCCCAGATGAATCAACAACATCCTTCAGTAGGACAACCACTGAAGGAACTTCCCTATCTAGTTCTGAAGCTGAAGCGTCTCCTTTCTTTGTATCTGAAAGAAACCCACTTTTTGAGATTAACAACGCAGGGAAGCTTAGATCTATACATAGACGCGTCGACTCAGATCATTCACTTTCATCATTTGGACCGGTGAAAGAAGATTTTATCTCTTCAAATTCGAGATCATCTGTGACTAATAGTGATGGGAATAAATACTGGTTTCGTCCAAATCATACTGTTGATGAACAGAAAAGTTCAACTATCAAAAACAACAACATTACTTGCAACAATAAAACTCGCCCTTCAAGGACACTACGTGAAAAGTTTGTCCAATTCGATAAAGAGAAGATTAAGGAACCCAGGGTCAACCAATTACCGCCGGCAGATCACATTTTAAATGAAGATGTAAGAGATGCAGTCTTTTTAAGTAGAATTACTACAGCTCCTCCCCCTCTATGTTCATTATGTCAACATAGAGCACCCGTCTTTGGGAAACCACCGAGGTGGTTCTGTTACAAAGAGCTTGAGGAAGCCACAAATGGATTTTCAGAGGCTGATTTATTGGCAGAAGGTGGGTTTGGATCAGTTCACCGAGGTGTCTTAAGTGATGGTCAGGTGGTGGCTGTGAAGCAACTGAAGGTTGCTGGGTCTCAGGGGGAGGCTGAGTTTCGTAGGGAAGTTGGGGTATTAAGCTGCGCGCAACACAGAAATGTTGTGATGGTGGTTGGATTTTGTATAGAAGGAAATAGAAGAGTCATAGTTTATGAATATGTATGCAATGGCTCTTTGGACTTCCATTTATATGGTAATCTCTCTCTCACTTCTCTCTACGTAGTATGTGTGTAATTGTGCAGTGTACGATGAAACCCATTTAAGAGACCTGACATAACTGTATCCCTGGATGTGCTTTAAGCAGGGAACAACAAAAAACCACTAGATTGGAAATCACGGCTTAAGATTGCAATTGGCGCAGCCAGAGGTTTGAGGTACCTTCATGAAGACTGCAGGGTGGGGTGCATTGTGCACAGAGATATGCGCCCCAACAACATCCTTCTCACCCACGATTATGAACCCCTGGTATGCTTCTTTCTCTTTCTACCTAACTCATCTCTGTTGTAAGGTGGTGCAATATTCGTATAATCAGTAGTACAATTATCAAAGTAACCATTCGGTTTTACATTAGGTGGGAGATTTTGGTCTTGCAAAATGGCAACTAGACTTGGAAGATGGTACTGAGCAGCAGGTAGTTGGGACCTTGGGGTGCGTATATGCATATACTGTTCAACATTTTTGTATCTTTGATGATGCACGGATTTGCGAATAGGAAAGATAGTGGATGAAACATGTTTCTTTCAACATTGAATGATAATAGCCTCTCATAATGTCTGTCCAGGTATCTTGCACCAGAGTACATAGAAGGCGACAGAATTACAGAGAAAGCGGATGTATATGCATTTGGGGTGGTGTTAATGGAGCTAATTATTGGTAGGAAAACAATTGGAATGGCTCGTTCTGAAGGGCGACAGTTCTTAGTCGAATGTTCCCGCCCTCAATTGGTACCAGAAGAACAAAGCCAGGACCTAGCAATTAACCATCAACTGCTAGACCCAAACTTGGATTCCAACCAAATCCACAACTTCTCACATCAACTGAGAGCCATGGCTCAAGCAGCTTCCTTGTGCCTTCGACGAGATCCAGAGTCTAGACCCTCAATGTCAAAGGTATTGTTCCCTGCCAACGTAGAAGCTCTATTTGTCAATTTCCTCCTTAAATCCTCTAAAATTTTGTAAAACTGATCTTGGATGTGCGTTTTTTTTTTTCCTTTTAGGTTCTGAGAATACTAGAAGGAGGAGATTCAATCATTCCACTCGGCAGTGATTCAGACTCCATTGGTAGTAGAAGCCAGCGTTTGCATGGTCTCAGCTCTCATGTGAGAACGGGATCAAGGGGAGTTCATTCCCGTAAGCTGTCTCATTGACATACGATTGAATACTAATATTGATTTGAGTTTATACATAAAAGGATCACACTCTTTCTTCTTCTTTTTTTCCAGCAGTTGAGTGATTATAGTATCATGTAAATTTTAAGATGCATTGTCTCCTGTAAGCTGTAAACAAAATTCGAGCGACATTTTTTTAGCTTTTTCAGTGCATACATCTATTCGTCAGTTTAGAACTACTTGAAAATTTTATATGTACTCAGTGGAACTACTTGATTTTATCATACTGCAGTAAAAGTCTTTACTGCTACGCAACTCGACCCAGTGATCAACCCTCGAAGTCATAAGTCTGACTTTAAAATGATAAATATCCCCATGATGGGAACATCCGAGTCTCCGACGGTCAAGAGGCATGTTATATCTGCCCTAATCACCATATCAACTGCCCATAACAAAAGTCAAAAGGTTTAGGCTGTTTAGCATTCAATTCTGCGATTTCTGCTTGGCCCATTTTGACTCTGCACCCCTTGCCTTGTAACCGCTGCTCTTCCTAGGCCCAGATCCAACGATATCTGTCACCAATGTTGCACGCACACGGATGCATGACACAGTTAGGATACGACACAGTTACAGGAACACGATAAGTCTCAAAAAAAAGGTTACAGTGATATGCTAGATAATTCAATTAAGTAGGAATTACCCTTTGGTTCTAATTTAGTGTGCATGTTTAGTTGTTGGTCCATCCATTAGTCTTGTGTTAACCAGAGGTCATTTTTTTTAATGTTCAGATTCTAGACCAAAATATTGGAGTCCAACCACGTGTGTGGTTAATAATAAATAGATGTTGATTGTTGAGATGGAGTGCGTTTTTGATATACTGATAGTGAACTGAGTGTATATTTGATATACTGAGAATGTGCATATTTGAATACTAAGAATGAAGTAAGTATCTTTATAATACATAACACTTGAGAACATAAATCCATTGGGAATGTAATGATGTCAGACCCGATATTATGCCCGTTTACAAATCTATGTTTATTCTAAACTACATATTGTTTTTCAACTGCGTTTTGGCTCATAGATATATGAAATTTATTCTTTAGATAACTAAACCTAGTTCTACCTACCGTGATTTCATTGTGACTGTGGTCTAGTAACTGATTATATTTACGAAGATTGTTGTGGTGATAGTGGAAGTGGTTTAATTTTGATGCAAAGTGTCATCGAAGTTCTGGTTTTCTTTACCAATTTCATTGACTTCATCTCGGAATCATGTTCAAACTACTTCTCTGAACTTGGTCGGGCTTGATAATTGTAAATATCTTGTTGCAGTTGAACCAGAGATAAGAGTAGGTTATGTTGCCTTACTAGTAATACTGTGTTTTCTTATTAAAAACAAATCGGTGATTTATGCCTTTTGACGATAAATGATAAATCATTTCAAGCTTTAGTGTTAACTCATATATGCAATTATGTAATCAGTTTTATATTTTTCAGGAATATGGTGAATGAATGAGATTTTTGCAGGTCTAAGACTTGATTTTTGTCTTAAAATGAATGCTTAAATATTTGGTTTACTTCATTATTTTATTTTAATTTAATTTTTTATTAGAGATTTGTTGACATTCATATGTTGCATGGTATTAGTTAGTTGCAGCACTAGGATGTAAACTGGACAAATACGTTTTAGATTCCTTTTGCTTTTAATCATCTCTGTAGCAGGGTATCTGTAATAACTCTACATTGTTTGTAGACAGTATAGTGGAACTGTACTGGAATAAGAAGTATAGCTGAACTATACTCAAAATTTTATTCAGTGCAGGGAAACTGGACGAATTGATACAAACTCTATTTTATTTTGTTAGTCCTATCTATAAGAGGAGATCATATGAAAAATGTAACCGATTCTTTCGTTTCTTTAGGTCACTGGCCATCCGCGGGAGTTTCGGGTTTAATACCGATATTTTAGCAACAACTCCAATAAATCTAAGTGTAGTACTTGGCGTATTGATCTTTTTTAGAAAGGGAGTGTGTGCGGGTTGTTTATTTCAAGAATAGGCTGGATCTAACCAGCTGCACTTTCTTTTTTCTTTAGAACTAAACTAGGTAAATGAAGGATGCACGATCTCGCAAATTACTTCTGAAAAAGTTAAGAAATCATATGTAAACACTCGATTCTTAAGCAGTGCGGTGGAACTATACTCAATTTCTAATTAGTGCAATAGTTCGAATTTTTGTTTTGGACTATATTTAGTGTGTCTCACTTGTATAAGCACTGACTGATTTTAGGGAGGAACGACTAAGATTTTGGTATGACCCGATACTGAATTGAAGCTTGCTAAAGATTTTGGAATCAACGTTTTTCATATATATAGGAAGAGATTGGTCAAGGATCATGGAGCCAGTAAACGAACTTAAAGAAACAACATGCTTGATTTTCACTAATGTAAATTACGTTTATTTCGTTACTGTTATCACACCTGGCATCCGTATCATTGAAATTGAAATTTTATGTATTTATTTCGGGTATTAAAGATAGATTATGTAGCCTTAAATAGGTATAAATAGTTCATCCAAAGGGTTCATTTTTATGGAATGAAGGTATTGTTGACTATATTTCATCATTCTTTCGTGGATTTTACATGGTCGTTGCTTTTAGGTTTTTAGACACTGAAGCATAACACATTTAGATATTATTGCAATATGTTTAGATTTTGTATGAAAAAATACGTGTATGAGGGCTATTACGACTCAGACAATACATGGGGAAATCTTACTTAAAATTCTTTGACTTGTAGGTCTCTGTATGATCTTAAGCGTTGATCCATTCTTACCCCATACTATTTCGTTGGCTTTCGAATGTAGATAAAAACTATTTTTCATCATTTTAAGTTAGAAATTCTGATGTTAATATCTTTTCATTTTTGAAGAGTATAATTTAATATACAGTCAGTTTTTTAGAGCGTATTTTTTATATATTTGTTTTTTGATGTGCATTTTTTTATGTTAATATGCTTAATGTTGTTTTAGCAGGTGAAAATCTTATGCTAATATATTGTGTTATGACAGAGAAGGAATTGTCGGAGCTTTGATGTTAATATCATTTTATTTTTTGTGAGAGTGCATTTTTTTTTATGTAGCGTCACTTTATTAATATACTCATTTGTTGAAGTGCATTTTTATGTATTGTTTAGTGTATACTCATTTCTTATGTGCTTTTATATTGTGGTCGAAATTTCAATAATTATTTGATTAAAGGATCCTAGATCAAATGAAATTTGTCTAAATTAAGAAATTCTTAACTCTATCTTATAGAGAATGAAAAGATGAGTTCAACACAAATCCGACGTCGGACAAAGAAGTTATGAGTAAAGTAGTCAAAGAAAATGTTAACTTTACAATCTGCTGATATGTACATTTGTGCCAACCAATTTTGGTTGTTTTTTTTTTTTGCAGAAAAAATCTTGAATTTGAGTTTTTTACAATCAGCACACGCGGGGAACCATATCCACTAGTTATGGATGTATTTTTATACAAAAACTATCCTTTTTGAGTTTGTTTTGTCAACTTGTGGAGGATTACATCTGCCGATTGTGATTAGTCAGACATAAAAATGAAGAACATATACCGATTTATGTTCTTCATGAATCAAGAACATCAAGAACAATAGGCCATAAAAATGAAGAACATATGCTGATTTTTGGTTGATATTCTTCTTAGATCAAGAACATCAAAAACGATCGGCCATCATGTTAGTGCCATATCGGCCTATTGTTCTTGAATACAATTTCTTTTCGAAATTTTGAAATTTTAAATCAAATAAATTCAAATTGTTCATGTTTTCTTTTTTAACACGATTATTTAACTATTAATTGAATTTATAATATTAATTAATTAAAGATAAATTAGTCATTAATAAAAATAGCTAGATAGGGGATATTTAAATTTATTTTAAAATGTTTTTTTCTCAACTTTTAATTGTAGACCTCAAATAAAATAGATAAACTTTAAATTAGTCAGGAAAAATAATTCCTAATTAATATTGAAAATGTTGTCTCGGTGGGCCGAAAACCTACACATGACTAATAATTTTCATTTTGATTCAAACTCTCAAAATCATGGGTCGTTTTAGGTAGGAAATAAGTCTTCCTTGCAGTTCTTGCACCGCCGCCTTTTTGAAAACCTAAGAGACTTGTGAAAAACTTTAGATGTTTTCCCTAGTACAAAGTTCATGGATACTTTTAATTTCCGGGTTTTAAATGGTAGTGTAATCAAAAGTACTTAATTTCGATGGAGGCCATCACCTGGCAGTGGAAAGGGTGCAGACTTACAAATATAACCTAGTGAAAATATATTTTATACTTATGGTTACTATTTTCCTCGTTCCTTTCCTATCTAGCATATTTTGCCATATCATATCATTTTCTTAAAAAAACTTTTGAATCTAATTTTTTTTATAATAGGCATACGTGGGGAATCTTATCCATGATTATGAACGTATCCTTATACAAAAAACTATCATTTTTGAGTTTTTTTTTGTTTCGGCACTTGTGGAGGATTATATCCGCCGATTGTGATCAATCAAACATAAAAATGAAGAACGTATGCCGATTTATGTTCGTCATGGATCAAGAACATCAAGAACAATCGGCCATAAAAATGAAGAACACATGTTGACTTTTGGTTGATGTTCTTCATAAATCAAGAACATCAAGAACAATCGATTATCGTGTTAGTGCCATATCATCTGATTGTTCCTGAATCCAAATTTTTTCAAATTTTGAAATTTTAAAATTAACAAAAATCAAATTTCATGTTTTGATAATCAATCAACAGTTATGAATTTCACAATCTAACATAATTATTTAACTACTAATTAAATTAATTAACACTAATAAATCAAGAAAAAAATATTCATTAACAAATATAGTTGGATAACGGATTTTTTATTTTATTTTAAAATGATCATTTTTAACTTTTAGTGATAGGCCTCAAATAAAATAGATAAACATTAAATTAATCATAAAAAAATAAATCCTAAAATTGAAATTTTTCCTCAGTCAAATAAAATAGATAAACCTACATTTGACTAATAATCTCCATTTTGATCCGAACTCTTGAAATCATGGGTCCTTTTAGGTAGGAAATAAGTCCTTTTTTTGTAATTCTTATACCCTCAAAGCCTTGATAAAAACCCTGAGAATACTTTCCATGGTCTTCTCTAGAGTATAAAGTTGTAGGATATTTTTAATCTCCGGGTTTTAAATGGTTGTGCAATCTAAAGTACTTTTAATTTCGATCGCTACCATCATTTGCAGTGGAAGTGTGGAGATTTAAAAAATATAATCTAGTGGAAATATTTTTCCTACTTATTAAGGTTATTATTCTCCTCGTTCCTTTTCTTATATGGCATGTATTTTGCATTAACAAACTATTTTTTATAAAAAAATTCTTGAATTTTAGATTTTTACACTCAGCATATGTGAGGAATTTTATCCACCGATTATGAAAATACTCTTATGTAAAAAATTATTTTTTTTGAGTTTTCTTTTATCAATCGGTACTCGTGTAGGATTGTATCTGCCGATTGTGATCAATCAAACATAAAAATGAAGAACGTATGTCGATCGATGTTCTCCGTGGATCAAGAATATCAAGAACAATCGAACATAATAATAAAGAACATATGCTGATTGTTGGTTGATGTTCTTCATAGATCAAGAATAATCGACCACCGTCTTACTGTCAAATCGGCCGATTGTTCTTTAATCCAATTTGTTTTTTCAAAATTTTGAAATTTTAAAATGAAAAACATTCAAATCGTTCATGTTTTAATGATCAATCAACTGTGGTTAATTTCACATCTAACACGATTATTTAACTATTAATTGAATTAATTAATACTAATTATCAAGGATAAATTAACCATTGATAAATATAGTTGGATAAAGAATTTTTATCTTATTTTAAAATATTATTTTTTAAACTTTTAGTGGTAGGTCTCAAATCACATGTATAAACCTTAAGTTATCTAGAAAAAATAAGTTATAAAATTGAAAATTTTACCTTGGTGAGCCGAAAACCTACATATGACTAATAATCTCCATTTTGAGTCAAACTCTTGAAATCATGGGTCATTTTAGGTAGGAAATAAGCCAACCTTGCCGTTCTTCCATACCCAAATCCTTGTAGAAAACCATGAGAGGCTTGGAAAAAACTTTAGATGCTTTCCGTAGAGTACAAAGTTCAAAGATATTTTAATCTCCGAGTTTTAAATGGTTGTGCAATCTAAAGTACTCTTAATTTCAATGGAGGCCATCATCTAGCAGTGGAAAGTGTGCAGACTTACCGATATAACTTAATGAAAATATATTTCCTACCCATTAAGGTTACCATTCTCTTCGTTTTTTCCAGGTTATCTGGCATGGATTTTACCATAATATACCAATTTTTACAGAAAAATTCTTGAATTTAAGTTTTTATATTGGCACATGTTGGAAACCTTATCCACTGATTGTGACCGTATTCTTATGAAAAAAACTATCGGTTCGGAGTTTTTTTTATCAGTCGGCATTTTTGGAGGATTGTATCCGCCGATTGTTATCAATCAAACATAAAAATGAAGAACACCTTCCGATTGATGTTCTTCATATATCAAGAACATCAAGAACAATCGGCCATAAAAATAAAGAACATATGATGATTGTTGGTTGATGTTCTTCATAGATCAAAAACATCAAGAACAATTGGCCATCGGGATACTACAATATCGGCCGATTGTTCTTGAATCCAATTTTTTTATACAAAAATTCAAATCAAAAAAATTCAATTTTTTTATTTTTCCATGATCAATCAATATTTATTAGTTTCAGATCTAACACGCTTATTTAACTACTAATTTAAATTAATTAACACTAACTAATCAAGAATAAATTAGCCATTAACAAAAATATTCGGTTAAGGGATTTTTTATTTTACTTCAAAATGTCTTTTTTAACTTATAATGCTAGGCCTCAAATAAAATAGATAAACCTTAACCAAGGAAAATAAGTCCTAAAATTGAAAATCTTGCCTCGGTGCACCAGAAAGCTACATGTGACTAATAATCTTTATTTTGATTCAAACTCTTTCACGTAACCCAAATTTATTCAAATAATCCAAAATTTACAATGTAGCCAAATATCTGAGAGGTGATCACTCGAAATGGTCCCTGAGCTAAAAATATGCATTGTCGTGTCAATTTCTCATAGTTATCCAAAATATACAACGCTGACCCAAAATTAGCCAAAGATTAAAAAATGCTCCATTGTCTAAATCGACTCATAATCTGCATTATTTGTCACTAGAACGCACGCACACGTGATGCGCGTGGCAAAATCACCGTCTACCCCTTTTAGTTTACTACAATCGTAGACTGTTGCTGCACAAAAATAAAATAAAATAAATATTCTTTCTAATTACCTATTATAGAACAATAAAATTAAGTTTGCACTCAAGTTACTATTACGCTCATATATATATGCAAAGTCTAGAGAATAAAATTAAGTGTAGTGGGTAAAATTGGAAACTCAAAAACAGAATGACACATAACGTAAATATGTCAAAATGATAGGTTTTAAATTTAAATAGACTAATTTACCTTAATATCCCTAAAAAAAGTTATGTGGTTAATTAGTGGAAACTGATAGTAGGGGTAAATTGAAGTTTATGCATAATTATAAACCAAAATACACTAATATCCCTCATTGATTTATGTCATACTATTACAAAAACAAAAAAATAAGGGTAAACTGAGAAATCCTAAATTTTAACTTCAAAGAACAACAAACTTATTCCTATAATCCAAAATTTACAAGGTAGCCAAATAGCTGAGAGGCGATCACTCGAAATGATCCTTGAGCTAAAAATCTACATTGTCATGTAAATTTATCATGGTTATCCAAAATATACAACGTTGGCCCAAAATTAGCCAAAGATTCAAAAGTGCTCCACTGCCTGAATCGACTCATAATCTGCATTATTTGTCACTAGATCGTACGCAGACGCGATGCGTGTGCCGAAATCACCGTCTATCCCTTTGAGTTTACTATTACTGCACAAAAATAAAATAAAAAATATTCTTTTAAATACCTATTATAGAACAATAAAATTAAGTTTGCACTTAAATTATTATTACGTTTATATATATGCAAAGTCTAGGGAATAAAATTAAATATAATGGGTAAAATTGGAAACTCAAAAATAAAATGGCACATACGTAAATAGGTCAAAATGATAGGTTTTAAATTTAAATAGACTAATTTGATTTAATATCCCTAATAAATTTTAGGTAACCAATAAGTGGAAAATGATAGTAGGGGTAGATTGAACTTTATGCATAATTATAAACCAAATTACACTAATATCCCTCATTGATTTATGTCATCCTTTAAAAAATAAAAAAGCAAGGGTAAATTGGGAAATCCCAAATTTACAACTTCAAAGAACTATTCAAAGGATAGTTCACTTTATACGTAGTGATGTATGCAACTGAGGCATCCTACTAGACCGATAGACTTAAACCTTGTTCCTACCTGACCCGATCAATTCGATCAGGCATTGGCATCTATTTTTATTGTTCAACTTTTTGACAACACAAAAAAATCATTGTTCAACTCTTTAACAATATAAAAAACCAAAAGCTCTTCCCTCCCTCTCTATCCAAGGGATAAAAGAACAGAGGCCTTTGGTGTCCCCTTCAGTCAAGAATTGGGGCCTCACAATCACCGGCCAATATAATAAATATGCTTTTTTTTATCTCATGCATTTATTCGTTCATGGTTCGATATTCTGGTGTCCTAGACGTAGAGGAACCACACCTATCCAACCCGAACTTGGTGGTTAAACTCTACTGCGTTGACGATACTGTAGGGAGGTCCTGTGGAAAAATAGTTCGATGCCAGGATGATAAAAAGCTTAACACCTCTCATTCTTATTATTTATTTAATATGAAAAAAAAGGAAAATATCGTCTTATTCAAAACTCCAATTATGATATCCATTCTCTCCCAGTTTACATCTTAGAAGACACCATTTTTATAGAGAGAAACACATTTTTTATATTTTCTTAACCCGAAATGAAATGACCTGGGAAAAGTTAAAAGGGTATTTATATATATATATTTAAACTCTCTTTCTTAACTCAAAAGTTTGGATGTGAACTAAAATTTGCCTCCATTTTTTAAATCGCTTGTTTCCCTTAGGGAAATTTTGAGGCCTTCTGAATCCTAAGCAAAATTAGATAGCTAGTGTTTGCACTTGGCAGTGTGTAGGAAAGTACCAAACCCCAAAAGGAAATAAAAAAAATCAAAATATAGAGAAGAAAAGGCCAAACATGGGCGGTTGAGAAAACTTTAAAGTACCCCTTTTTTGACGTTAACTTCAGGTTTAAGCAATGCTGTGGTGGCGATCCTCCTTTTTATCCAGAAGAACCAACCTGAAAATGACATCGTTGTTTCTCATTTGCATGGTCCTTTGTTTTCTTATTTTTATTTTTCTTTGTTAGGTATTGTTTGATTTTATTTTCTTAAAATCACTTTTGAGGTCTTTAATTTTTGTTTACTAACATAGGGCTCGAGTTGCAGTGGGTAAAATCCCCCGATAGATAGAAGAAAACTTGTTCCAATTAACTTCCAAATTAATTAGAAGGTGTTTTGGTGCGTCGTTTCAGTTGAAAATTCAACTCAATTAAAGTTCAGTCCATTGCAAGACATTTTCTGAAATTGATGCTAACAGAAATTTAAACCTCAGCCTATGTTTTTACCAACGCATGCCAGAAGTATTAACTGATCCACATCAGCAAATTATATCAGCTATGTAACAACTCATTCCATGGAACTTTCAAAATAATGAAAGCCACCATCAACACCACCATGTCCTATTCTCTCTGCATGACTTAAGTGGCTCCAAGCAAATGTTGTCCCCCAAAGAATAGCCTCATCCTAAAAATTGCTCAATAAGTGAGAAAGAAACAAAAAAATATATCATGGCTCTCTTGGAAGCCTTTTCTAATATTTAAATGATTTTATTGCAAACATTATAAAAATCATTGAAGATTTATGCTTATTTTCCTAAAAGTCTATCTCCAATGAAAACTTAAAAAGAGAATGCGAAGATTATACGATAAGCAGTTAGATTTACATCATATAACCCATCCTATTATTTCAAAAATTCTCTTATTAAAGGATGTAAAAAATTAATCATCATTATCTATGGCTATAAATACAGAATCAAATAACAAATTTTAAATTGATTTAATAAATTCTCAACTAAAATGAAAATAACTATGGTTGAAGATTTTTTTATTCACCTTATTATGTAGATGAGATATTTAATCTCGCATCCGTAAAACAGGACTTGTATATATACCAAATTACCATCGAAGATGTTATAGTCTAACATCATCCAAAAAAAGGGAAAAACATTGATGTAAAATTACACACTTCCATCAAAAATAAAATTGACCATTGCCATTAATTTTCATTGTACTAGTACTTCAAATTACAGATAAATACTTTACAACTTAATTAGACAGTGTTAGTTACATATTTAATATACACATTAATTGCTACAATTAATCAACACAAAACTTCACACCTTCGTTTTTCCTTAGTCCTTACACAAAAATTAAAGTACCAACAGCTCACCAAACAAAGATTTTGCCCTAAGATGAGAAACTGTACTGTGATGAATGCACTGAATCAGCTGATGGTGAAAGTACTCCATACATTTGTTGTTGTTCTTCTTCTTTTATCTGTGTTTGTTGATTTTGTGTTTGTAAATGCTGTAACTCTAATGGTTGTTCAGAAACTCTCCAAACTTTAACAGATTTATCCAAACTACCACTGTACACTATCCATTGCCGTTCATTTTTAGCAGTTGCATCTGGATCTTTACCGACCGTCAAGCATTTAACAGGCCCGCTGTGTCCGTTCAAAATTGACAAACACATGTGAATACCATTTTCTCGTACCCACATACATATCGTTTTATCTGCCGATCCACTAAATACAAGATTCCCAGCTGTTGCTAAACATAAAACAGCTTGCTTATGACCTTTGAGACTGCCTGATTCAGTAAGTTGTTTTTCCCGTTCCCAGTAATGTACAATTCCGTTGGATGATCCACAATAGACGACCGATGATGCTGGGTTCACGGCTAAGGCTGTCACCGCACATTCTTGTTTTAGCAAGGTCTGTACGAAGAAGTGCTTTGTGCGTTTTCCTTGTAATTCTCTCCGCCAAACTTTTACTGTGCCATCAGCCGAGCCTGTGAATACCATACCATCGGAACCGGCAACCACGGAGTTGACAGCGTCGTTGTGAGCGTTAACCGATTCCAAGCATTTGAAATCCGATACTCTCCATACTTTTAGTGTTTTATCCCATGAGCCTGAATAAAGAAGGGTTTGATCTTCATTTAAACTCAGACAAGAGATAGCATCGAAATGTTTAATCCATATTGTATTTTTATGACGCCTAACCTCGACGTAATTGCTTGGATTCATGGAGCCCTTAACGACGTGTTTCAACTTGGGTAATGTGCCTATGCGTTTATGAAGTCTGGGATTCTTTCCTGAAACTTTCCAAACTCGAATCTTTCCATCTTGATGACCAGTAAAGATTTTCTCACCAGCAACGATAATAGCCTTAACTAAACCACTATTTGATTTGAAACCAGTGTATTCTTTTTGGTTTTTCCAGACACGGATATTCTTGCTATCGGAACCGGTGTAGAGAAGATCACCAACAGCAGCAAGAGAATATATATTGCCGTCTTCTCGAACAAGAGACCCAATTAAACCGTGATTACAGTCATCAGAATCGTTCAATGGAGTAACAGCTGCGAATTTAGACCAGGGAGATTTCTGAAAGGGAGAAGAATACGGTTGATTCCACGGAGATGCAGCAGCTGATTGATTCCATGGAGATGCAGCAGCTGATTGGTTCCATGGAGACGCTTGATTCCACGGAGAGCTTTCAACACTTGCTCGATTTTCGTCGTCAAAATAACCTCCTTGAGTACTCGTTCCAGAAGCGCTACTATTGCGAACCGAGAATTGCTCATCGTCTTCGTTGTTATTGTTGTTGTATGGGTCTGAAAGTAAGAAACTACCGAATTTTGATCTCGGAATACTACTTGTTTGTGCAAACATAGTTTTTGTTCGTCTTGATTCTCTCATGGTAATAAGTATTGTTAACAAGTACTATATCTAAAAAATGTTTCTTGCAATTCAGGCAGTCCTATATTTAGTATATACTATACAAGACTAAAATCTAAACCTGGATTGAAACCTTAAAATGACTATTGATATTGATGATTCAAAGCAAAGATAGCTAAAATAAAAAAAATGAGAGATGGTAATGAAGAAGAAGTAAAGATTGGAGCAGATTATAGAGAGAGATATGTATGTTGTGGAATATATATAAGCAAAACAGGCACACGTAGGGTAAGGAGATGTGTTCAAGTGTGAATGGCTAAGAGAAGGGACACGTGTAAGGATGAGAGTTGATTATTTAATTATTGAATTTGGGAGCTAGTTTAGATTTTAGGGGGACCAAATGAAGTTAAAAAACTTAAAAACCGAGTAAGGGGAAAATTTCTGATCAATTTAAACGTGCATGCAATCCAGAATTTTATGACTATGTATTGACTACTGACCGTTATAATGTTAAAAGTTCACTTTACGTGTTTGTGTGTATAGGTGGTTGTGTCTGCCCATTTGTTCAGTGTTTTAGGGCGGTTTACACTTTAATGATTTTCGGGTAAAAATGTATGGTCTGACTATTCTAGAATTTTTAGGCAGATTACGTAGCCATTGTGAAGAAAATTGGAGCCAGACAGTACACATTATAGATGCGGTCTATTTTTTATTTTTGCCTGTGACTATTCTAGCTTGGCCACCCCCAAAATCCCAAACACTACATTTTCCTATTACCTAATTTATATTGGGCATAAAGTTATTTAGTGGATTTTGAATCATAAGCTTGGGGGTATATAACTGGTTAAGCCTGAGATATTTTACATTTTTAGTTCTGACACTGCCCTGAGTAGTAAATTCTTCAATATTTTGCATATGTATAGTGGTAAATGTTTTGTTTTTGTTTATGTTTTAGTTCCGTAGCTCAAAGATTTTTCCACTGAACTCCTAGATGAGAAGAGTACAAAACTAAATTTGACTACATATATACAGTTGTAACGTGTATGTTTGACTTTGAATAATTAGGTTGAGTTGTTGTGCATACCAGATTAGCTGGGGCGGGATGACTGTTGATATGGTCCAAGTGACGTAAACCCCCTTCATTCCGATGTGTGAACTGTGCATTGGCTTAAATTAGTAAGTTCATTACACGTTAATGGACTACAACTTTCCAACTATCCTTTTTTGTTTCTCCATTTAGTACCTTTTCAAGTTGAACAAAATCTTTGATTGAATCAGCATTCTTAGATTTCAGGGCTGCTACCTGCATCCTGCATAGTGCACATGACGCTCGTTAAACATGTCTGATTTGTCAATTAATTAAGAGCTTCATTTGTTAATATCAGAATCTTCTGGTTAGAGATAATTATATTTAATTAATTAAGATTATGTTGTAAGATTTAGTATCAATACCACTATTAACCTCTTAATTTCAGACAGATTTTTTGTGATAGAAACAGGATGACATCACCAACAATCTAGAACAACACGTGGCAAACTATCAAATATATAGGTGTAGAAAAGAATTCATTTAAGGTTTTGTTAATTGGCGAATGATTTTGATGAGATATATGAAATGAAAGCAAGGTATGTAATGGTTTGCCACGTAAAGCACAGAGTTTTGCCGTGGTCTTTCCTTTCCTTGGTAGATCTCTTTAGCAACTATAAAGTCGGATTTTGTATACCTAACTCATTAAAGACTCCCTAATTTTGTTACTAATCACCATTTGTTTAACACAACTTGATTACGTACACTTATCAATTCCAGCAGTGCATCGAACTAGCTCATTCGTATGTCTATTCCTAGTACAAGTCAAGCTACGTAACAATGAGCTAAGCACGAGACTGCTAATCAACT
Source organism: Papaver californicum (assembly GCA_023531435.1). Classification (NCBI taxonomy): domain Eukaryota; kingdom Viridiplantae; phylum Streptophyta; class Magnoliopsida; order Ranunculales; family Papaveraceae; genus Papaver; species Papaver californicum. The sequence continues at coordinate 2,287,471 of JAJJMC010025652.1, forward strand.
TTGTTTTCCCATGTGCTTGTTTTTTTTTCTTTCTTTTCTTACTTTATACACCTCAACAACTCGGATAATCGACTCATTTTTACTTCTTAGAACTATAGAGGACCACGTATACATGAAGGTTAATTTTGGGTGGCGAGGTGGCCGACTTAGAAAATAGAAATCTTGGCTCTAGTAAATGTATCGAGCATGTGGAGTGAGGAGTTCCCTACTCTATGGGGTTTATTTTGGAACCCACTTTTGCTCGTAAAGCTTATCTAATGCCTCACTCACACACTCTCTATCTTTGTCTCCTACTTGAGGTCCATGATGAGATACTACTAATTTTTGACAATATCGATCTGGCTAATTTTGAGGGTTTTTTAATGAGTAAAATGAAGTTGTTCTAAATATCTTCCAGCAAACCTCGCAGATTAACAAAACATTATGCTATCAGAAGAAAATTCAATGCTTACAGATCTTTGTTAGTAGTTTATTGGTAGCGATATCAGTTGATATCTTCTTGTTTGACTCTTTAATTACTAGTTTAATGATGTCTGTAATTAGTAATTGGTAATGGAGCTTTATATGATTTAGTTAATTGATTCTTTCTTGGAACTAATCAAGTACTCAATTAGGTGTCTCATTTCCATACATGTAAGAAAAGTAAACGACCATATTCCATTTTATGTCACCTCGTCATTATACCGAAGCAGCAAGGTGTCTGACACGTGACCTTTCCATAACTTACATCAACTTATTAAACGACGGTAACAGAGTGTTGTAGCAAAAATGTTACTACACCGTTTTCGAGATATGTGCTCGATTGATGGTGAGACCTTGGTTTCGATAGCTACTTGATGCTTTTAGTTTTCCAATCATAATGGTTGCAGCAGAATAAAGGTAGGGGTATCTATGAATATACTGCGATATCTGTGTGAGTAAGAAGCTATATGCAGATTTTATGAGGACAAAATAATTAGAGAATACATACCTTCAGTTGAATTTTTCTTCTATTTATTAGTTGCAGAGGATGTGTATCCAGATAAATATATTCATCTGTATTCATTTTAACTTTGTACCTAGATTAAATGTTTTTTAGATTCATCCTTATCTTAAGGATAATTTGATTAATAATAACTATCAAATTAATATCAATGTAATTTTTTTATCGGTAATTATAAAGGTTAATTAGACTTTGGTATTCAGGTTTGATCAGATTTAGTATTTGGTTTAACATTTGTCCCAACATTAGTATTTTGTACATGGACTAACGGTAAACCATAGTTGACTAGGTTAAGTCTAATTTTAACTTAGCAAAATCATTAATTTTATATTATTTCACTTGAACCGTTGATCTTAATGACATGTGGACCGTTGATCTTATTTCATATGGCCGTCCATATGTCATTAAGATCAACGGTTCAAATGAAATAGCATAAAATTAATGATTAAAATTAGACTTAATCTAGTCAACTACGGTTTACCGTTAGTCCAGGTATCAAACACTAACGTTGGACAAATGTTAGACCAAACACTAAATCTGGTCAAAACGTAAGTATCAAAGTCTAATTATCTCTAATTATAATCCGTGGAGCTTCTTCGTCGCGATAAATCAACCTCATTTGTTGCAACATCCAAATATAGTCATCATCCGTCTCAGTTTCCATAATACATTAAGCCATAGTGAATTTACATAATACACTAAGCCACCGTGAATGATTAGTTGTTCGATGGTCTTATAGTTACAATCTATCACCACCATCTTCCGATGTGCAAGAAAATATGAGTTACTTTTTTGTCCAAACTCACATTTAATTGCATCGCGTGGTCTTCTTTATCTGCTAACTACAAAAATTGTTGCGTAATCGATCTCTCATTCCATTCCGTTCTTTGGGCGTTTCTTTGGTAGCATAAATTGTACACATGGTAAGTTATCCTTACTATCCGTCTTTATCTTATTGAGGGTCTTATGAGATCTACATCCTCTCATTTTCAAATTGTCTCCATTTCATGTGGTTTCAACTTGGCATAGTAGGGTGTCCAAGAAGACTTTGGGGTAACACATGGTTGTGACAACCGTTGGCAACAATCTCTACACTCCGTTCAGTACCTTCATAATTTTTATTGAATACAATCTTAAACATGCACTCACATTTTTTCGTATTACATTAGTAGACCATCGTCGTCTTCTCCCCATACTTATAATCCTTTCCTTTGTGACTTACACATTTGTTTTTTCTCTTCCAAATCATCTCAAACATTTTAAGATAGGTTTGGTCATTCTGAACCAGCATACATATTTTCTCTTTTTCCTTGGCCACAACCCATTCATTTGCCTCATCTTAGTTTCCCATGTTTACATTATGCAACTTACATGTTCATGAGAAAACTAATCAAATAACTTGAAAACATTTATCAAAAATAAGAGTATGTAACATACCAGTTCAGTCATATAGTGGTGGGAAATATTATGCCTTATCTGAGATACGGGTTCAGGTTGATCGCCGAGATATTGCGTTTCTACCAACTACATAAAGAAAATTAAGTTGTAAGATCACTTGATCAAACATAATGGTTATTAGAAGTACTACCAACACACAATAACAATGAAGACTAGCAACTCAGTCAGATGGTGCATTGTGCTGTCAAGAAACCAACCTGAAGTCAATATGTCAAGTTTGTGGTTAGTTTGGTTAGTAGAAATTGACTGCAATGAAAAGTTCAACTTCAATTCAATATATTCAAATTTGCTGTAACAAATACTTTGTTGTAACTTATCTTGTATAGCTTTTAGTTAGCTTTAGATTAGGATTGACTGCTATTTTTTTGTATGTGTATCCTATAGATATTGAATAAAAACATTCAATTCCACAAAGTTGTGAGACTATCCTCAACCATTCTTCTCAGCTTATTATGGTATCATCCTAGACGATCCTAGGTTATTTTTTCCTTCTTTGATTTCTTTTTTTCTTGTTCCTTTTCGATGGCAGGAAGCAATGAAACACCTCAATCCTCTCCAGCACCGCATACTCCTCAATCCAACCCATCTCCAACTACCCCATCCCAATCTTTTAACTCCAAAACCAGCGACAAACCACTTCAACAATCTTCAATCTTGGATCCTTATGTCATTCATCCTTTTGATAACCCAGTCAATATTTTGTTTTCTCCTCTTCTTCAAGGAGACTAAAAGATTTAATATCTACGTTGTTATTCATCAGTTAAACCCTAGAAGCAAGTAGTGCCTCATATATATATGGTATACAAAAGATCGACTAAGAGTAACTTACATCTAGTTGACACTTAAACAAATATAAAGATAATAAATGAAATGACACTCAAATAACACTCTAATACCCCCCCTCAAACAGATGATATAGTATTTGATTGCATCAATTTGACCTTTAGAGAGGTTTAAATCACCCTTCAGGTTTCAGGTTGTT
>JAJJMC010025652.1:2290902-2332381 GCA_023531435.1 Papaver californicum
TTAGTAACATCTTGACCAGCTAGATTAAGTAATGGTGATTCACCACCTGGATGATCTTTAACCCAATCTGTTACATTATAAACTTTCCCTTGTACTGAGATCCATAGATCTCCTAGTTTATTATGAGTTTTTAACTCTTCAGTTGTAATGTAGTGTTTCTTTTCATCTTCCATTGAAATAAAAATCAAAACTTTCAGAAAAATTAAAAGTGAATACCTTTCAATTTGTTCAGATCTTTTTCTGCTGAACCTGAACCCCCTTTTTTTCCCTTCTTTGAACAGAATATCTTGTTAATCGAAAACCCATTCAACAAACCACCATTTCACCCCGGCTTCCAAGGTGTTAGTATAGAGATGTTAGTATAGAATGAGATCGAGAAAGAGAGAATGATTTGGATTCACCAAGACCCATTCCATATTAAAAACATCTCGATCTGTTCTCTTTTTCGTTCAAGCCACAGATCCAGTTTCATGGCATTAACCCTTCTCTTCTCGTTGTTCCTTAACAAACATTCGAAACCCACCTGAGATTTGGGTTAACCGGTGACAAAGTTGAGAGAAGAAGGTGGATCTAAGTCTGAGTATGGTTGAAATTTTAGATGAAACTGTTGGTTAGGAAGAGATGGTGAAGATGTGTTTTGGCGCTGTTAAAAGAGAAACTCAGAAGACATGTGTTGTTAACTTTTGGTTGAAAAATAGTGGTGGTATGAACTATGAAGCTTTGTTGCTTCTGTAGATGGAGTTTTAGGAATGGATCGAATCTCAGTTGAAGAAATGGAAGAGATCTGAGATGGGTTAACATCAGATTCTCAAATCAGTGAAGCAGTGTTTGTTAGATGAATGTTACCGGAAATTTAAAAAAGATTAATGGTAGTGGAAGTGAAAATTAGGGTTGCCTCCAAGATCCGACGCCGTGAGGCTTGGAGGCTCTGATACCATAAAAGATTTAATATCTACATTGTTATTCATCAGTTAAACCCTAGAAGCAAGTAGTGCCTCATATATATAGGGTATACAAAAGATAGACTAAGAGTAACTTATATCTAGTTGACACTTAAACAAATATAAAGATAATAAATGAAATGACACTCTAATAACACTCTAATAGAGACAATTATAATTCTTGGGTTCGTGGAATCACTAAGGCATTCAATGCTAAAGGAAAGCTAGGGTTTGTAGATGGCACTTTACCTCCTCCAGCTGATACTTTGTAATATAATTGCTGGAAACGATGTGATGATCTCGTCGGAAGTTGGCTGCTTAATTCAGTTCATCCTGATATTCGTGCTAGTTGTTTGTATGTGGAATCCTCATATGTTGTTTAAAGATTTACAGGTGAATTTTTGTATTTCGAATGCGCCTATCTTATTTCGATTAAAATCTACAATTAATGTTATACAACAAGAATCTCTACCTGTGTCATCTTACTACACCAAAATTAAGTCTCTTTGGGATCAACTTGATTCTCTTGTTCCCTCTGAACCTTGCATTTGTGGTGATGGCAAGTCTCTCCTTGAACGTATTGCACGCGATCGAGCTATGGAGTTTCTTCAAGGCCTGCATGATCGTTTTTTAAATTTAAGGAGTCAGATTCTTTCGATGGAACCATTCCCATCTCCCATGCGTATTTTCAATCTAGTACAACAAGAGGAAGAACAACAGCATATCAATGCTACTCCATTACCATCCATTGAATCTGCTGCATTAAACATTAGTCGCAATAATCCCCAACCTTCTGCCAGAAACAACAAGCGTCCACGCCCTCACTGTGACTACTGCAATCGTCATGGTCATGTTCGTGAGAAATGCTATCACTTACATGGTTATCCTTCTTCATCAAGCAACAATATTTCTACTTCTGCCAACACTATGGTTGCACCTCAACCAAATCAAGGGATGCAAACTTCAATCTCCTCTCTGTCAGCGGATCAGTATACGAAGCTCGTTACTCTTCTCAACTCACCTGATGAAGACACTTCTACGGAGCCAAGGGTTAATCTAGCAGGTAAGATTTTTATTACTTCGATTTCTGATCCATGGTTTATTAATAGTGGTGCCACATACCACATATGCAATTCATTATCTTATTTTCAACTTATTCTCCTGTAACTTCTCTAATTCAAATGCAACTACCTGATGGATCTTGTGCCACAGTGAAACACATTAGTGAAGTTATTTTCTCACCAACTTTAAAACTTTCTAATATGCATCACATCCCTAATTTTAAGTTCAATTTACTTTCAGTAAGTCATCTTACAAGATCTTTGAATTGTGTTGCTTATCTCACTCACAATTAATGTTTATTTTAGGACCTAATCCCGAAACAAGTCATTGGTCAGGGTAAGCTTATCTCAGGGCTTTACCATCTTCAAATCTCTGTTAGGCAGGCTTCCTGCTCAAAGATATTTTCAATAAGACGTCGTTAGATATTTGGCATTGTAGACTTGGCCATCTAAGTCTTGATCGTTTTAAATTTTTATGTAGTTTTTTTTTATTATATTCATTCTAGCTTTTCTAATGCTTGCGATGTATGCCCTTTGGTAAAACAGACCAGATTATCATTTAATAAAAATCGTATTTCTTCTCACCATTGTTTCGAACTCATTCGTTGCGACATATGGGGTTCTTTTTTGACACCCTCTACAACTGGTGCCAAATATTTCTTAACAATTGTGGATGATTTTTATCGTTGTACATGAGTTTATCTTATGCATACTAAAGGTGAAACCTTCAAGTTCATGAAATATTTTTTCACTTTTATAGCAACTCAATATTCTAAGCATATTACAAATATTTCTACATGTGCAACAGTTCATTTTCTCCCTGCACTCCAAAGAGTCCAATCTGATAATGGCTCGAAATTTCTTTCTCGCGACATTCAAGCATGATTTTTTGAGAAAAGTATTCATCATCAGCGCAGTTGTGTATACAACCCACAACAGAATGGGGTTGTTGAACGCAAACATCGGCATCTACTTAGTGTTGCTAGGGTTCTGCAATTTCAATCACAATTATCCCTTACTTATTGGGGTGAATGTGTATTAACAGTGGCATATCTTATCAACAAAATGCCAACTCATGTATTAGTACATAAAACTCCTCATGAAGTTCTCCTTGGTGTTACTCCTAACTATCGACAACTACGTATCTTTGGTTGTTTATGTTATGCTCGGAACACGCATATTAAATCCAAATTCGATTCACGAGCAAAGCCTGGTGTGTTTTTTGTACCCTTAAAACCACAAAGGCTATATTATTTTAGAACTTGAAACAAAGACAAAATTTGTATCTCGTGATGTTGTCTTTCACGAACAGCTGTTCCCTTTTAAAAAAGTTAAACTTTCAAACAATAATTCCCTCCAATCATCTGAAACACAAACTGATGATGTTTTTTATGAGGAAATGTCGACTCCAGTATATTCTACTTCAACACATTCCCTCCCACTAACTCAAAGGAAAATGATAATGTATTGACATTGGCTACAACAAATTCACCTTCCGCTGTGCCATCAAATGTGACTGAATTTTTAAGTAATTCTCTATCTTTGGACGTTAATCATTCCAATACAGTACCTCAATCTCCATCTATTTCCGGGGACATTTCGTCTAATCCTACCTCTACTGATGTTGTAACGCTTGAAATGGAACCATCCGTACGATGCTCAACTCGGGAATGACGTCTTCCTCCTTATTTAGGTGACTTCATTTGCTCAGTAAATGAATGCACATCTAACTCTCCGTATCCCCTTACTAATTATTTATCATTTTCATAATTTAATCCGTAACATCATGCTTTTCTTTCTATGGTACTTACATCTACTGAACCACGTAGCTTTACAGAGGCCATAAAAATTCCTGTCTGGCATACCGCAATGGACAAGGAAGTTATCGTTCTAGAATCCAACAATACTTGGACTAAAACCTCTCTTTCACCTGGGAAATATGCTATCGGCTGTAAATGGATATATAAAATTAAATTTGACGCCGATGGCACTGTTAAACGTTACAAAGCATGATTTGTTGTGAAAGGTTACACACAACAAGAAGGTATTGATTATCACGATACTTTTGTTCCGGTTGCAAAATTGGTCACGGTACTTGTCTTATTATCTTTAGCTGTTGTTCAAAATTGGTCCCTTTTAAACTAAATAATGCATTCTTATAGGGTGATCTCGACGAAGAAATTTATATACATCTATCTCCTGGTTTTTGAACCAACAAAGATAGTAGTGTTTATAAATCAAACAAATCTATATATAGACTTAAACAAGCCTCCTGTCAGTGGTTCACTAAGTTCTCAAATGCCCTTTTAACCGAAGGTTTTGAGCATTCTCACGCTGATTATTCTCTTTTTAGCCTTCATTCCGATCAAGTACTCTTTATGTTTTAGTCAATGTGGACGATATTATTATTACTGACAATAATTATTTTGTCATACAATCTCTGCGACTTAAACTTGAGTCTCTTTTTTCTCTCAAATATCTTGGTCGCCTGTAATACTTTTTTGGTATTGAAGTTTCTCGGTCTCCCAAAGGAATTTTCCTTTGTCAACGTAAATTAGCCGACTATGGTCTCTCAGATGCTAAGGTTTCTCCATCCCCAATGGAACAACATCTCAAGCTTCTTCCTTCATCAGAAGATCACTTACTTGATCCTAGTGTTTATCGACGCCTTATTGGTCGACTACTTTATCTCATGGTCACTAGACCTGATATCACATATTCGGTAAACTACCTAAGTAAATTTATGTAACAACCTCGCTCCACTCATCTAAACGCTGCTCATATAATTATTCGTTATCTCAAAGGTACGATCAATCATGGTATTTTCTTATCTGTTTCTAGTTCTTTATCGCTTTCTGGTTATACCGATCTGATTGGGCAGGTTGTCCTACTACTCGTATGTCAACCACCGGTTGTTTCACTATGCTCGACGCAAGCCCACTTTCATAGAAATCAAAGAAACAACCTACATTTTCCCTCTTTTCCGCTGAGGCTGAATATCGAGCTCTCGCCAGGCTTACTTCTAAATTGTAATGGTTGCACTATCTATTTAACAATCTTCAGATTTCCATTCCAAAGCCTATTCCGGTCTATTGTGACAACCAATCTGCAATTCATATCTCTGAAAACCCCAGTTTTTCATGAAAGAATAGAACACATTGAAATAGATTGTTATTTTGTTCGTGAAAAACTACTTGTCGGTCTCATTAAACCGAATCATATTCCATCTATTGCTCATCTTGCCGACCTGTTCACGAAGCCGTTGGGGGTTGATCAGTTTAAATGACTTGTTAGCAAGTTGGGAATCATGTCTGATCCTCTTCCCACTCCAACTTGAGGGGGGTATTAGAAGTACTACCAGCACACAACAACAATAAAGACTAGCAACTCAGTCAGATGGTGTATTGTGCTGTCAGGAAACCAACCTGCAGTCAATATGGGAAGTTTGTAGTTAGTACGATTAGTAGAAATTAACTGCAGTGACAAGTTCAACTTCAATTCAATATATTCAAAGTTGTTTTAACAAATACTTAGTTGTAACTTATCTTGTATAACTTTTAGTTAGCTTTAGATTAGGATTGACTGCTATTTTTCTGTATCTGTATCCTATAAATATTGAATGAAAATATTCAAGTCCACACAGTTGTGAGACTATCTTCAACCATTCTTCTCAGTTTATTAATGCTAAAAGTCATTATGGTCTAAAGCGCGCTATCGACCATGATGACTTTTGGCACTGACAGTGTTTTATTTTTCCAAGTAAAAAAGTCGTCAATGTTTTATTTTACAGGTTGGCAACTCTATTTACCTGGCAGGTTCACTTCCTTTTCCAATTCCAGGAGTCATCATGGTCAAATTTGTAGATTGATGACTCTTAATCTAGACCATGACGACTTAGTTATATACTTTGGCGACTCATCACCCCCATTCTGTCCAATTTTCCTCGAAATTCATCATGGCCTTTTTTTGGGGGTTTACGATGAAGACTTAGTTGTATTACAGTTAGAGTCGTCATGGTTCAACAATAATACCATAGTGATGGTAACTGTTTTTTACTCACAAGAGACTTCTAAATATGAAATGAGTCATCACGAGTCAACAATAATACTGTGACGACGAAAACATAAATTAACTCCATAAAGATTGGTTTTATAGTCGATAAAAAATACCATGACGACTCCTGGTATATTTCTATCATGGTCTGTCAGAGTCGTTAACCTGCAATATCTGGACCATGATGACTCTAATATTGACTGTAGACTGTGTGAGTTTTCATTGACTAGGTTTTAAAAAAAAACACTAGCCATTGGGGCTTTAATCTATATAAGAGGACCCTTCTCTCAACAAATAATTTTCCCCAATCCTCTCAAGCTTCTCAAATTGTTTCCCATTTCTTCCTCACCCAAAAAATGATTACTCTCTACACCATTGAAGACGATGTTTCCATTCTTAGAGCGTGGGTGTCGACCACAAGTCATGATAAAGATCTTAAAATTAATTTAGATCAAACCTCTGATTCTTTTTGGAACCGTATATTTGTTGTCTTTGTGGCGTTAGAGGGTAATTGAAACAAAAAATTATTTAAAATCATTAAAAAAAGATTCGATAAGCTCATAAAGGAGATGGTTAATTTTCAATGTCCGACTTTGGGGAATTTCATCCTGCATGGCTTATTTTGAGACGAGTAAGCATATCTTAGTAAGTTTTTCTTCAAATAATATTTGAATAATACTAATTTATTATTCATTTGTTTTTTTTCCAGATAACTCTGGCTTGTGTACGATATGAGCTTCTCCACCGCAAAGAAATTACTCATGATGAATACTATCAAATCTTAAAAGAATTTTGCTCGGATTTCAACCAAGATTAACTATTTAAATATAATGTTATAAACTATCTCAGGTTTTTTTCTTCAGTACAATGTAATTGGATTTCTTTCAACCTACCTTTCTGTCTCGTTCTCCCCTCTTCATCTGAGATATTTGGAGAATATGACGTTGGAGAGCTCGCCAATGGACCGATTTTGTAATCTTAATGAATGAATCTTCCGTTAACGAACGTCGCGGTTGACGTATGATTCTACTGAAAAAAGGAACTCATTCGTTTTACCATTATCCTCCGTTGAAATATGTTATGTCGTTTTCTAATATGTAAAATGTTTATTACAACACCAACAAAATCGAACCATTCCAAAAAAAAGTCGTCATGGTTCAAATGCACAACCATGACGACCTTGTTTTTTCTCAATATGATGCGTGTATTATTTTTTATGGTATAAGTAGTCATGGTCTATTAATATGATCATGACGACTCTTACCGTAACTATTTCTTAAGAGTCGTCATGGTTTTTGTTTCCAAACAATGACAACTTTTCATAAACTAGTTCAACACCCAAACTTTCATAAAAAATCATCTTGATACAAAATACAAACTTCGATGATTTTCAAGAATCGTCATGGTCCTAAGCTAATAACCATGACGACTTATATCATGTGAATTTGCATTTTTACAATGATTCGTCTTATTTAAGCAACAAATTGGTCATTGGTAGACTAGTTTACCTAAATATTTAGAGCATTGTGTTCTACATTTTGAACAATGGATTCTTCATTTGCACCCTTATTTCGGCTTCATATATTAACAAGGTCCTTTTATACCCGTGTAAAGCACGGGCTAGTTTATCAATTGATTTATGTCATCTTTTGCCATGTATCTATCTCATATATTTCTGTTAAGCACACAACTCTGTGAACATTGTCAAGGTAAAGATATGGTTTTTGTATGTTTTGACTAAAAAGAATTTAGATTTAATATGATAAAAAAAAAAAATTGAACAAATTTTATCACAATAAGATAATTTCCACTGTCTAGACAAAACATGACTTAATTTCCTCAAAGTCAGCAATAGTGATGTGGCTTAAAATTTTGTTACTTCAGATTTTCAAATTAGTATTGAATCAACAGAGAAGCAAAGGCAAACTAAGATCGTTGATTCGGATTATGTAAATTAACATATGCTACCCTCTTTGTTGTCAATGTCTACCTCTCTGTGTAGATTGCAAAGAGACTGTTTGAGATTCTTCTGATACTGCAACTATTTTTCAGTTGCTTTGTGACAATTTTTAGTATTTTCTCAAACTCTCCCGTATCTGCATGACTTTTATCATTGAAGTAATTCCCCATCGCACTTTATTTTACGTCTTCTCAAATTTTAGATTTGAATGTTTTCCAATCTTGAACGGTTTTATTGTTCACTTTTTTCTCTAAAAAAACGAAACATCTTTAGGGTTCTTAACAACAGACATCTATCTACAACCAATAGTTTGGCTTGAAAAATATTAGTGTTGAAAAGACACAACTTCACCCAAACTAACGGGCTTTTGGTCCTGAAATACGTTGGTTTTAAGAACGTATATCTTCTCACATATTATGTTGGCGTACAATATCTGACCACAAATGTATCTTTCAGTGCATACTGTATCGACGTGTCTTTAGAAGTATGCTTGTCGGTGGATTTGTAATTGCGAAGAAGATTTATTTTTATCCTCCACAACAATACATGTAAACATACTCTCATGGTATCTCCATCTCTATCAAAACCAACATTTTCATCTTGCACAACCTTCGGTCACTACTTCTACATTTTGGTCAGCCGACACAGTCTCGTAAACTTCCTGATCGTTGATATCAATATTTGGTTTCTAATTTACCGCGATGACTAGAGGTTCATTGTTTTGTTCTTTGAGTTGCTGAGTGAGACTGTTCATCATCCACTTATGTTGCATCTCTTTCAATCTATCTCTCACTCTCCTCCACCTTTTCTTAGTGCACATCCGTTTCGTATTGAGTAGTATAATACCAATTAGAGTTCAAGGATAATTCGTCGATTGTTGTTCGTCGATGATCCCACAAAAAATTGATTGTATCTTGGGAAACGGTTTGCATTGAATCATGACGACAAAATCTTAGTGAGAGGGAGCCAATAACGTTTTAAGAAAAACTTATCTACGCGCCTCAAGCCATTACTGTTTTGATCCCCAATCCAAATTTCTAACATTAACAACCAAGAGAAGAAACATCATCTTTTCCTCTAAACTGGTTCATATATAATTTTACAACATTTTCTCTATATTAGTTACACAACGTATATTGTAAGCAAAGGAGGAATCTGGCCAAATAGAGTTTGTGCAGTTCAGAGAGCAAGTAACAAAAAAATATTACCTTCAAAGTGCTTCCTGTTCCTTCGTATTTATAGTGCAAACTGTTACATCTTCGTTCTTTGGGCTTCATTCTTCTTTCATATTTACCTTCAATCAACTGAGATAATGGAGGAGATGTTATGCATCCCGAAACTGCCATCCTTACCAAGTGAAATTAACAATAATGGATGCTTTCACCAAAAAGATTGAGGAAATTGGAAGCCTAAAAGTTTTCTTCAAGAAGTAATTAGCTTTCTATTTTCTGTTCTAAATAGGTACTATGTTTTTCTGTTCGTAGTTTGAATATGAAGTTGGAAAGAAATTATACCTCAGTATTGAATGAATACAATATTCGTTTCGTGAATACATATATGTTTTCTAAATGAGAAGTCGCAACTCCAACGAAAATGGTTGAAACGGTGAGCCAATTTTGGACAAAAAGCTTGTAAAAGGCGTGTCGTGAAGTTGGTTGCTAAAAGGCTTTTTCCGAGTGAATCTCGGTAACTAAATTTCCCAAAAGTTGGAAACTTTTGAGTCGTGACTCTTCGTTTTCATACGGTGCTATGTGGCACTCTATTTTTCACTATTTGTGAGGATAAACATGGTTGTGACATGTTAGCCAGGAGATTCTCCTTTATATAATAAGGTACTGATCAATTACAAAATATATCAAATCCATTTGAGGTTAGCCAGGAGATTCTCCTTTATATAATACGATACTGATCGATTAACAAAATATATCAAATCCATTTGAGAATCGATGTTAATATTTGGCCAACTGTTAAAGAAGCCTTTTATGTGGTTAGAATTTGTAATCATGTCAGAAACACAATTATTTTTAATTTTTTCTATTTTTTTTATTTTCTTCACAATTCGATCAAATTGGAACCCAATTGATCGTTAATTCCTAAAATTAAGATCATAATCACATATTACAATCTCCAATTTCATTTATTCCCTATTAATTCGATCAAAAGATATCGAATTGATATTCAATTGATCCTACAAAATAAATTTTTTATTATTTTACAATCTCATAAAATTGAGATTAAATTGAAGATAATCGATGAGATTGATCATAAATTTCTGTCAAATATGATCATATAAACAACTTAACAGTTTCAATTTTTTTAGAATATCCATCAGATCGATCGGATTTGATCAATCATGAAATTTTAGAGAAGTTTTTTCTCTGCTGGTGCAATGAAGAAAAACCAGAAAAGACTGACATAAACTGTCGTATCCAGAACCGTGGTCTACTCCTTTCTTTAGTAAACCGTCGTTAATAACACATTAACAGAAACAGTCATAAACTGAACATCTAACATAAATGAAGTTTGTTTCTTCGGTCACCCCCACCTCGCGGTCATCTAGTATTAATCAACACAATCATTTTTGGTATTTGAAGCATCTCGCACATCATTTACGGGATTGGAATCACTTACAAAAAGATTTCTTTTTCACTTTTTCCTCCAAAACCTCCTCTTCTTCTCTACCTTTAAAAGAAAAAACTTCTTTTAATTTTAATTCTAACTATAATCTATATTTTTAGTTTATCTAATCTAATCAAACTTAATTAAACAAGGATAATTTTAATATTAATAAAAATATTAGGTTAAAGAATTTTTAAATTTACTTCAAAATGATCCTATTTTATTCTATTTGACAGCCATTTCAAGAAAACCAAACCCTAAATTAAACGAGATAAATTTACCTAGGGGATTTTGTTTTTCAAAGATCATACAGGAGATTACACCAGATTTCTTTTCTTTTCCCTAAAATCAACTAGTATTAGCTATTTAGGCTAACCTTTAATATATCAATCTGAGTCGGCCGAAATACGCCATAACTTCAATAACAGTACATGGCCTACACAAGAAAAATTCTGGGTCATCAAAATTTGGTCCCCCTAAAATGTAGTGCTATCTATAAACTCTACGTCCATGACGTATACACACAGAAATATCTGTATGGTTGGGAGTTGAAATCCAGTTAGTTTGATGTTCAAGGTGAATGAATGCTTAGATTCTAAAAGATAGATATAAAGATCATAGGCTCCTATACGTTGGACCATGATCGATTCATCATTTAGGCATTCATTTCAGTGATACAAAGAAACGAAACTTCACTACGTGTTAGGGTACTCAACTGATTCTTCCACTAGACAAGATAACTGAGAACAAATGGGCTGGTAACTTCTGTTTAGTGAAGGCAGTTAGAGACGAGGGAAAGATCTAGTTGTAGGAAATTCTATTTGTCCCTGACCTATGTGATGAGATCAACAATATAATGGGCTCAGAACAAAGTACTGAAATAAGTTTTATACTAGTGCTAGAGTGAACCGCACGACGGTGTAAGATAGTGTTAATTTAACATTAGATGTTCTCTTAATTTGTTGGAGATGTTATTTCCCGTTTATTCTTCAAAAATCAAGTAGTCTCAACTATCAAAGGAGTTTGTAAAATCAACGCGTATTACTTGTGTGTTTATCAAATGACAGTGTTTCGATGAACCTCACTCCCATACCAAAAAAACATCTGAAAATAATTTCTTTGTGATGTCTTCGTATCTTCTATCAGCTTATTAACCATGTTGCTACCCATTTCGATTGAAATTGCATTTGTTTCATATTCAACTGAAAACTATGTCTGCTTGTCCTGCCCACACACCTGAAATAACTATAAGTAGATTAAGAGATAAACTACAGAAATCATGTTTTGAAACGCTGTATTTAACTAACCTCTGCTGTTAAATACTGGCTAAAATCTTCATGAGCTTGCACGATCCAATCTTCATCTTCGCATTCATTACGATAAGTTTCGGGTCGCGCCATAGCATTTCTCTTACGTTCTCTATACATCTGCTTTCTCCACTCGTCCCATGGTTGACACCCGCTCTTAGCAGCAAGCCAATCAGTGTAGTCAAACAGACTAACAAAAACGACTTAATCAATCTTCTGGATCCCGGATCAAAGATGCTATGCATGGTCCTCTCCTCAATAAACATGTGTGACTAATAATACATTAATAAACTCCTGAAGTTTGAGGGTACTTATCGGGAACATTTTAGTGCTACTAAAGAAGTTGCCGACTGATGCTATAGATAACTAAATAAATTTGCAACATCAAAAGACCATTTGATTAACAAAGTATACCTGGTTGTCCCCTAAGAAATGAGTGTAACATTTTGGGATAGCTGCTGCTTTGAGTTGAAAATAGAAGGCCTCAACATCCTCGATCATCTTAGCTTTAGATGGGATAGCTGCTACTTTGTGTGGTCTCTCTTTTGTTTTATTTTAATCTATACATTCATTCTTGCTTTAGTTTCTCTACGGCATCAGAGGGCAATCTTGATCCTATTTTCCGTTGTCTTCTCAAATCTTTCTCAGAATTTCCCTAAGTGCTTTTTTCTGGTCTGAATCATCATATTTCATTCTTTGGCTGTTATCTTCGTTTTATGATTACTACCTTGAATTCAGATCCATTTACTAGTTGTTATTACTGTCTTATGTTTTACTGTTTACTTCTAAGTGTTAGCTAAGTGTAAGTTTACTAAATTATTACTTGTCTTTCACTCTTTCTGCTCTATAATGGACTGTCAGGTATTATCTATAAGACATCAAGAAAACTATTAATAAAATCTTATCTTCAACTATTCTCGTATGGTATCATTCGCCTGGGTAATGATTTTTTTAGGGTTTCCCTTTTGTAGGATTGTCCTCCATGTTTCTGCCGTTATCAAATTATCCTAAATTTTACCAAACTTTATTATATTTTATTAAACTTTTTTATATTTCAGCAACCATCACTATTGTTCTTAATATCCCTTTTTACACTTTATCTAAATTTCAGAAATACTATCTGAATCAGCATTATTTTATGAAATCACAACCACTCTTCCCTTTACAAATATTACTCACTTTATCTTTATCAAACTAGATGAGATAAACTATTTAGTTTGGAATCTCAACTTTCCTCTATTCTCATTAGTACTGATCTTTTTGGTTACTTAGATGGGTCTCTTCCTGCACCTTCATCCACCATTAAAGTTGCAGAAACAGAGGAACCAAACCCTTCTTACTTAAAATGGCTGAAATGGGATCGTTTCGTCAACAGTTGCTTAAATGTTACCTTCTCTTCTTATGTTGACATTGATGTTCTTGTATGTCTTACTGCTGCTGAGGTTTGGAAATATCTTGCCACTACTTTTATAAATTAATTTTCTACTCTCACATATATGCTTAGGAATCAGCTTCATAGTATTAAACGTGGGTCTTTATCTGTTACTGCATATCTTCATGAGATTAAGTCCATAACTGATTCTTTAGATGCTATAAATAAAGTTATTCCTGACTGTGATCTTGTTATGTATGTGCTAAATGGTTTGGGTAAAGATTATCATGATTTTATTGTGGCCATTCAAAATCGTGATACTGAGATTTCTTTTGCTACTCTTAAATCTCGTCTAATATACCATGAACAATGGCTTAAAGGTCAAGATCTTGAGACTGCTGCTACTTTAGATCTTGCTACTTCATCTGCCTTCTTTACCAAAAGAACCTTCGGATCTGGTTCTTCAAACCAACACTCACCCAGATCTACAAATCAATACCAACCCAAAACCTATAGATCTTACATACCACAAACCCCTTACACTAATTTTGCTTCCATGGACTGTCAGATCTGCAGACAAATTGGTCACTCAGCTAGCAAGTGCAAATAAAAATACACCCCATCTAGATATGGTGCATCATCCTCTCCTGCTCAACCATATCAAGCTAAACCACCATCATCTTCTTCAAATACACCTCAAGCCAATATTTGTATTGAGGTCAATGCAACATCATTCTACGTGGTGTCTTATTTTCTAGCTGCAGTTCAATGGTTATCTGATTCAGGGGCTTCTCATCATATTACAAATGATTCTAGTCTTCTTACCAACGCAACTAACCATAATGGTTCATTTCAGGTTATGGTTGGTAATGGTCAGTTTTTGCCTATTACTCTCATTGGTGATTCTGTCTTACATACTTCTACTGCTACTTTTTATTTATCTAATGTTTGTTATGCGCCTAGTATTCATAGAAATATGATTTCTGTTGGTTAGTTCACAGAAGAGCATCAATGTGCCATTACTTTCTCACCTTGGGGGTATGAAATTAAGGATATTGAAACTAAACAACTTCTAGCTGAGGGTCTCAAGATAAATAATCTTTCCAATTTCATCTCTTATGCTTTCTGAACCTTCATCCCTCTGGCATAAGAGATTGGGCCACCCTGCTCACAAAATTGTTCACAAACTTCAGGACAATGACCATATTTCCTTAACCTCATCTGAATTTGATTCTCTTTGTCATTCTTGTCAGTTGGGAAAAAGAAAAAAGCTACCATTTCAAAAATCTACAAGAACATCCACTTCACCCTTGTCTTTGGTTCACTGTGACATATGGGGGCTTTCTCCACATCTCTTTAATTTGAGGGTACAAATACTTCATTTTGTTTCTTGATGACTATAGCAGATTCCATTGGATATATCCTATGAAAGAAAGAACAGAAAGTCTTACCTGCTTCAAACACTTTAAAACAATGAATGAAAACCTGTTATCTTCTACTATTAAAGAATTTCAATATGGTGGAGCATTTGAGTTGGTCAAGGGTCAGTTAAGGGAATACTTAGATGAAGTTGGAATTGGGGTTGCTTCTTCTTGCCCTCACACACCTCAGCAAAATGGAATGGCCGAAAGAAAAATAAGGAATATCACTGAGGTTGGCAATACCATTTCACATCAAGCATGTCTGCCCAAGCTATTCTGGTTTGAATTATTTCTTACAGCTATATACCTCATCAACAGACTCATACCGAATTGCTTGCTTTCATCACTCCATTTGAGGTATTGTTTCATATAGCACCTGATTATTATTTACTTAAAGTATTTGGATGCACTTGTTATCCTCATCTTGGAGCATACAGAGAAGATAAGCTTCATGTCAAATCTTCAAAATGTACTTTTATTGGCTACATCACAAACCACAAGGGCTATAGATGTTATGACAATCACTCAAAGAAAGTCTACATCTCCAGAAATATGGTGTTTGATAAGACCACTTTTCCATTTTGCGTCTGTCCCTCACCATCCAATAAACCCACTTCAGTGGTTCTCTCTATACCTTAACCTATTTCTCCGTCTACTCAAATCTCTGCCACAACCGAATCACATTTAGTTCCATCTGAGCCTGTCACTCATCCAATGACCACAAGATTGAGAGGTGGCATATCTAAACCAAAGTAGTTACCTGATTTTATCACTCATTTCTATGTTCCTCATGCTTAGTGTGCAACATTCACCAGAGAATCCCCACTTGAACTAAGAACCTATAAATCTGCCATCAAAGATCAAAAATGGGTCACTGCCATGGGAAATGAATATAATGCTCTTCAAGAAAATGTTACTTGGGATTTAGTTGATTATGACCCATCTATGAATGTTCTAGGGTGCAAATGGGTATATAGAGTCAAGCTCAAGCATGATGGAATTGTTGACAGATTCAAGGCGAGCCTTGTAGCCAAAGGGTATCTACAACAAGATGGTATAGACTATAATGAGATATTTAGTCCTGTAATGAAGTCTGCTACCATAAGAGTTGTTATTATTATTTCCTTGTGTAGACATTGGAGCAGCAAACAATTAGATGCCTCTAATGCCTTTCTTCATGGAAATCTTTCTAAAACAGTATACATGGAACAGCCTTAGGGTTTTGTTTATCCTAACTATCCATCATATGTATGTCTGCTAAAGAAATTACTCTATGGTTTAAAACAGGCTCCAAAGGCCTGGTATGATAAATTCAGTGGATTTCTACTTCAACATGGGTTTGTTAAGTCTCTCACAGACCAGTCTATGTTCATCTACAATAAATCAGGTATCATGGATATCTTACTACTCTATGTTGATGATATTATCCTCACTTGCAGCTCAGATGACTTCATCACTTCTCTTATTTCCCAACTTGGTTTTGTTTTTGCAATGAAAGACCTTGGGAATCTCCATTACTTTCTTGGTATTTAAGCTAAAATGACTACTTCTCCTAATCCTGTCATTCTTACTCAACAAAAATATACTTTAGACCTTCTATCAAGATCAAATATGTTAGACTGCATACCTTGTTCCAAACCTGTCACTAATGAATAGAGAATGTCAGTTCTTGAAGGAACACCTCTCATTGATCCTCTATAATTCAGAAACCTAGTTGGAGCCTTGCAGTACCTTACCTTAACCAGGCCTGACATAACCTTTACAGTGAACTATGTATCACAGTTCATGTATGATCCCACATATTCTCATCTTATTCTTGCCAACGCATCTTAAGATACTTGCAAGGAACTTTAGGTGCTAGAATTACCTTGTCTGCAGGGAACATCAACTCTATCTCAGGCTATTCTGATTGGGCTGGATGTCCTGATTCTAGGCGTTCAACTTCAAGTCTCTGTGTCTTCTTAGGATCCTCTTTAATCTATTGGCTATCTAAGAAGCAACCAACAGTTGCCAAGTCCTCTACAGAAGCTGAGTACAAGGCAGTCATCTTATTATCTTTTGAAGTTATGTGGCTCTCTCAATTGCTTGAAGAGTTAGAAGTTTCTCCAGCAAGACCTTTCCATCTTCACTGTGACAACTTGGGTGCTAAATTTCTTGTCTCCAACTCAACTTTCACGCCAGAGCAAAGCATATTGAAGTGGACTACCCCTCTGTAAGGGAGCTAATGGAGGATGGTGACATTGTTGTTGAGTTTGTTCCTTTATCTGAGCAGCATGCTGATATATTCACCAAGGGATTAACATCTTCTCAGTTCTCTACTTTACGATTCAAACTGATGCACCATCCTGCTTCAGTTTGGAGGGGAGTGTTAGTTGTTATTACTGTCTCATGTTTTATTATTTACTTATAAGTGTTAGCTAGGTGTAAGTTTACTACTTATTACTTGTCTTTCACTCTTTCTGCTCTATATAAGGACTGTCAGGTACTATATCTGTAAGACATTAAGAAAACTATCGATAAATCTTATCTTCAACTATTCTCACAACTATCAGTATTACTTCGATTCATATTCATCAACACACAAATTTAATTCAACTAAAACTCGGAGATGATAATTACATCATCTGGAAAGCATTGTCGATGTCAATCATCAGAAAGTTCAAAATTATGCCATTCCTTGATGGTTCTAAAGAAGCACCACCACAATATACTACTAAAACAATAATCACATTGAGAATCCTCTTTTTACTGAGTGGTCGAATGAAGAGCTCCACTCTTCAAAAAATAAGAAACATCTGAAAATCATTTCTTAGTAGTGCAGTCAGATCATTTGTTATCAACCTTGTTGTACCCACTTTGGTTCAGTTGACATACGTACCATACTTACCTGGAAACTATGTCTCTTTGTCATTCCCACATAACTGAAAAAACAACTAAATAAGATTAAAAGTTGAACTAAGGGAATCATGTTTTGAAGGGGCTGCACATATCTAACCTCCCATGGTGAATACTGGCAAAATCATCTTGAGCTTTCACGATCAAATATACATCTTCCCATTCATCACAATAAGTTTTTGGTCGCGCTATATAGTTGTTCACATGTTCCTTAAGCATCTGCTTTCTCCACTCCTCCCATGGCTGACACCCACTCTCAGCAGCAAGCCAATCACTGTAGTCATACTGAACAGTATATCAAAGAGACCTAATTATCAGGATCAAGGATGAAATACGTCATTCTCTTCATTGAACAACTAGGACTGATACATTTGAGGGAATTGAGTTCATTATATAGATTTTTTTATTGTTCCAAAACAGTTTCCCATTGATGCTACAGAAAACTAAACAGGTTTGCACCACCCAACACCTATGGGTTAACACAGTTACCTGCTTTTCTGCTAACCGGTGAGTGTAACGTTTAGGGACAGCTGCTGCTTCAAGTTCCAAATAGAAGGCATTGACATCCTTGATCATCTGTCCTTCAGATGGGAGTGAACACCGGCCAGATAAAATACCAGCCACCCACTTGCTTTCCAATTCAAATAAGGGGAAAGGTAGAGTCTGGCACCATGAAAAAGACTTGACTTTTGTAAAAAATGTCCACATAACACATAACTACTGCGACTAATAAGAATTAAGGTAAAGTCAATAAGAACACACCCAAAAAGGTATCCCGATAAAAGAAAGCCTTAAAGCCAACATTGGTGGAAAAATGTTCTTGTATAGCGGCCCTACACAATTGTCATCCACGGTCACAATATTATTGATCTCTAGAAAAGGGAAATAGTAATTGTACCTGCAAAATGGTAGAGAATAAAAACCCCTGGGATACAACATTTCATGAAACTAAATCAAGGTATCTTACAAAAATTAATTAGCACCTAAATTGTATATTATCTTACATTTGATTATAAATCGCACTAGAACACATTCTTGTTTCACTTTAATGTTACCAGTCAATCAGCATTGTTATCCTATATTTGATTAGGAAATCGCATTTAAACACATTCTTGTATCACTTAAATAAGTTACGTAGTCAGATTTTCATGTGTACTAGCTTAAGACTGTAACAGAAGTGCATAGCAATAAACTGCTGTTGATGGCACATATTGATATTCTCAGTATGGCAAATGCACATAAGACACAATGCTGACTGACTAATAACAATTAAGTGAAACAAGAATGTGTTTTAATGTGATTTTATAATCAAATATAGGATTCTAACTAATCATGTAGAGCTAATATGTTGGATCTCGGAAATGGTGGTTCTTCACCAACCTAAATAAGTTATGTTCGCAGATTATTAGGTGTACTAGCTTAAGACTGTGACAGAAGTGCATAGCAATAAATTGCTGTTGATGGTACATATTGATATTCTCAGTACTCCAAAGATCATCGTTGGCCTTAAATCTTGCCATAGCACACCTGAGAGCTTTGACAGATACTTATGTGGCCCAGCCAGTTCCTCAGCATTTGATTGTTGCATTTTTGAAGTTTGCAGGTTTCCTTGCTGAGTGTCAGGTATAGGCGGCTTTGCTCAATCATTGTGCTGGATGGCTGTAGCCTGTAGGTAGTAAATGTCGGATGTCACCAACTAACAAATTCAGTATTACTTGGGCCTCCCACTTGGCTGTTGGCAAATTAAGATGGTATGTCCCTTCTAGTCCCCTTGCTATACAACTGACAGAAATCTACATCATTTCATCCTTTCCAAGACTAAACTGTACATCATCTCATGGATTCTGTTTTTAAATCTTTCCTAAGAAATTTCAACAGAATCACGGATAAATCCTACAGAGATGATGCATTCTTTCCATCATTCTTTCTTTATTCCCAGCAAACTGACTCTTTAGCAATCTAACTTGGTGTCAAAGTCTATCATTTGATGTTTCATCCTTATCATACAAATCTCTTATATCTAAGAAATGCAGCCTTAAATCTACTGCTGAATAGACCATCCTATAGCATTTTCATTAAAAAATACGCCTTTGGTATGGTTTAAATGTAAAATCACCAAATTTTCAGTATCACTACAAATCTGGAACAGAACTACAGAAGACATACCATGAGATTCAAGTGCTGGACGTGCATATAATGACAAAAATAGATAGAGAAGGTCGTGTGGCCCTATCTGCAAAGGGGTTAACCTATAGTTGTTTCTGTGTATTTCACGGAGGAAGATATGTTGAAGCATCTTCGAACAATTGCATCAAACATTTCCTTGTTACAAAGGTAACCTTTGGCTAGTGAAGTTCCTTCTCTGGATCAGACTAGTGGTATTTTCTTTGAGCTTGGAGTATCTCATTCATCTAAAGAATCATCGGTACTGCTTATGATGGGATATGGAGTAGGTAATGGCCTTAGTATCCAGAAATGCAGGGGACTACCACAGTTCTGTGAAAGAAGCGTGGTTCTGCGAGAAATAGGTCGGAAGTTTGTAAACCAAAGCTGAGGCATAAAGTTGGTCTACCCAATTTAGGGTTGAATAGAGGATACCAAGATTGATTGATCCGAATTTTGTAAGCCAAAGCTAGTAATACGTACCCCGTACAGTGTACAATAACATCAACAGGAACTAAGCTTCCGTCCAGGAAAACTACAGTTCCATCTTCATGTGCACTCTTAACCTGCATTAAAGCTATATATTCAGTATGTCCAGCCGACAAAATAAGGTTCGGAAGTTTTTTTCATAAACAAAATTTTTTTGAGAAGCAAAGACATGAGAGTGTGATTAACCATTGAATGAAGCCACATATTATCATAACCAAATCTTTTGGTAAGTAACACATCCGTGGTAGATCTTGATGCAACGTGAACTTATTTTGCAACTGTAGAAATCTCCTTAGATATGTCCTCAGCACTAACAGAGTTTCCTATTATAAGCACAACCCTGTGGACAAGAACAGTAGGAAGAGTGTTCAGTGAAAATGAAGAAAATAGGGAAAATTGCAACAATCAATAATATTAGATAAATCTACTGGAAGCATATATCTTCGTTTCAAGGTCTCGAAAATACTTAAGGTTGATATCACGGCTCTAAGCATTTGCTAAAATTTCAATGAAATCAAAAAAATTATGTGTCATGCTGCATTATGATATTAAATTTTCCATGAATATCTGTGTTTTTTTTAAACATGTTAATTATTTGTGTTGACGGCCATTCTGGCAATTGGGGAAGTTCATCAGAAATTTTAATATGAAAGGCTAAATATTAAGTTATACTCCCTTCGTTCAGGAAAAGAGTTACTATCACTTTTTCATTTTAGCCTAGGAGTATATTTTACCATTCAAACATTTATCTAGAATTCTTGTGGATTGGTCTTTAATTATGTACTCCATTTTAATATTGTTTTCCTTAGAGTTGATTTAAACTAATTAAAATTTTTGATAACATTTGTGTCAAGAATCACCAAAATCACTTGCTCTTCATCTGTTTCAGTCAGACAGTTGCCTTCAGAAAAATATTTTCCAGCAAGTTAGGAAAGCTCTATAGTCAATTGCAGCTTCTAGGCAATCAGACTATCTACCTAGTGGTCGATTCTTATGAAAGACTTATTTTCAGTCCAAGATCATCATAAAAGAAGCTTTTCACAAAACTAGTATGCATGGGGACGAGTCAAAGAGAAAACAGATGAAGCAAGATTAGGGTAACACGGTACAGGGCACATATGACAGAATAGAAGTATGAGGAAAGAAAAGAAAGTGATTCATACTTGACCACTGAAGGGCTCAGGAACACGGTAATTATGGCTGTGAAGTTGCTTCCCTGGCCATGCACCAATACCTAGAAGGGATACACCGGTCACAAGATACATAATAATGAAACTAACTCAACAAATATCTACAGCACGCAAGGTCCAGGCAAGAACCACCTAAGAATGGGCCACTTCACACAGATATAACTTCATTGACAAAGTTATCTCAACGAATTTTGTTTGAACCATTAGAACCGAATCAACCTATGATCACTCATATCTCAGTATTGGCGGCCACGGTAGGTGCAGTGACTGCACGATTCCATAATTGTAATTTTAACATTTTTGGAGAGATAATGGCAACCATTTTTGCATTGGAATAACAAAGGGAGGTTTAATGCAAACTGCAAAGTCATATCTAATTCTAGAAGTGTTGTTCAGGCTTTGAGAGAAAATAAAGTCCCATGGATGGCTCTGCCCAAACGATGTTCTTCAAATGAGTGCAGATTTAGCTTTTTTTTGTGTGTGTGTTTTAACTAACCCGTAGTTTAAAAAGTAATTTACTGCAACAAAAACTAAAGGTGCGAGACAGATGGAGTACCTGGAATTTCTGCGATATTTGGATGTGTATAGTGCCCACTACACACAACAACAGCATCAAACACATCATGGACAACAGATGAATTACCAACTTCACCTTTCTTCCTAGACTTGACTACCCAATTATTCTTCGATTCCTCTTCCTCCTCCAATAATCCAACATAAATTACCTCAGTTTCAAACCGAATCAACTCAATGAGTCCAAAATGATTTGCAAAGTCTTCCAAATAATGTAAGACCTCGCTGTGATGAGGAAACCTTCTTGGATCCCTCCCGTCGTTGACTTGTGCAACAAAAGGGTAGTCTCTAAAACCCATGACTTCTCTAGGGAGATTAACTCTCAGAGAATTATAGATGCTGCTATGGATAATGGTTCGAGATGTGTCCAATCCTAAAGGATCAAAATCGACGTTTGGATTGTATACCCATGTTCCTCCAACTCGATCACTCCGTTCAAAGACTACCACCTCATGACCTTCTCTGCGCAATTCTCGAGATGCAACCACACCAGCAGCACCTGCACCGATCACAGCTACTTTTCTTGAAATCATCCTTACGTCGGAGGTGTTGAATGGGCTCCTGAAGAAATGAGGAGAGAGACACTATTATGGCCATGGCGATTGGGTAATTTGACCTGTTAGCAAAGAAGAGGTTGTGGCTGTTGGTGGAATGACATATTGCTTGTCGGTTCTGTATACATTATACTAATGAACAGTACTAGGAACTGTCTACTTCGTCCTAACTAATCAGAGCCCTTGGCAATCCTACAGTTGGTCATGACTTGAAAGCTCAGCACTCCTCTTCCGGGCCTCCGGGCATACCAGCCTATTTCTGTCCAATTACAGTGTCAATCTAAGCGTCCAGGGATATCACCCCAAGCTTAAAAATCACTATCATTTCTCATATTTTTTCCTTTCCTAAATTTTCCAGAAGTCGTGAAACTAATCTAGTTGCTTAGAAACTGTTATAGTGTCGATGTGCATAATACTCTCGTCCTTCAACAAGTGAGTCTTTTCCTATTTACATAATTCTTAAGGAAATAAATAAAGTTGATGATTTTTAAGTTTTTTAGATAAATTAAGAAAGTAACCAATTTCAACAACCCTAATTAATATACCGGCTATTTTTTAATGCCTTTTATAAACTGATCTTTTCATTATTTATTTTACCTGATCCCACAAAAATGGTCCAACAAATTGAATTAGTTAATTTTTAAGCTTAAAATTACCATTATATACTTATGATTCAGCCACTTTTTAATTTTATTTTTATTTCCTTTCTTCTTCTTGTTTCTGACTCTCTCTTTCTCATTCGTAACTTCTCGTCGAAACTAAGATTAGGAATTCAGGTGATTGATAAAGAAGGAATGATCAGCAGTGAAGACGTGATTATCAGTGAAGAAAAATAATATATTAGTGATATTTGAAAAATTTGAAGTTTCAGGGTGTCATTGGATGCAGCAAAGATGAAGGACAAATCGGAAAAAAAGAAATCAGAATCCAGGTAAGATTTTTAGAACCCACATATTATTTAACTTAGTTTTTGATAAAAACTCATGTTTAGATAGTGAAATCGATTGATTTTAATTGATTTGAATTCTAGGGTTTGGGTTCTTTCCCCGTTTTTCGTTTTCCAAATTACATGATTTTATGTTCATGGTTGATTGTCTTTATTATATTTGTTTGTTTAATTAGTTTAATTTTGTTAATTTTGGTTGTCATGGGTTTTTTCAGTGTTTCTGAATTTTTCTTGTTCATTTGTGTTGCAATTGAAATATGGTGATGAATGGTGAAGATTGATGAGTATAAAGAGTTCCAATGGTTTTAGTTGAAATGGATTTACTGAAAAATCAGTTGAAGAAATAATGTTACTGCCGTTGTTTTAGTGTTTGTGTATGATTAGGATTGTGGGTTGTTGTCGAAATATGAAATTACTGCAGGGAAGGAAATATTACACAGCTTAAAGAACACAATAAACTCATTCCTACTTCAGCAGCGAGACACACACCAGGTGTTTGTGAAAAGGCATGATTGTTCAGTTCCTTATAAAATCAATTTCAGTTGACACCAGTTCTTGAACCAAGTCTTTTCGTCGGTTAACCATGGTTCTTGAGGTTATTTGAGAAGAATTAGGTATCATATACACTAATAATTCTACCATCACCATGATCATCATCAACATTATAAGGTCTTATCTAATCATTGATTTTATTTTTTGATTTCGAATGCGAGCTTTGGTTTGTAATTTGGAGATCCTGAATATATACATGTTTTCATATGAATTTTTTGATGAATCACTGTAATCATACGAATTGAATCAACTGGGAAGAAAATGAACTTGATAATGGTGATGAATTTTCATTACTCAGACCCAGTGAGCCGATTTAAGGGACTTATGTGTCTTTTGAATAGACTGGATAACTGACACATAGGCAATAATTACCATTACAAAAAAATGGGATGGAAAATGTCTAATTCGGCATTTTATATGATGGCTCAAATTAACGACCACTTTTTTTTATTATACTTCAAAAAGTTGGTCACTTTATTGAAAAACCCAAGTTTTTTTGTTCATTTATACCTTTATGTTTAATAATAAAATAAAATTTAGAAGTTGAATATCCCCTAAAATAGTAAACTAAAATTTGTGAATTTTATATCGTTGGAAATTTTTTCAAAAAACCTAAGCAACGAGTATAACATACTATTGAGTTAGAGAATTTTTTTTGCTTGATATTGATTGAAAAGATATGATCAAAGTGTTACAGACATGAGCTTATATACTTCAAAGAAAACAAGAGACAATTTATATATGACAATGACCTCTAGCAAACACTCGACTAACCGTCAAGCAACACAGTTGTTACGCTATAACAGATAAGTAACAGACTTTTGCATTACACTAACAATAACCTTAATTGTTTCTAACAGAAATAGTAACTACTAAATAACACAAAGTTAGTTCAACTAACTATTCTTTATACTTAACCACAAACAAAATACGAGGAAAATGTAAACTCTTGGACTGAAAGAAGAGATAAATTGGAGAAGGAAATCCCTTGTTAAATCTATCAACAACTTGTTGATGAGAATGAACAAAATCCACTTCAATATTGCATATGGTCACCAAGTCTCTAATAAGATGATACTCCAACTTAATATGCTTGACCTTTGAGTGAAATACAGGATTCAAAGTAAGAATTTGGGCACTCAAACTATCACAAAACAGCTTAAAAGGCCAAACAAGTGCAACATACAGTTCATTAAGCAAGTAAGAGATCTATATAACTTATGTAGTTAAAATTGACAATATCTCATATTCAGCTCCAGAAGAAGACTTTGAAATAGTAGGAAGCTTCTTAGAAGACCGGGATATAGGAGAATCACCCAAATAAATATAATATGCAGTTGTAGAACTTTTTGTAAAATTTTTCCAAGGAAGAAATTCCACTTTGAATAACAAATACCACATCCTAAAGAACCCTTTAAGAACCTACAAATTACTTTCACAAGTAGAAGATAAGTATCCCTAGGAGCATGTATTAATTGGATGACATAACTTACATCAAAAGAAATATTGGCATGGTCATTATCAGATATTCCAAAAACCAACTAAACTTATATATTCATTAGGAGAGTCTAACAATTCAACATAAAAAATAAAAGGCTTCTTACCTTTAACCACTGGTGTTTTGCATGACTTTGCCTCAAGCTTTTTAGACCACTTGAGTAAATCCAACTTATACTTGTGATGAGTAAGAAGAACTGATAGTAAAAAGAGAATTTTTGACAGTTTCAATTCCTAACAAATAATGTAGATCTCATAAATCTTTCATGATAAAAATGTCCAATAAGAGTAAAAATAAGAGAATAAATCAGTTTGAGAGAAATTCGTTCAAGGAGAAAATTGTCAGATGACGGACATAGGAAGGTCTTGATACACCGATGAGTCCTTTGAAAGAGAAAAGAGAAATAAAATTGTCGGATACGGGCCCCGAGTCCATAAATGATTTCTTAAGATAACGTATATGGGAAGGTCTTGATGCATCAATGAAACCTTGAGGCTGTTCCATATACACATTTTCACGTAATACTCAATGCAGGAAAGCATTAGAAACATTCAACTGCTTTATGACCCAATTTTCAAGGATAAAGTCAAAACCACTTTTATCGTGGTTGCCTTAACAACTGGACTGAAAGTATCAGTAAAATCAATACCTTCCTCCTGATAACCTTTAGATACCAATCTTTCTTTAAAACTCTTTATTGAATTATCATATTTAAGCTTGAGTTTCTACACCCAATTACAATCAAGCACATGCATTAAAGATTCATATGGAACAAGATCCCAAATATGATTTTTTCAGTAATGCACTATACTCCTCAACCATAGTTGTTAACCATCTTCATCTTTTAGTGCTGACTTGAAAGTGTTTGGCTCTAAATGTATTGAAAGATTAGAAATAAAGACAACATATATGGGATGTTTGATACTGAGATGAGAAACAAAATCTGGCGGTATAAATTTAGGTAGATGAATAGCAGTTATGATTTTGTAACTCTTTAGGGTGGCCAAAAAATGATGGGTGTAAGTTGTTCAACAGAAGCAATAGAAACTCGAGAAGTATGAGAGTCAAAATTACTACCAAAATTATCATTGGCAATTGGTACTTGGTACTTGCTCAAGACCAACATTGGAAGTAGCAAAAATATCATTGTTAATTACTGATAATCAACAGTTGAAAAGCAGAAATAATCACATAATCAAGAATAACAAGTTGAACCTCTGAGGTGGATGCTTCACTAGAAAATTATTTAACGTTCTTAGCAAACGAAAACCTAGACTATTCAAACACAACGTGTTTATAAATAAATACCTTATTTTGTGCGTTACTGTTTTAGGGTAAAATCGTGAAGGGGAGACATATCCTAGTCATAACAAGGATTACACCTTTCCTAATTGGGTGAAAGGGAGAAGAGGATCTATTTCTTAGTATTATCCCTTTTTCCTTTTATAGACTTTCCTTCTTTATCTCCTTATGACACATGTCCTATAAATACTTATTAATATTACCAAAGTGACATCCCCTCAATCATATCCTTAACTTCTCCTTTTATTCTTTCCTTATCCCCATAATTCCATGGATATATTTTTAGGAACTTGGGCTTAGTCCCTAAGTTTCTGATACGGACATAATTTAGTCATATTTACCTTTAATTTATATTTATCAGTACATATAAAATCCGAAGTTACATGAATAAACAACTAAATAAACACAAATGTTGGTGTATCCACGATTATAAGCTGCGGAGCAAAGAATACAATGATAACATTTTCATTGAAAAGACTTTCCAAGAGTTAGTATCTCCACTTGCACAAGATAATCAATTAGCCCATCCAAGGAATTTTAACTAACCGATCATACTAGAGAGGGAGGTTGTCAGATTTTGTTTGTGTTTCTGAAATAGAAAATGTGGCAAGGAGTTCAGATGGAAAACAAGGTAAAATAGCTTCTAGTTTGTTGTTTTGTCTGACGCAAAAGAAAGTAAAGTAATGGTGGACTCGTGGCAAGAAGGTGATCGAGTGGGGTATGTTGGAGAGTAAACTCAGTTGGTGGGAAGGTGTGAATGACACGTGATCCGAGAAAGGAGTAAAGCAGGTGCACTATACATATCTTGCTTGGACTGTCGGTGATAAAACAAAGTGAGATTCTGTTTTTCTGGTGAGGGGCGGATTTCGAAAAGGTATAAAAAGGGAGTCTAGACATGAGATAGAGGAGGGATACGGAGGAGCGTTGTTGTTCGGTTTTGGGAATAGAGAAGGCCATGCGTTAAGGAGAGAAAAAACAAGGTGGAGAGAGGGGTTTTCAGAGGTGGACGTAAAACAACTTTCAAAATTGGAAGTTGAGGAGGCGTTATAAGTTTTTTTTAATCTTCTTCCTCTCTATTTTGTTAATTTTTATGGGTTTTACAAAACCCACCACTATGTCTTATCAAGCTGTGTAGTTAGAGTTTTATGTTGAAATCATTTCGAATTTAGGCTACTTTAAATTGATTTATTGAACAAAAGTCTATTGTAATTTGAATAGATTGATTCTTGACATTGTTTATTAATTAATCAAAATATGAGATGTTGCTTCACCGGTTCTATCCAATAAAGTAACCTTTATACGTAATTGATTGGGTCATGAGTATATTTGTCTTATTGTCTGATATTTCATGCTTAGGTTAATTCCTTTGATACGTATGGTTAGAATAACCAGGTATTATTTGTGAAACTATATTTAATTTCGTACAATTTTCCCATTAATGCAATTTGATGGTGCATTGTTTGGGTTCAGTCTTTTGATGTGTCATGCTTAGGGTGTCCCAGTGATAGTTACCACTCTACATCTAATATGTGATGTCAATGGAATGGAGAATAGATAAATATTCAGGAGTTATGTTTCACTTCAGTAATTAAATGGAAACAGTGGTGGATACTATAAACCCTGGTTACCGACTCTCTTTGCGGATTTACTTTATTAGTTTAGTTTAATTATTTCATTTTTAATTCTAAAAATCCAAAAATATTATTTTTGGTTAGTTTATTAGAAATATTGATTACATTATTTTTCCGTTTTATGTGGGTTCGACCCGTATTGGCCGCTTCTATATTGTATACGTCGTGCGATTGCGGTTATTATAAATAGGTATTTCAACATCCTATCAGTTCCAAAGGTAATCGTGGTTTCATGCGCATCTAATAGAGGTGACTCCCCTTGTCAATGGGTCATCTTTTTTCAGGTATTAACATTAGTCCCTTGGCTATTGGGCTTGCCGTTAATGGTCAAACCAGAGTCATCCAATGTTTTATTAAAGCGGTTTCTTTCAACTAACTCCCTAACACGCACCCTCTAGGCACTTCGCGATGGTTGGTCTTCTTTCATAAGATGTGTCTTATGACCTTTTGGAATCCTCTCAAGTTAAAAACCTCTTAGTAACTTCCTCCCTTAACCCTACTGTCAAAAGTCATCACTATATATTCGTGACCTCTCTTTTACGGTTTAATTTCCTTTTTACTACACGCATTTTCTCTCCTTATTATTCTCAATGTCAAACAATTCCCTTAGACGCTCCTCAGAAGAAGCGAAAATGGAAGCAGAAGTAGACGCGGAGGCCGAGTTCTAGCGGCCATTCTAATGAGGAGCACCTTCCTCCACCTGTTGATGGGGTCTCGCACTCGATACATGAAAATATCGGTAACCTAGATTTACCGCAATCAAACTGATGATGGTCAGCGAATTCCTCATACGGACGACTATCTTGACTCTCTCCCCACCAATCCAACTGTGCTGCCTTTCTTCTCTTTTCCTAAGTGGCTTATGCATCCCAAGCAAGGTAACCTTCCGTTTCATGCCTTCAACAAGATCCCGCGCATGGAAATTCACTATGGGGATTACCGTCTCCCGATTTTAGATTCACGCTCGTTGGTGGAGACTTCTCCTTTCTGGGAGCCTTGGGTCGAATATATCTACTCCAACCCTGATCAATCGGATATACTCCACTCTCTAGGCATACACGATGCGATAGAGACGTCCCTCTATCGCAAGGTTTCCAGATGTAAAAACGACATGCCCCGGCTCTACTCGCGTTAGATATCTCAAGGCCACATTTTTTTCCGCTTGGGATGAGGCTTCTCCAGTGCTGGAAGATGTTGTGGCCCTAACTGGGTTGCTAATTTATGGGTCTCATCTTTACCACGAAACGGCCATCTATAAGGTCATGACCGACTCGGAAAAGGGTCTTGGTGCCTATTTGATTTGTTTTAAAGAAAAATCCCAACATTCTAAGGTAGAGAAAAAGGATGATTATGAAGTAGAAGGCGCCTGTCCTGAGGAAGGGACCGTCGCTGAGTCGAGGAATCCGAACAAGGGGAAATCTAAAGCAACCCCGGCTTCGATAAAGAGAGATAAAGCCTTGATAGCTAGTATAAGAGGTACTCCGACTCGTCCAATCAGTGAGAAAATGATGGCATGTGCTATGAAGAACCCTGGTGTTTATTTTTAAGGCCAATTTACTCAGGGAAAAGCTCATTCCGATTGTGACGTTAAGTTGAACAAGCGTGCCTATTTTCCTTTGTGGGTGAGATATTGGGCCCCGACTCTGACTAACGGGAAAGTTGGCTCTCCTGCTCGGAAAGAAAATGATCCCCGTACTGAACTAGCGGTATTTTTTCTCTCATAGCTTTGCCATGATGTTTTTGAACACAACCCTTTTGATACTATCAAAAATGATCTTGTGTCGATGGCTACACTAATGTCACGGGGAGTCTCTTTTTCTTTTTGCGTCCATGTTCCTGGATGGTTTGTATCGCCAATTGGATCTTCTCTTCCATGACATTCGTCGGGTAGATGTTTTACATGAGGTTGATAGCTTTGTCGCAGCGAGTTTCCTTCAAGCCTGGGCATGGGCATATTTTTACGCTTATGCTCCCTCCGTTAATACCTTAGTCGCTCATCGTGAAAAGAGCATCACGAGAGAGGATGACACAGTTGATATAGCTTCTGCTACCTACTACTATCCACGTATGTCCCTTTGGCACGCGAAGGGGACAACTACGAAGAACAAAATTGTCAAATATCTGGGTGTGGCCAAGGAATTCAAACCTTTTCCCTATCATAATGGTCGTTATAGTTATATCCATTATTATTTCACTACCGAGGTTGAGAATGTGACTCTGGATTCTTCACAAGTCTTGACAGTTGAAGACTTTGATTTTTTCATGGTTGTATTGCATGGTTACCTCCCTGGATTTTATTTAGGTGGATTCATAGCTATGTATTACAATACTGATCGTGTGGCCCGACAACTGGGGTTTGATCAAGGGGTCCCTTCTTCTTTTTCGAGTTCGTTTTCTACTGAGAATATCGATATCAGGAATAGCTTCAATCGTTTTATTTTCAGAGGAGAGACACGATTGGCAAACCGGTCAATTTTCTTCCTTCAACCCTATCCAACGCGTCTTCCTTTGGTGTCTCCCAACTGGCATTCCTTTTATAAAGAATTCCACAAGCAGGCTCTAAACTTTCTTTTGCAAGTTCCAGATCATCCGCCTAAATTATCATCGGATGATCTCAAGTCAATGCACGCGTCAGGCCGTATTAAGTTAGATGCATCGGTGGAAAAGAGGCAAAGTCTTTTAATCGGCAAAATGAGTCGTCCCCTGTTCCCATTGACTACCAGCTGGACTCCTTCGGATAATGATGAGCCGTTGAAAAAGGAATCCAAGAAGGGATGAATACTCCCGCCTCCGTCAAGGAAGAAGATGAACAAGATTCAAGTCTCGCCATCGACTCTCGGCCATTCTTTTAGATAGGTGCGTCTTTACACTTGGAATTTCTCCTTTTTTATATAATTCCTCACAAATGTTGACTACGCTTCCTCAGGGTGGTTTCCCTATCGTCTCTCTCGGGTACAAGCCGCCTTCTTTTATATTGGGGGAATATCTGATCATTTCTGAGCGTGAATGGTCGCCTCACCGTAGGGTTAAAAAGGCCAAACGTGATGCGGGTATCTTTCTTGTCCCGCGTATCCTTACGTCTACTACAACTGATGCTTCTCTTATGTCTCATCTACATGCTTGGGCCCGAGATGTTACAAGTCCTTCCTCCTCTTCTTTTGTGGATCGTATGCATAACATGGGTATTGATTTTACAAGTGGTGTTGCAGAAATTCCTCATCATCTAAACATAATCTCCGTTTTTTCCCTGGTGGCCACTTCTACCCATTTTATGGACCAGGCTTAGGAAACACCTACCATCTTTCTTATCTCATGTAGCCGTGGTGGTTCTTCTCGTTCCCAAGTTGGTGCATCTCAGATCCATGTGCCCTATGACGAAAATATTTTTTCTTCTGGTACTTGTTGTGTGTTTTTTTGCCTTCCATGTGTCCTATTTTTTATTTCATATTTGTCTCTTTTTGTTTAGTTCTATTATATCTATATGCCCATCCTATTGCCTTATTGTGTGTTATTATTTCACTTTTTTTAGGTTCTCCTAGCTACTCTGACTCGTCTTATTCTTCTTCTCTTCGCTAGAATCATAGTGAGCTTTCTCTCAATCTTATACCCACTGAGGCCAGCTAAGTTATCATTCATTTTTTTAAATTTTTTTTCAGTATTTGATCTTTCTTTCGTTTTTTTTATTATTATTTTTTTTACTATTATTTTATATTTTAGAACATGAAGAAACGCGGAAACAACTCTGCTTTTAAAAAGGATGCTTCGAGCATCACTAGTGGATGCAAACGTGCATGGGCTATCAAAGACGACTTCGTCCTTAATATCCAACTAGCTGGGGAAGAAGAGGCAGCCTCTTTGTTATCTATGTCATATGATTCTAAATTTTGTTTCCCTACAGTCGTGGGAGATAACGAAGCTGGAGCTGATCCTAAGACTTATAAACAAGTGCATGGTTTTTGGGTTCCCTGTGCTTGGATGTCACTCATAGGATGATCATTGAACGAAGCGGCCCTCTAGTGAAGGAAGGTATTATTGATGTAAAGGCTCTGGTCTTTATGAATAAGGGCTTGTTCGAAGCCGATGAGGGTCTTTCTCGGGTTCGTTATGATCCTCCTGGCGTTGATGTTTTGAAAGGGTGGGAATCATTCATTCGTACGGTTGTGGAGCTCCGCTTTCCCGTGACGTGGTTGGACAAGCTATTGAATACAGTCAACAGTAAGCATGATTCGCGCTCCGGCTTTGATCACTAAACTGGAACAAGATCTTGACAACTTGACAAGGTCAGTTCAAGGAAAGAAGGTTGGCTTGAACATGCTTATCCTTGACGTTTTTAATGCTACTGAGGAGGCTCGTCAAGCCAATGCATACGTGGATCAGGCACGCGGGGATCTTGAGGAAAGAGACGGGAGCTTGCCGCTTTTGAAGGAGTTTAATTGGTTCCTTATTTTGAGTGTTGTAATATGGTGTTCTTCTTTTGGATTTGGTTGACCTTTTTTTTTTTTTTTTCTCCCCCCTTAGTTTTAACTATGCTTGGGATTTGTGAACTTTTATCATGGTGTATGATTATTTTAAGTATTTTTTTTTTTCTATTATGCATTCATGGCATTTATTATGGTTGTGTTTATTTATTGATGGTGCCTGAGTTTTCGGTGTTTTGTTGTGGTGGTGATTGTTTATAAATAGTGGTTGTATTCTTCTATTTCATAATATTTTTTCAATGGCTTACTTTTTGTGGATAAAACGAATTAAAAGGGTAAATTTGGAAAAGTGGGGTGAACATGTGATAATTCGTCTAATCCTCAAATATTTGTACTGTTGTGGTACTTTGTTTAAATTCGAGAAATCAATCTGTAAAATCCTGGCCTAAACCAAGAAATAGTCGTTCCAGTCTTGCTTCAGTCACAAAGAAGAAGGAGAAGGGTTGGTCTTAGGGAGGGGAAGCGATAGAAAGATTAAGGTCAGAGTATCAGATTCTGTAGGATGTAATTAGTGTGAATATATATGAACAATTCTCTGCGTGAGAAGGTTGAATGATCGAGTTGTTTGACTTGAATTGTTCTTTCTTGGACTTAAACTTGGAATTGTCGTTCAATTTTGACTTAGACTTGGAATTGTCGTCCAATTTCGACTTAGACTTGGAATTGTCATCCAATTTCGATTTGTCATGTTCAATAGATTGAGAAATCTATTTTATAGTCATAGCCATTGTGACCATTTACCTTACCTCTTCGCTGGAAGAAAGTGTCGATGATTGAGTAGTGGTGAAGTGGAGAAGGTGTTGAAAACTGGTCCCCACTCTGCTTGAGGTTGAATGAACGGTTGTTGAACCTACCAATCCTCTATTCAACTGCTGATAAAACTTTCCCGATTTTTCTCTATAGTGGGTGTATTGTTGCACCACATATAGTAGACTGCCAGACCAATACCCTAATGAATATCCTCTCATTTTTGACATTTAATGTCTCGTGTAAATTTTGTAGTATTAAGTACTACTAATAATATTAAGCGAATAAGACTTGCTTAGTCTTTTGACTGAAGACCTGTCTTGCTTGACTAGCTTGATGATTCTAGCAGACTAATCGTAAAATAAAATATGTATTTATTTTATTTATAAAGAACAATGTGTTCAATTAGGTCAATTTGCATTGACATGCTTAGTTTGTAGAGATAAGCGTGTCTGCTGAGCATGAGAATACGTATATGAAGCCATAAAATTTATGAGTGTGAGGCCATATATATGAATGAGGCGTAATATGGCTTTTGACAAAAAAAATTAGGGTTTTGAAGCTTGTCTATGTAAAGCAAACCCAAATAGGCAAGCATTAGGAGCTAATGCTAAGGTGGATGAACATTAGGCTAATGCTTAGGTCAGATTAGATTTATACTAATACTTAAGACGAGTTAGTGTTTGTTGGACTATACTAAGCCTCCTTAGTATTAGGAGTATTACTAAGCCTCCTTAGTTGAAAGGATTAATACTAAGACTCCTTAGTTGAAAGGATTTCTTTTTTATCAAAGGTTGAATCAATCATCAGAATTAGGATACATTCTGGGAAAATAAAATTTACATTGAAGAGAAGAGAAGCAAATGAAACTTTTTTATAAAAATTCTCGTAGAATCGAGAATGAAGTTTTCATTTTGTACATGCCAGATCATGAATTAGTAACTACTAAGCCTCCTTAATATTAGGCTTATACTAAGACGTATAAGTATGGAAGCCATGCTAAGACACACGTGATTTGAGACAAAACTAAGATGCATTAGCCTTGAAGCTATGCTAAGTCACACGAGATCTGAGGCTATACTATGGTGCATCAGTATTGAAGTAAGAGGTAGGACTCTTTAGTCTTCTACTAAGACTAAGACACACGAGTTTGATTTTAGAACAAACATGCATGAGATTTGCTCTTTAGAACTAATACGTATTCGTTTAGAGAAAAAAGGTAAAACATCTTAGTTTGGTCTCAGATACAAAGACGCACGGGTTTTTATTTTGTACTAAGACGCACAAGATTTTCTCTTTGAACTAAGGCACACGAGATTTTCTCTTTGGTACCCAAACGCATTAGCTTAGGGGAAAAAGGTAAAACGCCTAGTTTGGACAAAGAGGTAAGAAGCCTTAGTTTGGTCTTTTAGAATTAAGACGCATACGTTTAGACCTAGCACTAAGACGCATAGGTCTGTACTAAGCGCCCTAGTTTGGTCTTTGAGGCAAAGACGCATTAGTCTTGTCTTTAAGACAAAGACGCACATGTGCTATGGTTATACTAAGGCGCACAAGTATTATTATGCTATCACCTTTTGTAACGCTTTTAAGTCCATCGTCTCATTTTCTAATTAGGGTTTGAAAGTATTTTTTGGTCGTTTGAGACGCTTATAAGTCTTGCGAACTTATCTTTAAGCGCTTTGAAAACCCTAAATTGAATTCTTTTCACCCATTCACATTAGTTGTCTCTTTAAGTAAGGATTAATGTGACCGAGGATGGATTTATCTAGTACAAGCTATGGAATTGCGTCCAGTGCAATTTTAACCTTGAATCTAAGCACGATTGTGGTACTTTAATCAAAAAGATTCATTGTAATATTCTATATAAAGCCATATAGGTATTTTAGTGAGTCAGTATTGTTCCGTTGAGTATGGATACTGACATAAGGTAGTTTTCTGGGATCCAGTTGGGGAGTATAACACAAAATTATACTCAAATTGCTTTATACTAGTGGGCAATCCATCTAGGAGCTTGAGATTTTATGTAAAAATCATAGAATATCTAGGAAAGACGTAGTAAGCACCGATGCTATTCTAATTTTTGTACAATAATGAAAGTTGAGTCATTTAGTAATTCTAATCGTATATGTAGTTGGCCATACATATAGAGAAAAGACAGGGATAAGTACCTGAGAGAGGCCATGGATAGGCACCTGTCTAAAAATTCTTTGCAGAATTTTAAATTTTAATATTTCTCAGACTCGAGTCTTGAAAGATAATTTTACTATTTTATCCTTGTCAAAAAACCCACCATCTACACTTACCTAGCAGTTACTACTCTTATTCGTAATTTAGAACGAAATATGCAAGGTCTAGTCGAGGATAGGATTGCTGCCAAAAGGCGGTGGGAAGAAGCACGCGTTTCTCGTCTTATTTACCAAGTATTTCTGATTCGTGAGTTGACTGTCGGTGCTTATGAAGCTTCCCTGTGTGTGTTTAACTTATCAAAAGTTGAATATTGTTGAGCACGCTCTTAAGCTTGACCAATATATCCACCATACTGACAAAGTGCTCAGAGTTTTTCGTGTTACGAGTCTGTAGTTGTGTAGTTTTTTTAATTTATTTTTTCTGGACTTTATTACTTACCGCGCTTATTGTAAATATAGTTATGTTTGTAGTTATTATGCAATTGAATACTGAAGTAACAGTTTTTGGACATGTGGTTCATTTATGTTTGTCATTTGTTTCTATTTAAGTGTTTGTTTCTTTCTTTGTTCTTACTTGTGCAGTTATCAGTTCCCTCTGTTGGCATATTTTCTCTTGCTTGCTCTTCCTCTCTCTCTTTTTTTATAGAAAAATGGCTTATGAATTACATGGGTATACCTTGACTATGGCATCGATGGCTTCTATCGTCGTGACCTCAGACGCACGTAGTGGGCTCGAGCAACTCTTGGTTGTGAAGGACGAAGTTGAAATGTTAATGACTCATAGGCTGACTCATGAAGCTGCTATGGATGCCGCTTGGGCAGAATAATATGAAACGATGGAACTCGCTCGAAGGGCTTGTGTTGAAGGCCGCATTATTAGTGATGTTAGTCGGCTTCTTGATGAAGCGCATGTTAGGCTTCATGCTGCTAACTCGCAGTATCAAGAAATCGTGCTTATGATGAAGGATTTGGAGCGGGAAATAGGAGTTTTCCAAGCAATACTAGCCGATCAAGATGATTAGTGTGTTATTAGTGTCTTTTAATAACTTAGGTGTGGTTTTTGAGTACTTTTTTTTTTGCTTAATATATGCATGTGGGCCGTGATCATGAGCGGCTTGCTTGATCAATTAGTCCTTGTTATATGGGTAACCATAACCTCTTTGAAGTGTTTATGATTCCTATGAGCATTAATTTTTTTACGGTTATGTTGACCGCATGGAAACAAATATTCATTGTCTTTCTATTTAAGTACTTCTTGATGGTGTTATTGTCACTTTAATTCCTCCCTTCTTCTCTCTCTTTTATGTTTCTACTTTCGGACTTGCGTTAGGAAAACATGTCTCGTCAACTTTATGGGTATACTCTGACTATAGTCGTTGTGTCGTCTCTTGTGACACCACTCGACAAGCGGGATGAGTTAGAGCGGCTTCTAGTGTTAAAGGATGACGTGGGGATGCTGATGACTCATAGGTTGAATCATCAAGCCTTCATACGTGCTGCTTGGAGAGGAAAACACGAAACACTTGAGATTACTCAGAAGGCTCATGCTCCTGACCGGGTCCTTTGTGATGTCCATCATTTGCATGATGCATATGTTACCCGGTGTTATATGGCTAACTAGTTATATGATGAGATTTTGATTATGATGAGGGACTTAGACAAAGATATTGACGTTTGTCGCGGGATGATTGCTGGTCAAGATGATTATTTTTTATTTTGTATTTAGTGTCTTAGAATGCTATTAATGTGTTATAAATGATATTAAATGCTTTCAATTGGGTTTTTTTTCCTATGTTTATTATATATAGTCCTTAACTGGGTAATTTTATGTTTGGATCTTGTCTTTGTACTTCCCACTCTTTTTGTTTCCTATATGGCTTCCCTTTTTCTTTTTATGGCGCGTGATTGTTTGGTATCAGAAATCGTTCATCTGGCTCAAATTTTTAGTGCGTTGAGTGTCGTATTTGACCATTTTGACAGTGAAAATGGCATTTCTCACTCTCGTTTCATAGATGATGATTGTCTTTTGCAAGAGGCGCGTCACGAAGGTCTGCTGCTTCCCCTTTATTTTTTTAACAAAATCGTTACTACTGTGAACGCTGCTTATCTACTTATTTCTAATGTTTGGATGTGTATCGGCCGGTGCAAGTGGTAGAAGTGGCTCTTAACTCGTCTCAAGCGGTATTTCGAGCCTTTCCTTGATGGAGATATATTTAGGGAATATGCTTAGTCATTTAGTAACGCTAGAGCATTTCCTTTCATATCCTACCTCTCGTTTGTATATGTAACGGCTGGTTAGAGGAAAGCTAGTTTTCTTGGCTACGTGTAATGTTGTTCATCGAATTTTCTATATTCTATATAAGGGGAAAAATGTGCCATGTTTTTTGTTCATCCGTGTTTGTGAATATTCTTTTTTATATCTCTTCACCCCCCCCCCCCCCCCCCTTTTTACATGTATTATGGCATATTCTACCAGTAGTATAGTTAGTGCGTATCTAGGCAGAGCCGGTCGATTAGTCATATCCGATTTAATTCTCAAAATGCGTAATCTTAAGCAGAACTTTCTCGAGAAAAATATAAGGGGGTATCCCCATCTTGTGGAAATATATACGGTGTATTTGCTGCTAGTCAATTGTTGTATTTGCATAGTATGGATCTTTATGCTGATGCATTGGGCTTCCGAAATTGTATTTGCGCACGACAATTCAAATCATTGATCAATGCTCGGGAGGAAATGGAATGCTGTGAGCAAAAGCTGGAATACACAACTATGCATCTGAGCCGCGCGCGCGCTGCTTTGTTTACTTTCGGTGCTCGTTATGAACTTGTATAAATGCTCATAGTATGTATTATTCAGATTCATATTAATATATCACGACCTTTTCTTTTATTCGAATATCTTGCGCTCTTTACTCCTCACTTTTTTTGAGCCAGAGTGTGTTGCTCTTGGTCATGATTGTAAACGTACATAATTCTTGACTAGGATGGGGTGGTTTTTCTATTTGCCGCTTGTGAGTCCATTTGTTATGGAATGTTGTCCTGGTCGGACAGGGGCGCTTTACGTTCTGCCGCTCCTGCAGCCCTCGGTTTTTAGTTTCTTGGTCGAGCATGGGCGTTTTTCCCTCTACCACTTTGTGATCGATGTGTTTAGTTAAGTGGTCAAACAGGGGAGCTTTGTTCTTTGCTGCTCTTGTGACCATTGTGTTTAGTTTGAGTGGTCAAACATGGGTGTTTTTCCCTATGTCGTTCTTGTGACCATTATGTTTAATTATGTGGTTGAACAGGGGTGCTTTGCCCTCTTCCGCTCCTGTGACCATTGTGTTTAATTATATGGTCGAACATGGGCGTTTTTCCTATGCCGCTCTTGTGACCACTGTGTTTAGTTGAGTGGTTAACATGGACGCTTTTCCTTCTGCCGCTTCATGACCATTATGCTTAATTGTATGGTCTAACATGAGTGTTTTTCCCTCTACCGCTCTTGTGACCATTCTGTTTAGTTGAGTGGTCAAATAGGGGCACTTTGTCCTCTGTCTCTTTTGTGACCATTTGTTATGGTACATTGGTTGGGTTAAATAGGAGCGCTTTATCCTCTGTCGTTCATGTAACCATTTGCACACTTAGTTTTTTGGTCAAGCAGGGGCGCTTTTCCCTTTTCCGTTCTTGTAACTATTTTTTTTTAGTTAAGTGGTCGAACAAGGCGCTTTTCCCTTTGCCGCTCTTATGACCATTGTGTTGAGTGGTCGAGCAGGGGCGCTTTTCCCTCTGCCGCTCTTATGAACATTTGAGTTTCTTAGTTGATCAGGGGCGCTTCTCCCTCTCTCGCTCTTGTGACCATTTGATTGGCTTGGTCGAGCGGGGGTGTTTTTCCGTCTGCCGCTCATGTGACCCTTGTGTTGTATTTTACTTTTCAAATACAAAGAATAAATGAAACATTCCTTTTTTATTAAAATCAAAAGCCTTGGTAAAGCTTTTTCGTACGAAGCTATTCATGCATGGAAACTTTTTATTCACTTACCATTAATATGAGTCTTGATTTTAACTTCATCTATCCTCTTTAGGTGATAATATCCACTCTCCGTGGTTTTTCGAATTATGTAGGGTCCCTCCCAATCAGCTGCCAATTTTTCAACAATCGCATTCCGTTGTACATGTAATGCAATCTTGAGTACTAGCTTGTCCACTTTGAAAGCTCTCTCTCTCTCTCTGAATTTTTGGTTGTAGTAGTTTGCGAGGCGTTTTCTGTATGCATCAGCAAAACGTTCGACGTGAATTCTCATTTCCTCTATTGTATCAAGGTGGGAAAATGGCTGACCTCGTCTGGCATGGTTTGAATTTCCATGACAACTCTTGCAGACGGGATAACGATTTCCGCTGGTAAGATAGCGACTTCCCCGAGGAATAAGACGACGCCTCTGTTGAGTTGTGCTTAGATATGCGATATGCCCACAACGCCATTGGCAGCTTG
Organism: Papaver californicum; assembly: GCA_023531435.1. Classification (NCBI taxonomy): domain Eukaryota; kingdom Viridiplantae; phylum Streptophyta; class Magnoliopsida; order Ranunculales; family Papaveraceae; genus Papaver; species Papaver californicum. The sequence goes on from JAJJMC010025652.1 coordinate 2,331,309, forward strand.
TCGTGTCATTCCCTATGGTGATCATACGCAGTCCTACTCAGGATTCTTATAAGGGTTTTGTTAGTGGCTTCCGCTTGGCCGTTCTGATACGTGTCGTAAGTGCAACAAATTAATCAATATATTTTCCACTAATTAACTAGTAATATATCGGTAGTAAGGATCGTTTCCACGGAGAGTGGTCGTGTCGTAATCAACCAAAATAATCGAGTTCTTACTCTTCCAAAATAGATTTAAGCATAGCAAATAAGAACAAGTTCGTTCCCACAGAGAGGCAGTGATTGTGATTTATTTTCAGTTACGTGAGTAAACAGGGGGGTTGTGTTGTGATTTAAACTAAATTAAACTAAGCAAACTAAAACAAAATTAATAAAAACGTGTATCAGGGAAAGAAAGCATTGGTTAGAGAATTCATCGTCCGTTTTCCAACATGTTATCAATCAAAGCATACTCAACATTCATGCATTAGTAACATCAATAACCCTAAAGCATCCTATCGCAGGGCTACTCCGGCAAAACTCCTAATATCATCAGAGAGGGTATCGCGCCGCTCTCTGAATTCTTAACACCAGATAACTCGATGTAAACACCAAGTTTAACCCAATGAAAGCAATGGTCTTTGTGAGTTGAGGTTATTCTAAATAACCCGATGCATCGCGCAACTCGGATTTAATCTAGGTCAAGCTTCTACACATACTTGCATGGCAATTTTAAGTATTGTTAACAAATATGCTATACTACTTGCAACTAGAGTCCTTCGACAATTCCGGATCGAAAACTCTAGTTTAGTTGTAGATATCAATGCATGCTCATTCAATTTGCAACTTAAACAAACACACAATCAATCATACATGGCATTATAATTAGTAGAACATGAACGATATTAAAAATAACATGAAATCATGAGATATGCGCCATTCAATTAATAAACATGTCTTTAAACTTCAGATTACATCCCTAACCAATATAAAAGGTTTAGCTCATCATGGGTTTCTCAAAACCCATGGAAAACAATTAAGAAATAAATTACTCAAACCCGGAAAGATTGCGAAGAACAATTGTGGCTCCGAAGCGCA
>JAJJMC010025652.1:2332391-2380225 GCA_023531435.1 Papaver californicum
AAGGGTCAGGAAAAACTACTTAGAATGTATGATTTATGCACCTATCAGAGAGTTGTATAATTGAGATGTTATTTATATTATCAAAATCATAACAAAAGTAAATTTTAAGGGGATCGGTTGTTTAAAACAATTAAAAAATAAAGATAATAAGAAGAAGACGATGATTAGGGAATCATTCGTCGTTACCAAACATTAATTCGAGTAATATACTTATCTATCTTTCATCAGAATCATTCACCACTAACCGTAGAATAGCAAGTACGCTTAGCTTCCCCAAAACTCCTTATATCACCGGATAACAGGTACGCTTAGTCACCGGATTTTATCCAACTGAGCCTCCTTGAGGTTCGCTTACAAGATATTACTCAATCGAACGCTTTGAGGTTTGTGAATTTAGGTATGATCCCAGTAGTTAAACTCAGTGTGCTCGGTTCACTTATTGGTGTTGTCTTCACACACGATTGCTCCGCAGAATCCCTCTGCAAGGTCTCGTGATTTCTACTTGTGTACGAGTTGATGGACGATTATTTATCTCATAACTCAATACTAGCATTAAATTGATCAATAGATTAATCCAATTGTACACTTGAACAATCTAGAAATCAATCATAAACCCTAAATGTAGTGAAAACAAGCGATAATAATTAGAACTCCAAATAAACTTATATTACTAATAAAACTTCATCTCTAGAACATTGAATTCATCCCTAATCAATAAATATTTAAGAACACATGATAACGAAGTTCATAAAAAATAAATATAAAGTAAAGTAAATAAAATTAGAACTCAAACCAAACTGTCAAACCAAAACCGCATTTGTTGAAGTGGATGGTGTGTGGATTGGTGCGATGGATGAACTGCAGACGGTGGGGAGTTGTTTATTGTGGTCTGGTACTAGTGAACGTGAACTGGTGGAGGTGAGGTAGGTAGGTATCTTAGGGTTATGTATAGCTTCACCTTTTATAGCTTCAGATCCTGCATATTCGAATAGGCTTAAGGACCCAAGTGTTCTAATCCCATACAAATTCTGAAACATGACTTCAACTAGTATTTTCTCGATCTAAAACTCTTTCCAATTTCATATCACTAATTCCGTGTCGTGACTTTCTCGGCGTGAACTCTTATTTAAATCTTCCCTGACTTTGCTCTCACGTTTACAATTGCTCTTATATTTCTCACCGAGAAACTCGACCCTGAATTTACTCGTTCAATAATGTCTAAACAAAGCAACTTCCCTATTTTGTAGCTTGAACTCGCTTGGCTTCCATCTTCTTCAGTGAACAACAATAGCCAAGCGTAACCACTCTCCATGTTTGATTCATTACCATCAACAGCCTCACATCATCACCCTAAATTCTGCCAGTAACAACCACCTCCCTGTTCAACTCGAAAGACTCACTCAACCACAACACCATCAACCAAACTATATCCAATCTGCCATTATCTTAGTCGAACCATCTTCACTGTCATTAATATTTCAATTCTCTGTCATTACTGTCGTAGCTCCAACAGAACCATCACTATTGCTACTCATTCACCAATATCACTTCCAGCAACAGTCTCAAACCATTAAATCACCATAAATACTCAAGCTTTCAATCTTCATTAACTATACAGCAAAAATCCACTCGAGTTCTTCTTGTCAGTAACTATATATTACAGTCAGCACATTCGAATTCATCACAACCAGCCATCTCGAAATCACAATCTCCATCAATCACGATCAACTTGAATAGCCATTGTCGTGTACACTATCATGAATAGCCATTAATGGCAGCAATTTCTCCGTGTCTTCCAATCGTCATAGACCATCCATGGCCAACTTCCATTAATCACCGAACTGTACACATATGAGGAACTCTAAATTTCATGATTTGTATTTGGGGAAGAAGATGGTGGCCCTAATTTAAGAAGTTGGTGCCTTTAGCACTATTTGAAATATGACTTCCCAAAGTAATTCAACAGGTGCCTTTACTAATTCTTATAAAACTTGTTCAATTGTCAGTCCCGTGAAATCGACAAGCTTGAATTCTTCTTTCACCCATAACTTTCTCATACGAAGTCGGGACGACTTCATTCTTTCGCCATTGGCTTCGTTTCTTTGCATTCTACGAGATGATAGAAAGAAATTCTGGATGTGGATGAGTTCCACCTGGTATTTGGCCTTCTTCACTTGTAGCACTTTTTTTCTTGCACAATTAAGTGCATATTCACATCTTTTGGATGATTCCACCTACTAAAAGATAACTAAACAAAAATAAACGTAATATACAATAATTCACAAGAAATAAAAAAAATAAATGCATGGAATTGACACTCTAAATATGTAAAATATGCACTTATCACGTTCCCTTGATGGTAGTACGGGGTAGACGTCTGCAATCGGGTGTTATACTGGTCAAGGAGATCATAAAACTCCTTGTTAACAAATGACTTGGAATTATAGGCCCTGATGATCATCGGCGTTTTGAATCTGCATATTATGTGTTCTTTGATGAACGCGGCAATGGTTTCTCATGCGTAGTCTTTCAAAGTAATTTCATCTACCCATTTCGAACTGTATTCATTCGCGGTACTGATATACTTGTGTCGCTTGGAAGAATTTGGATTCATTGGTCCGATCAGGTCCAAACCCCAGTTGCAGAACGATCGGGGTATGGCGATGTTATGCAGCTGGGTATAAGGTGCATAGATCAACGGTCCATGAGTTTGGCAACTTAAGCATTTCCTCACATGTGTTGATGTGTCACTCTTTATGGTTCACCAGTAGAAACTGCATTCGTAAATTTGTAAGAACAATCCGCACATCCCTTGATGTTCTTCATCATGTGGCTTAGTCATGACCTCAACCGCTTCTATTTTGGATAAGCATCTCATGATTGCATTGTCACAGCGTCTTTTATATAAAATTCATTCGTTTATGAAAAATTTGCTTAATTTGCTTAATTTCTTATGTATATTACGCGTCGTTTGTCTGTATTTGGGGAGCTTACCATGTTGGATGTAGTCAACATATGTATGCCTCCAGTCACCTTCTTCCGCCATGCGCACTTCTGTCGGTTGTGACGGAGCTTGGCAATCCCTGCAACTATCTTGAACGACTGTTGCTTGGGATGCCATGCTTGGCCAGTATACCCCTAGTCTTTGTAGACATTGGTGTAATAGGATACTGCCAGTTTTCCTGAATGACTCGTCGTCTATCCTTTGTGTTGTTTCTTCCGCCTCTTTCTTGTTGAGTCAGCATGCCAGTGACCCCCCGAGTGCTCTGTGGTAGAGAGCTCCTCGGACCATTATAAAATGCTTTAACTATTTTATTAGAATAACATGCTCCTCGTCGGCCTTTGCTAGGTCCTCAAAGTATATCTTTCGCCAGTCATCCGCGTCTTCATAAGCCACATCCTCTTTCCATGTGCTCGGCACGTCTATCCCCTTCGTTGTTTAGTTGGATCTTTGCCACGAGTGTAGCTAATGCATATTTGTGCTTGTTGGATCTTCTTCCCGTGTTTCCTATCATAGTTGAGCCCATTCAACCATTAGACTTTGCGCTTCCACTCGGTATGGTGCTAAATGTGCTCTTTACCTGGAACTCTCCATTCACCCACACACTTTCGAGATCAATCTCTTTGGCCATTCTTAATTCTAGTATCAATGCTTCATACTCGGCAACGTTGTTACTACAATGGAAGCCCAACTTGAAAGTATAGGATAAGAGTTCTATCCTTCGGGGGTTTCAAATACAATGTCGTCTCCTCCGAACTTCTCATATGAGGACCCGTCGAAGGACATGGTCCATGGATTTTCTCCTTCTCCTTCTGCCACTTCTCCTAATATTATGTAATACGATTAGCTGTCGTGATAACGATGGTTTTATGCACCAGGAGGTATGATCTTAATTTCAAAGTTAGACATGCTTGCTAGACCTTTGGGTAACGCAACTCAGCGTCTTATAAGACCCGGCTAACGTAGTAGATAGGCAACAAGTTATCGTTTCCTCTATCCTACGCTAGGACTTCGCATATTTCCAAGTTCGTGAAGGCGGTATAACGATAAAGGCGGTCTCCCTTGAAAGGTGGCCGGAGTACCTGAGGACTAACTAAGCATTGTTGAAGCTTGTGAAAAGCGTCCCACTGTGTTTCTCCCCATTCAAAACTAGTGTTTTTCCTTAACATTTGGAGGGATGCGGTTAGGAGTTGAGCGAGGCATGTTGCATACTAGATAATTCAACCATTTCTCTATAAAAAATTTCTTAAAACACTCAAGACAATTTACGGCATTAATCGACGTCTAGGAAAATAAAACGTTGTGAACCAACAAATTATCTCAAATATTAGTAGATTCCTTCATTTAAAGATGCTGAGTTAACAAATCGTTTAACATCATAAGGGCTTATGAAGAAAAACTATTATCGTTTATAAATAAGATAGAGAGGACCATAAGAATTATTATCGAGAAATAATAGTGCGTTTGGTTTGGGTAATCGAAAGCCAGGAATTGGATTCCAAGGGAATCAGCCCAATTACCCCGAACAAAACAATGATCTAAATCCCATAATCAGATTATTAGGGAATCCAATTCCCTCAAAACTACTCCTTTCAATTCCAGCCTCCCACCGATGGAATTGAATTCGATTCCTAGACAAAAGCAAGAGAATCGAAGGGAAATCACTAAAATAGTCATCGAAAAGAATTAGATCGAGAGTAATTTCTCATTTCCATTCTCCATCTTCTGAAATCTCAAAAGAAGAAGAAAAAAGAAAAAAAACCAGAGTGATGGATATTATGCTATAATTGGATTTCTTCACATATATCTTCTCTAATTGCATCTCTAAACCCTAATTTCATCTTTGTCCATTAAATTCTTTTTTTTTTTCATCACAAAACAAGCAACTGCATCAGGTAAAGTTAGGGTTTGAAAATGTATTTTTCACTATTTCTCTCTTTGATATGTTGTTAGGGTTTTAAATCTCTTTTGATTTTTGTTGCAGGGTTTTAAATCTATTTGGAGATCGTTCCAAGTCAATTTTTGTTTCTATTTCAGGTATAATTTCTCCTCCTCCTCTTTCATTTAATTTGATTTCAATAATTTGCTATAAGTTTGGATTTTGATTTGTGTGTTGGGTTTATGATAAAATTAACTTATGAATGTGTGTGTATGTGCTTAAATTTTTATTATCTCAATCAATTTAATGTTTGTAGTGTTTCTCTTTGTGTAACATTAAGGTGGGATTGGGTCTTTCTTTCAGGTGCAAATTGGATTGTATCTTTTTTATTCTTGAATTTGTCTCTTTTGATTTGGTATGCATGGTTTGGTAAATACTTTTGTGTTTGTGCACTTGGATTGGGGTATAATTTGTGCACTTGATCTAGGTGTATTAGATTTGGAGGTTGGAATGGAAATTTTTTGATCATAATTAAGTTAGTGTTCTCTGGAGTATGAGTTGTTGTTGAATATATTCTATCGAATTTGCTTGTTTTTGGACTTTCTTAGTAGTGGTGTTCGTATTGCAATTTATTAGTTTGAAAACTCACTCTCTGAACCATTCCTTAGAAGTCATTCATTTTTCCTGTTTGAATACTTCCTTTTCAGGCATTCGCCCTCACGTTAACCTACCCCTTTTCATGGTAGGTATTGAAGCAATAAACTGTTGTACATGTAACTACATTAGACCGTTATGTACCCTCTGAGCACTTCCTTTGGGGTTGTCACATTAGTTTTTTGGTTGATTGTTCAGACCACGCTGCAGCTTCTAGTTTTTTTTGATTTTCTTGTAGATTTCTAACATAAAATTGCAGAAGTTCATACATGTTTCATATGGATACATCACAGTAGAAATCATTTACTGCAAATTCAGGAGATTGCTAACTGCAGGTTGGAAAGGCCTTTGCTTTAGGTTTGATTGCAACTTCGGAAATTTGAAAGTTCATGTGTATTATTTCAATCAGAGACTGTTATATTTAAATTGTTGTTTAGTTTATAGAAGAAATTTGACTGTTTATACAGAGATTAGATCTGGTAATCCGCAAAGGTTCTGTCCCATTTGAGTCCTCCTACTACATGTATGTACAACTATGGCTTGACCGTATCTTTGAATGGCACAAGGTCGATCCTGACCGTATTTTTATTTATTATGTAACTTCAACTAATTACTTGAAACCTGATTATATGATAGCAGGTAATGGATTGTCGTTTGCATGAGTTGCACATCCTTTTTAAACCTTACATTGGGAATGTTTCTTTTAGATGAGAAATGCTCATGAGGAAATTGTTTTAGGTAGCGAATGGTTTGAAACTTGAAAGGAATTAAGCGAATGTTACCTGTAGCTGAGTAATATATGAATTGAATTTAGGTAATCTGTTTGGCTGAGGGATGTGCGTGGTGTTTTCTCTGTAAAAGAAAAATTACATTTTCGTATTGTAGCCTCATCTTAGATAAGGATATCTAACATATCCTAATTACGACCAGTGCAGATTCTGTACACCGATGCAAGATACGTACATCTCATCTCGGCGAAAAATAAATTTTAAAGGTTTTAATTAGTTTGTGGATTTTAATTTTCTTTAATCAGTTGATGATTTAATCGTTCGGTTTTGTTAATTGTTCTGTATTATATCTTCTATTTCACTGCAGAGCCGCTAGAATGGGACATCCTCCTCATGAAGCAAATTCTATGGTTGCATTCTGAAATTTTAATGAGGAGATGAAACGTCCTGGAGTTTGGGAGCCTGAGCAAGGTGCGACATCAACAGCAGACAACCCTCGAGATAATCTTGCTTCGCTTTATCGTCCCCCTTTTCACTTGATGTACCAGGGACCCTTCGACAAGGTAAAGGATACTTCCTTGGAGAAAATCTCTTATATTGTTGTTCTATTTCTTTAGTTTCTTTAGTTTGTCAATTTGTCAAATTTTGAACAAAATCTGTACTTGTCTAAAATGAAGCAGCATATAGTATCTTTATAAAACTGATTTAATCAGGTTGAAACTGTTGGTGCCTCATGCACGTTTATGATAATCATTTCTCTTTTTTTCATTCTTTTACTTGCAGAAGTTGATTTAGTTAGAACAATTTCAGTCAGTTCTAGTTTTTGGTGAATTGTGGTAGATCTGTCGTTGATACTCAATTTATTTGAAAATGCAGAAAAAACAAGTGGCTGCAGATCAGGACAAGTGGCTTCTAGTGAATTTGCATTCCACAAAAGAATTCAACTCATATATGGTATCTGTAACATGGCCAACATAGGAGGACAATGCTTAGACAAAATTCATCTTGGGTCCTGTTGATAAGGCACCTGCTGCCGTTGCACCTCCACCAACTGCCGAGTAAGGATTTTAAATTCTAACTCTTTCTACTATTTTGTTTCTTTCTAGTATCTGTGTAATGTAACTTTGGTCTGAGAAAATATTTTTCCGACCAAATATGTTGTGTGTTGGTTGTGCAGGGTACCAAAGAAAGCCAAGAAGTGAGACACTACTATACTGAACATCTTAGGGTGGTAGAACAACTTTGAAATCATTAGAAATCTCCAAAAATACAATGGCCAACTTTGATTTCTTGATACTTCCAGTTAGATTTTCAAATTTGAATGTTATGTAGTGATTGGTTTTAAATTTTTGGACGTTGAAATTTGTATTTTTGAACTGGTTTAGTTTAGGCATTAGAATTTCAAAGAACAAGGGTATTTTAGTAATATCATAGTTTTGGATTACCATGTAATCCAATTAACCCAACCAAACACAGTTTGGTTGATAAAGGAATCTATTCCTTGGAATTCAATTCTAGGAATTGGATTACGTTTTGAAAATCTTGAACCTAACGCCCTATGAATAAAACTCTCTAATTTATATCATCGGACTTCCTTTTAGCCCTAGTATTATCTAACCATTAAAAAAAAAAAAAAAAAAAAAATATGCCTACTTCTACTCATCAGACTCCAGCCCCGTTCACTCTCCCATAACCGTTTATTGAGACAGGTGATATCTCCACCTGTTTCCAAATTTGGAGTCACTTAATTAAGTTAAGGGAATTTTTAATTGATTTCCTTCTTCAATTGGTGATCCGTTCACATTAATGGAATTTTATATTGGTCCCAAATATAGGAAACAAAGTATTTTGTTTCTCTTTTTTTTGAATATTTCCCATTGATTAGTTGGAATGGTCCCATGTGTAAATGATGTAAGATAACCAAATCAAAAACATTTAATTATTTCCTTCCTCCACTGTATCTCACCACCGGATATGCCATGAATTCAATATATACTCCCGCACTAAAGAATACACTTGACACCGTATGATAACCTTGTAGTAGTTTATTTTTACCGGATCAGATTTTTCACGTCCGTGCTTGGGCACATTAGTCTGGAATTTAGATGGTCCCCTGAGCTCACAATCGACGAACCAACTTCTTTTTAGACGTTAAACTATTTATCTGACTTTGACTTGTCCAATCCATGCTCCATGAAATTATGTGCCTCGAGATAACTGAGAGAGCAATTTAGACCCGCTTCTATTTATCATCCATTTTATTGGACATACTTATGTATTTTAGTCCGATTGAATTTTATTTATTAAATTCTGTAAAATCATATAAAATAATTATATTTATACAAAATAAAAAACTAAATAAATATAAATTGAGATGTAAAATGGCGTGTTTATACACTCATCAAATATCCTCAAACTTACATTTTGCTAGTCCTCGAGCAAAACTATAAAATGAAAACTAATCAAAAAATAAAAATCCTAACTCATTTCGTAAGAATTGCGATTACATTTAGCATGTGTAACAAGCCTTTAAACCTCTAAGTGGCCTTAGTGGACGAGTTTTGTTTCGTGAGGGTTTACAAGAGGTATACCTACAAACCCTTTACTCCAACTCCTACCTACTTGTTAATCAATTGAGGATAGACACTAAACAAGCTATTTAGTTGGCTTACTTAACAAGAATCATTACCCAAATTCATATGTGAATGCCAACTCTGCTCATATAGTCGTCGAATGACCCACGATATTCGAAATCTATCAAAGTTCAATCACATGAATAGATTAGAATATGGATATGGAAGTGTTGAAGTGTGTATATGTTGACTAAGGTGAACGATATTTCCCAAAATATTTGTATAATAGTCCGGCTAGGATGCTCCTATTTGATTGATTTGAAAAAAAAAAGATTAATGATGAATAAAATACAAAAAATTAAATGATACAAAATATGAAACTTTTGTTGCCATTGGAGAAGGACTTTGGAACTTAATACTTCACAACTGTTGGTAGCACAAATCTTCGAAATTTTATTTTTTCCTTCCATCACTCATTGTCTTCAGTTTTGATTTCTTCTTCTTCACGACTTCATTATTGAATTTATTATAGAAATTTAATGAAATAAAATAATTATTTTTTTTTTGATTTCGTTGAACTTTTTTTTCCCAATCATTCTAATGCATCCAAGCTATGACCTTATGGCAATACTAGGGCCCCATCAAATCACTATGAGAAACACAAAATTTGTAAAAATAAAACAGAAAGTGATATGGTTGTGATGATTCCGAGATATGGGGACGACAATCATGTTATTTCTAACACATGAATTGCACATTCAAATATGAATAGACCATTTTTCGAGCACGCCAATTCCTACCACCAAAATTTTTGTTTCCATCTACCTAGATTGATTAGTGTCATCCTGAATTGTTCACATGTTTCTAGATTTTGAAGTTTTGGATACAAGTAAAAAAATTTCCCGTATCATCAAACCTAAATTGAACATAGTCCTCGATGTTCGAAAGATACATGAATAAAAACATGAACAAAGAGTAAATATAAAAATTTACAGGAGATAAGAAAAGATGTTACCATATATCGCCGTGTACTATGGGCATATGGGGTGCTTACCATAGATCGGTAAGTTTAAAGTCTTCAGCCATACCAATAAAGGGTTAGTCACAATTTTAAAATCATAAAAGAATAATCGAAAAAATTGGGGATCCTTTAAGTCAATCGGATTTGACTCACTCAGTAGACCACAGTGAAATAAATGATAGTGGTGGTCATTCTCATGAAAATTTGTCGATTCAGATTTTCTAAACTAATTAGGTTTAACTCCAAAATTTAATATCCGACACATTTGAAATTCATATGTTCCCACATTTGGAGAAAAAAAATTGGTGGGAAAACAAAATCAATCTTGGTATCATGGACTGGGTAAACCACATCAACATGATGATGGGTTTCTAACACATTAATTTCATTTTGGAAACAATCAGGTTGAGGAAAACGTGTATGAAGATAATAACGTAAGATCGTAGAGGCACAAACGTCAAGTCCCAAGTAAGGGACTATTCTAAGATTCAAAGGATTATCGAGGAGAATAATATTCACCCACAGACCTAGAATGGTCAATATCCTTGGACGAACTAGTTATAATTTCCTTAATTTCTAAATTATCGGATTTAGGAAAATGGTCAATTATTTCATCTAGATTGTAATCAAGAGGTCTTCCTTCACTCACATTCAAATTCTCTACGAGTCTATCATCTTCGTTTGAGACTATTGTTCCAGAATCGTTAGAATTTAAATCACTAGTCTCAGGATAAACACATTCCTCTAAACCATCATCGTATTCATCATCAACACTATCCTCATTGATATCATCATAAAAGTACGAAGATGGTTGAACCTTATCTAAACAAGTAGTGCCTTATATTCTAACCTCGTCCTCATGAATATGTGAATAATTATCATTATTATCAAGGGTAAAATTAGAAATATCATACTGATAATTAAGTTCACTTAGAGCAATATTATAAGTTGATTGTTCTTCTTCCATTTCTCTAAAGGTCATCATGAATTTGTTCCCACACCATGCCTCTCCTACGTGGATTATCAGTCAACTGCTTGAGTGAATCTTCTTAAGAAAGACTAGTATCATAAGAAGTGTTGGGTATCAATTGTTAAATTAAATCCTCCAAAGATGGATAACATACATTATGATTATTACAATATTGCTCATTTACCCGTTCTTACAAATGGTGAGCGTGTGAAATAGTAATTGGGATCACCATGGTATGAACCATAACCTTCAGAAGGTCGGTAGTGGTCCCAAATACTATATGCACTATAATCATAGTACAGATAATGACCATTTTCAAATTCAGGTCAATATTTATTGTATTGATCCTCATAATACCAGTTCGACATTTTTTATTTATTTATTTACAATTTTTTTTATTTATTGCACATGCAAATATAAGGTTGACTAATATAGGTAAGCTCAGGTTACCTTAGCGAAATATACCTACAATTAAAGACTGGTCAAAGGTACAAGGCTAAGGCTTGTAGAATTTCAGCTGATAACTCCCTTCAGGCCCAGGCACCGGTTCAGCTTACTTTTCCACGGGTTTTCCTAAAATCGGTAGTATGACGATGCAATTGGTGTGTGCACGTGTTTTTTTATTTAAATAAAATAAATAAAAATTATCTGCAAATAAAAATGTTTTAATATAATTGTTTACAAAATAAATAAAATAAAATCTACGATTTTACTTACCTTAGCGGAAAATCCTGCTTTCCACTTATAGTTTCCAACAAAATCTACACACCAAAAATAAGAAAACACCCAGAATAAAATCTAGAAAATAAAAGGAAATAAATAAATAAATTTCTAAGCAAATATAATATATACAAAATTTAGCATAAACTATAGTTAACAATTAAAATAGTCACCGGTAGCAGTGCTAAAACATGATGGAATTTTAATTTAAATGCTGCAAGTGTACGGCTGTCGATTTGACAGAATACATATATGGTTCTTTCCACAGAGACTAAAATTGTTACCTTTAATTGACAATTAAATAAAATATTAAAAAGACGAAAAGACGTTTTAAAGATAAAATGAATTATAACTAATAAAAACAATAATTAAGAAAATACCAGGGCTTTGGATTTCACCATTATGCTGCATACTAGATAATTCAACCATGTCTCTATAAAATTCTTCTTAAAACACTCCGACGATTTAGAGCATTAATCGACGTCTTGGAAGATAAAACGTTGTAAACCAATAAATTATCTCAAAAGATTAATAGATTCTTTCATTTAAAGATGCTGACTTTTAAAAAGAAGAAATAAATCATCTAACAAGCATAAGGGCTTATGAAAAAAAACTATTACTGTTTATAAATAAGATAAAAAGGACCATAAAATTATTATTAAGAAATAAATAAAACTCTCTAATTTATATCATCGGGTTTCCTCTTAATCCTAGTAAAATTATTATCTAACCATTACAAATTAAAAAAATGCAGAAAAAAATGCTTAAACAACTACTTTCTACTCATCAGACTCCAGCCCCCTTCACTCTCCCATAACCGGCTAGTGATATCTCCACCTGTTTCTAAATTTGGAGTCACTTAATTAAGTTAAGGGAATTTTTAATTGATTTCCTTCTTCAATTGGTGATCCATTCACATTAATGGAATTTTTATTGATCCCAAATATAAGAAACAATGTATTTTGTTTTTCTTCTTGAATTATTCGGTCAGGCAACATTTCCTATTGATTAGTTGGAATGGTCCCATGTGTAAATGATGTAAAATAACCAAATCAAAAGACATTTAGTTATTTCCTTCCTCCATCGTATCTCACCACCGGATATGCCATGAATTCAATGTATACTCCAGCACCAAAGAATACTCTTGACACCTTATGATAACCTTGTAGCAATTATTTTTACTAGATCAGATTTTTCACGTTCGTGCTTGGGCACATTAGTCTTGAATTTAAATGGTCCCCTGAGCTCACAAATGACGGATCAACTTCTTTTTAGACATTAAACTATTTGACAGGCTTTGACTTGTACAATCTACGCTCCATGAATGTATCTGCCTCGAGATAGTTGAGAGAGCAATTTAGACCCGCTTCTATTTTTTCATCCATTTTATGGCCATGATTATGTGTTTAAGTCCGATCGATTTTTATATATTAAATTCTGCAAAATTAAATAAAATAATTATATTTATATAAAATAAAGAACTAAATAAATATAAATTAAGATGTAAAAATGATGTGTTTACACACTCATCAAGGCCCGAAATGAAACGTCTCACGTATGATATTCTTCAATGAAGGTCTGCAATTCTTTTACGTCTTTGGGAGGCGTCATTGTGGTTATAGCTTTCACTTTGTCCGGATCGACCTGTATCCCTTTGTCCATTACCATGAAGCCTAAAAATTCGCCTCAAGTTACCCCAAAAGTTCATTTCAGCGGGTTCATCTTCAACTTAAATCTGCGACATCGTTCAAACGCCCGTCTCAAGTGTGTAACATGATATTCCCTTGCCTTTGACTTGACTACGATATTGTCTACATATACTTCAACTATTTGATGCAGGAGATCGTGAAAAATCAGTGTCATTGCCCTCTGGTACGTGGCTCCAACATTCTTTAATCCGAAGGGCGTGACGACATAGTAGAAGTTGTCATGCGTACGGTGTTTGAAACACTATTTTGAACGCGTCCTCGGCTGCCATTCTTATTTGGTTATATCTACTGAAGCTGTCCATGAACGAAAACATCATGTATCTTCTTGTGGAATTTACTAGGGCATCTATGCGTGGTAGTGGGAAATCGTCTTTCGGACATGCTTGGTTGAGGTCTGGATAATCCACACAGCACCTGATTTTTCCATTCTTTTTGAACACCGGCACAACATTAGCCAAACATGTAGGGTGTTGGATGGGTCTTGTGAACTTCCAGCAGTTGCTCCACCTCTTCCTTTATTGCTAGGACAGCTTTTTGTGGAAAATCGTGGCTTCTTTGCTTGAGTGGTCGAAATTCGGGTGATACACCTAGGTTATGGGCGACGAGGTTGCAGTCTAGGCCCGATATCTTATCGTACTTGAATGCAAATACGTTTTTGTATTCGATTAGTAATTTGACTATTGTGCTCTTTTCTCCCTCGCTCAAACTCTTATTTATTTTGATGAAGCGTTGGTCTTCCTCCTTTTCGATCTTTACTTCCTCCATACCATTTGAGGTCAGATCCTCTATGACACGCTCTTCTACTTACTTCCTCATGTCTCTTCATCCTGACCTAGCGACGATTCAGCCTCTTCATCTATTCCTGAAGGTGAATCCGTCATTTCTTTGTCAATGGAGGTCAGGGCGCATTCATGCCTAAACTCGGAAGTCTCCTCTGTTTATGAGTATGTAAACACTTCATTTTTTACATCTCAAATTTAATTTATTTAGTTCTTTATTTTGTACAAATTTAATGATTTTTTTTAGTTTTACAGTATTTAGAAAATAGATCTCGATAAATTAAAAAATACATAATTTTAGTATAAAATATTCGGAAGCCAACCACAGTTGCTCTCTCGGCTATCTCCGGATGTGGACGTACGTTGTACGCGGATCGTTGGTATTATCTAACATGTTATGACAAAGAGAATCCAGGCCCACTAATACGTCAATTGTGTAGAGCCCATTATCAATACCAAATCAAAGTCTGGATGGGAAACAATGAAGGGAATTAAGATATTTTATATTTGCTCTCACATGGAAAGTTATATTCAAAACAAAGAAGGGATTTCTGTAGATTCAAACGTGCATAAGCAAATGGGAAGTAATAGGACACATGGCGATTTTTATTGGGAACAAAGGAATATATCTGATCCTTTGGAAACATTCCATTTGTAACCGAAAATGAATTTTATGTCGACATTACTGCGTTCCCTTTCCCTTACTTCATTTCTCTAATTGGCGACCTGCATGGTATTTGTGTGCTGATGGCATGTGGATGAGCTGGCTAATATAGGAAGATATTATGTCGACATCATTGCATAATTTCTCAACTATCAAAGATTTGTGCTGTCAAAATTTGAGGAGAACAATGGCTAAAAATGGAAAATTGGACCAAGTAAAGAAATGTCTTACCTTGTACTGACGAGGTTATGTATATACGTAATAATATCTTTGCGTGGAAACAAGTAGTGATTAAAAATTTTACAACCATCATAAATAGTGGAATCCAAAACCTTAGAATTTTCTCATAATTATTAATCAACCAATTTATTTAATTATTTTTTTTTAAATTTAATCCGTAAAATCAACAACAATTTTTTTATTTTAGCACATAATAGGGTATTAATTGAAAATACTATAATCAATCTTCGTGGACAAACACGTACTTACCGCTTCTACTTTGTAATTATCGTGCGATTGCAGTTATAGGTTAAAAAGTCTATCAATTTTTAGCGCCGCTGTCGGGGATTGAGAAATAATAGTCTTAGTTAATTTTTTATTTTGTGTTAATCAGATTATTAGTTTAGAATTTTATTTAATTTTTATTATTTTCTTTTCTAGATTTCATTTGGGAATTTCTTGTCTTTGTTGTGCAAGTAATATTTTTCACAAAATTTTATGGAAAATTGTCGACCATAGTATAAAGGTTAGTATATTCCAAAATTTTAATTTCTATTTTTAGATTTAGAAACAATTTTATTTTTTTATATTTTATTCCCTTTGTTAGTGTGTTTGTGCATATTTCATTTTCAATTTTAAAAAAAACACTAGCACACTCCATTCCGCATCTTCCGGCACTGATTTTAGGAAAACTTGTAGGATAATACAATAAACCCTCTGGGCGTTATCATATGAAACACCACAAACCTCAGCCTTGTACTTTTTACCAGTCTTTGACTGTAGGTATATTTTGCTGCGGTAACCCAAGCTTACCTAAAATAGTGAACCCCAGCATTTTGCATGTGCACAATTCCTGCTAAACACTAGTATTTTTTCTGGTGTATGCGTCGTTGGATCCGTTTAGGAGATAGACTTGAAGAAAACGACATTTTTTGTTTAAGTCCGACCCATTACACGGATTTAGGTGGTGCATCCACTTTTGTTGAAATGGATGGTAATAATGAGAATGAGGTCCATGTGAACAAAATCCTAAGATACCGTATGAACCCGTATAGAGTAGTACGTGATTCTGGGGTAGTTTTACCCTGCTTCTAATGGGAAATTTGACACCAAACCTAGGACAATTGACATGCTTCGTACATTTAGGGGGTTAGACAACAAGAATCCCGATACCCATATTAGAGACTTTGGAATGATTTGTGGGACCATGAGCTATCCAAATATCTCGATAGATGTACTTAAGTTGCGTTTGTTTCCTTTCCTTTTTACCATGATAAAAAGGCTAAAGAGTGGTATCATTTTATTCTCGCTAAAACAATCACCACTTGGGATGGCCTTGTAGAAGCATTTATTAAGAAATTCTACCCACACCATAAAACCATTGTTGTTCGTTAGTCTATTCAAATATTTAAACAAAAAAAATAGGTGAAAACCTACATGATTATGTAGAAAGGTTAAATGAGTTGTTATACCAGTGTCCGCATTACGGGTGTGAAAAAGCCCATATGGCCAAATATTATATGAGGACCTAGATAGTGAAACCCGTATGCAGGTAGAAACAATGAGTGGTGGAGAGTTTACTTATAAGGATCCAGATATTTGTTTTGACTCGTTTATCGAGTTAGCTGAGAAAACGAGGCAATGTGCTTCAATCTGATATTTTACCCAACTCACTAACATACTAGTGCAACTATCATAAGCTGCAAATGAGATATGCAAACAGAATATTAATTTAGAAATATCAAAATTCATTACACTGTTTCGCCTTTTACTAGCACAGCAGCAGAAGCAGATCAATATTGTAATCAAAAGACAAAAACCCATACATCTGGATCAAACATCTCATTCCTTATTTAACATACCACTTGTTGAGATGAGGCGTAATGCCTGACTGGAGTTTTTCAAAACCGAAGAGGACCTTGAAACCTGCATTTTTCTCTTCTTAAGAAAATCCAAGGAGTTCTGCAAGCACTGAGCTGGGGATATATCCTTCAAAATCACCATATCTGGCCTGAAAATCCCACGCAAAACATTAATTACAAATCATCAAATTACAAATTTCCAAAGTGAAAGCGTTCAAAGAATACTAACTAGAATAAATATATGGCATCGTACCCGAAGGTTTTTGCCTTTTTCTTTCTTCGCTTATTGTTTTCATTGGTGTTCTCTTCCTCAGAATCTGATAAAAAGACTTGTCTGTACAAGAAAAAGACTTCATGTTAAAGATGTACCTTTTGAAGAAAAAAAGATATCAGAAGCTGCCTAACACACAAGCAACAAGCAAGCATTAAAGATGTACAAGTAAAACAGAGGGAAATGTAACATACTTCTCACGAGCAACAAGCAGATTAACAATGTCAGTTGGAAGTGTTCCAAGGTTATGCTCATCCTCCTGTTGTGGTTCAGTTTCTGTCAGTTCTGTGACAGCTCCGTCATCTTTCGATTTTCGAGGTGTTTTTCTCTGAGCCCAGCGTCTTCTCCGCTCTTTACCTTCTTGAGCAATCCTAGAAAGAAATTTGAAGTTACATCCAAATCCTTGAAGCCGAATATAACAGACTACCCAACAACATGATACATACCTAAGCCTTTCCCTAATGAACGACGTACCCATTCACACTCTGAAAATATAAAATTGAACCAGTACCTGAAATGCAATCGTTAATTGCATTTCAAGGCTGCTTGCTTAGACATCTACAATCAAGCACATAAGTGATCATTTTCGAACTACGCAGAACATTTAGATAATCAATAGTCCATTGAACCAACAGGTTACCAACTAGACACACTAAGAAACTTGAAGTCATTGTGCTGCATTCAAATTCAAATAACCTCTTTACAGATCCCTCCTAGTAAAGCTAACATATTAAGGTTTTCAAACCTAAAACACTGAAATCATCCTCTATAAAAGTAAACTGCCTCTAAAAGGGCAATGCATAGCTCTCAGCCCTAACACCTAATCTCTCACTATCTAACAGACTAGAAATTACAAGATTCACAAACATCGACATTCACCATAGGTTAAGTGGAGAGTTGCTCAAAACATGCCGACATTCACCATACATTCACCATAGGTTAAGTGGAGAGTTGCTCAAAACATGCCGACATTCACCATACGTTAAGTGGAATTTAAGGAAAAATCCCCAAGTAAAATACACAATCTAATAAATTCAATATCGTGACAGATTCACTTACGCACTAAATTGCTTCAAAAATCGTGTGCTCCGTGAGTTACTACTGCTTAACGATGCGAGTTTAAAATCAAAGACCAATCTTACAACAGAAGAACCAGAAGCCGCAAATTCAATGATGAAAATATATCTAATCCAATATCAACCCATGCTCTCATTTTTATTATAAGTGAAGCGTATATGTCGAACCAGTCCCCTTTAACCAATACAAGGTGAAATTGAAGCTTATTTTAATAAAAGTAAATAAATACCTGGTCTTGCTTTCTCTCTCAGCTTTCTGGAGCTTCTCAACTTGTTTTAAACCCTAAAACATGAAAATCAATTAAGCACCATGACTGACCAATACGAACAGAAAGGGATGTAAAGAGAGAGAGAGGAGTAACTACCTGTTGGACTGAGACTTCCTCGGGAGCATCAGAATCGTCGGAATCCCTTTCCACCATTGCAGATTCAGAGAGATTTAGGTAGGGTTTCGGGAGTTGCTTCCTTAGGTAGAAACAGGGACTACTGAAAAGAGTTTCGAAACGGTAGGTCTTCTAAGATTTGTAAGAAAACGCCGGGTTACGTCTCGGATAGTCTTATGGGCTTACCAGTTTCGAAATTATATTAGCCACGGCTGTCCACTGTGTTGTAGCATTCATCTTCCTCACAAACGGAGTCCACAGACTCCACCACGTATAACAGTGATATAGACCGGTGGTTATAACCACTGGTTAGTTGTTTCTGTTAGTATCACAGGTGTGCCAAACGGTTGCTTGTAATAATCTTAGTTAAAAGTGCGTCACCAGCCCAATTTTCTATCCGGGGATGATCGACTAATATTTTATGTTTTGATGCCAAAGATAAGTATTTTTATTAGCTTGAATAAATCATATTGTTTAACAGCAATTGACTCTCAATAATATTTGATGGGCTCACTAACCAGACTCTAGTAACACCAAACTTTCTGTTATACTTAACTAATTTATCAGCAGATTTATTATAATTTCTAGGGGTAAAATGACATTTCCAGATTGGTATTGTCTTTAATCTATCAATAGCATCCAGCAGAATGTCTTAATTCTCCCACGCTATCACCAGATAGGCTCTGTTGATGTAACGTTCAATACTCTTCAGCTCTGTTTCAAACATAACTTGATTGGTCTGCAACTCTTTGCTCCAGTTAATAGCAGCGAAAACGTGAGACATTTTGCTTGTTCTGAATCCTTTATTCTTGGATAGCATTTTGAGAGACATCCCCTCCAATTTCCTGCAAAATAACATAGTATTAGAGCAATACCAGTTAATCCAGTATTAATATCATAAGAAACATCACAATTTACAGTGAGAAAAAGAGATGCATGGGGGTTTCTTATGAGGAATATCACTCGAGACATTATGTATACTTGTGCTTCAAGATTTCTGAGTGCTATTAAGATTACCAAAATAACTTGCAAAGCTTAGTGCTTTTCTAACAGTTACTTTTGGAACAACTTTTTTGTTTTGAAATAAGACATCAAATATATCATTCCAGATGGTCCATGATATTACCATTGCAATATTGAGCCAATCCAACTGAGAGTCTTGTTGTTGGTTATAATCCAACTAGATTTCAAACATTGCAGCAACATTGTTGTGAATTCCAGATGATCGACTAATAATGTTAAGCTTACATGCTTTAATATTTTAAATAGGCGGTAGGTTATAATCTCAAAGGTGTCACTATCCATGCACAAAAAACCATCGAAATAAAACTAACACAAAAATCTTATTTAACATAATATGTCTAGATTAACCTTTTAGTTTAAATCATCCTAACAAAAATAAAAAACAATTCCATCCTCGTTCCCAATTTCAAATCTTTTCTCACCACCAACTCTACCAACACAACCACCACCACCAGTCAGGAACACCACCACCAACCAGCGCCACCATCACCAGCACCACCACCAGTACCGCACCCACCACCAATACCAATACCACCCCACCACCACCAAACCACTACCACCATCATCACCACCGCCACCAACTAATGACAAGAGACAGATCAACACCACCAACCACCACCACCAACACCACTCCACTACCACCAACCAACACCACAACCACAACCACCTTTGCCACCATCAACCAGCACCACCAACAACCAACTCCACTGCCACCACCAAACACCAACACCAGCAATATCCCACCACCACCACCACCGACCAGCACTACCGTCAACATCACCACCACAAACCAGCAACATCACCATCAAAAACTTACCATATCACTAAAACATTGGCTTTATGGATAAAAATTAGGCAGAAAAATGGTGAAACCAAATTTGGTTTCAACATTAAATACAAGTTCGACGAAGAAACCAAATACACCAAACTGAATAAACTAGAAAAAAAAATTAGTTGAAACCAAATTTGGTTTCAACAAAATTTATTGTTTTCACCAACAAAAACATTGGTTTCAATGTTGTTTAGTTTTTGTAAAAATTTGATCAAACCAAATTTGGGTTCATCATTTTCCTGTCATTTCACCACCACAAACGTTAATTTTGACAATGATGATGTATCATCATTTTATGATTATGATTTTCGACGATGATGATCTGGAGGTGTTGGTGGTGCTTGTAGATGATGGAAAGAGGAGGAAGAAATGATGTTGGTGGCCGATCTGGACATGTAGTGGTGGGGGAGAAAAAGATAATGAGGAGGAGGCGATGGGGGAAGAGGAAGTATTGTTGATGTAAAATCAGGACATAGAAAAGAGAAAGAAGTGTTAGTGGTGTTAAAGAGAAAGAAGTGTTAGTGGTGTTGGTGGGGAGACAGGGGTGCTGTTAATGACGGATATAGAAATGGCCGTTGGTTTAATGGTGGGGGAGGTACTATTAGTGACAAGTCTGAACACAAAAGTAAAAGAAAAATAAATCGAGGTGTAGGTGGAGGATACAGAGGTACTGTTGCTCCCGAATTTGTCTCTTCTCACTGGTTTGGTGGTGACGAAGCTACTGTTGCTGGTGGTGGTGGTGGTGGGAATAAGGAGACCTTGAAAGAAAGAAGAAATGCGAAAACAAGAAGAAGAAGAAGAAAAGAGAAACATTTTATATGGGCATGGTAGTTATGATATTAATGAAAAACATAAATGAAATAATTTAAACATTTATAAAAATATGGAGTTTTTATATAAACTCTGTTTAATATGGATCCCAACTTATAAGTGGATTTTTTATCTACTAAATTTAGTCACATTGATATTTTACTACTTGTTATATATTTTAAATGTTAAATTTATACACCCTTCTAAAATCGGGGTACACATTCCATCCTTCCTTATTTGAAGGATTTTTCAGTTAAAACAAGGTTGCCTCCCCTCTTTATATAAACTGAATTCATTTTTAACACAAATACCCAAACTATATCTCTCTCTTTCTTCATCTTCTACTTAGTATGTTATCTTTCTTTTGCTTGCTCTGTCGATACCTCTCTAGCTTCCATATGAAAAATCAACAAAAAAATCTATAACATATTTTCTTCTTATAGTGGTGTATACACTATAATTCATCATTGTCACTTTAATTAATCCTGATTTCTAAGCTTTGAGCAACATGCAATACAATCCAAATTTTCTTCTTTTCAACTAGAGACATAAAAACTGAATCTATAAATTAATTTTTCTAATATTATTTTCCAATCAAATATATTACTACAATGAACGAACATGAATTACACTATAAGATTAGTGATTTATATGTGCTTGTATCTAAACTCAAGACAATTTAGTCTCCATGCCGTATTTCATAAAGCTCCTACTTAATCTTCACATTCGTAACTTTTCCCCAAATTAAAAACAAGATTAGGACCTCAATTTCATGAAATCCAAAAGAAAATTAAAAACAAAAGTGCTAGTAAGCAATCTAATAAAAATTAAAACATTATCCCAAATTGTTAACAAAAATCTTTGTCACTGATTTCAATCACTGCAACCAGAGTGGGAGTTCTGACAGAAAAGAAGAGATGAAGGTAAAATAGATACAAGAACTTGGAAGAATCAAGAAGATAAGGGAGGAGAAAAGGATTTTCATTCTGTTGGTTCCGAAATACGGATGAAAAAGAATTTTAATTATAAGGTTTTTTAAGGGGATATGTTTTTTTTTGAAAATAAAATATAAAAGCTGATTTTTTTACTAGAAAAAACTTCTAATAAGAAAAGCCGAAATGTGCATCCCGGTTTTAAAAGGGGTGCACAAATTTGAACTCTTAAATTTTTTATAGAATAATTTTTATTTATTATGTCATAGATAATGTTTTGTCAAATCTCATAAAAAAATATTAACGTATTCTGAAACATGCGACCTTACCGTTTGTTTTATGCTGAAGTAACCAATTAATTTTAGAGTAAATACACCATATGTAGGGTTGCACAAACCCGGCAACCCGATCCGCACCCGCCTAATTTGACCCGACCCGATCCGACACACCCGCCCACCCGCCAGAAAATCTCTTATTTGTTGGCACTTGGATTAGATAGGGTGATTTCATCTTGGGTCGTTGATTAGATACACATGTGAGAATTGGTACGTGAGAAAAACGCACTAACAGATGATCGAGAGCTATCCTAGCTTCTTCTTCTCGATCAAACAACGTCAAACTCAAACCAAAACATGAAAAAAAAAACAGAGAGAAAATAGAGAAATAGAGTGAAAGAGAAATGGAGAAGACGAAGAACCTTGTTTTGAAGAACACCAGATTCTTGTTTTGAGAAACACGAGATTGAAGAAGCTCACAGAGAAGAGCGTCGTCGAACCATAGCCGAGTTTTGTTGAAGAACACAAAGGCACACAGTTGAAGACGAAGGTGTTTCTGCTGCACATAAGGTAAGTAAATTCATACCCACTTTTTTATTTCACTTAAATCACATGATTGATTGTATATATTCCAAAATATCCGAATTTTTTGGATTTGATTTTGAAAATTAGGGTTCATTCAAAAATTGAGGGTTTCTATAATTAAGTTATTTAAGTTGTTCCTTGTCTAATTTAGGGTTTATAATTGACAGTAGATATGGTATTTATCATGTTTCGATTATTAGAAATTTAGGGTTTTTTAAAATTAGGTTGTACTTCAATTGCAATTAGGGATTTCTTGGTTGAAATAGAAATTAAATTTAAAGTTAGGTTTTCCGAAATTGAAATTGAGATAGGGATTGTTCTTTATGAAATTGAAATTGAAATAGGGATTTGCACATACTCTTTTGAGGATCTGACTAGAAGTTCAACAAGGTTCTGAGTATTGTGTACAGTTTGATGGTGTGTCTTAATGTTTAATGTTCAACAAGGTTCTTACTTCTTAGCAATGATGAAAACTGAAATGCAGCGAATCGTTTGACCTATAT
Source organism: Papaver californicum (assembly GCA_023531435.1). Taxonomy (NCBI): domain Eukaryota; kingdom Viridiplantae; phylum Streptophyta; class Magnoliopsida; order Ranunculales; family Papaveraceae; genus Papaver; species Papaver californicum. Next base: position 2,355,861 of record JAJJMC010025652.1, read on the forward strand.
AGTAGTGTGATGAGCCTTATGAATGAGATTGTGATTCTTTTTATGTTATTTATTATTTCCTTCTAAAGTTGTTTGGTAGCTTTTAGAGTTTTTTAGTGTCGTAGTTGTAGTGTCACATGGCGACTAAACTGTGCCCCTGAACTATTCAGTTTAATGTCTGTTATTCTACATCTTCAATAAAAATTTCTTTAAATCGAGTTTACGAGAAAATTTTACAATATTGTCAATCTTTGAGCAGTTTGTTAAGGAGTGAGGGAGCATACAAGTTTCCCAATATGTGTTTTTCAGTGTCTTCTGCTTAGAACACAGGGAGAATCGACAATGTCAAAGCATATATAAGAATTACAGTCAGTATAATGTCAGTGTTTTTAATTAGTAACTGTTTGGTGGTCATAGCTTATGCCCATACTAAAGAAAAATATAAATGAATTGATGAAACTAATTGATACCAAGATTGATGAAATGTCCAAATCACCAAATGATTCTTATGCGAGTTTCTAACTTTTAAACTCGGCTAAGTTTCCATTCTCGACCTAAATTTAACAAGCAAAAGTATTGTCATGTTTTACCCTGGCCTTGGGATGACAATAATCTCTAAATTTCATTTGTATTTTGTTGGAAATGACTGATTAAATACTATAGTTCTCTCAACAGTTGCTCTTTCAACAGGGTACCTTCACAGAAGTTACCTAAATACTATGTTGACCTCAATCATATATAACATACAACATTTCTTTTTTGAGGGGCAAGTCAGTAAACAAAAGATAAAGCAGACTACAGACATGAATTTAAGTGTTGTTGGTGTCTATTACCATCATTATTTTGTTATGATATGTATATATGATGGTTCTTAACTTCTTATACTATTATTACTATTGGTATTTTTAATCTTTTTCATTCTATTTGTTCACTTCTTTTGTTTATTTTTAATCTTTTTCATTCTATTTGTTCACTTCTTTTGTTGCAGAGCTATTTGGTAACCTTGCTGCTTCTTCCATCATCATAGATGACGATTGATTCCTATTCGGTGACCTGGCTGGTGCTGCTACTAAGATGAACTTTTTTTTGTTGCTAGTTGCGAAATATCGTAGAGTTGCATATTAAAACTTTAATTTTATTGTATAATTTTGAATGTTGGGACTTAGATTTTAAGATTATCGATTGTTGGTTAAAATGGTTTATCAGGTGGCGCGCGTGAGGATCAAAAAAACAGCCAAGTTCTTGAAAAAAAATTCATTATTTCTGGGCGGGTGACCCTAACCCGCCCGACTCGACACGCCACGGGGGAGGGTCGAGTACGGGCGATTTTTTTTACCCGCCTTACGGCGGGTCGGGTGCGGGTGAGGTCAAACCCGACCCGACCCACCCGATGTGCACCCCTAACCTATGTAGTTAATTTCGGCCGAAATTTTGGATTTCGGGGTGAAACGAAGACGAAATCCGAAATTTCGGCCAACGATATTTGACCGAAATATCGGCCGATATGGACCGAAATATCGGCCGATATGGACCGATACGGCCGATATGGACGATTTTCTTTTTTTTTTCTGAAAAAATAAATTTAAAAAAAATAAATTTTTTTTTAAAAAATAATCCTTGTTTTAGGGTTTCAATTATTACTCATATTTTTTATGATATTTTAGAATTATATTCGGATATGATAATATCTATAATTAATCTAATGATTTCGATTAGAATTGTAATATCCTTGTTTAATTAGCATTTTAGACGATGAAATTTGAAGTTGTTCTTGTTTTTCTTATGTTTCCAGTTTGAACTTTGTATGAAATTTATGGATCTAAATATTTTAGATGATTACTAGTTTTTCTTTCTAAACTTTGTGAAAAAATGTTTGTTATAACGTGTTAAATTATATTTATAATTATAAAATGTGAACTAGTATTTTTTCATTAAATTATAGGTATAAAATATATGGACCGATATTTCACCGATATTTAAACCGAAATTTCCCCGATATACCGGCGTACCAATGTATCGCCCTCAACCGGTACGAACCGAAATCCGATATGTAACAACCTTGCCCCTAACCATATAACAAGAAATTCAGGAACCAATTACAATGAAACTACAACAAACAAGTAAATCAACAAAATAAAGATTGAAATACCGCGAAGATCGTACCAGATTTTTATATGAAGAGCAAAATAAAAAAATTAATGGTGTTAGGAATTAAATCCAACCTTTTTGAATGATTTTCTTATTGTAGAAGAGATGTTTTTACACAATAAAAATAATTTATCCAAATAACTTATCGTTTTAAAGAAAATAACATGTTAAGTTCTTCACAGAATCATAACTTTTATTTAAATAATTGATGAATGAGATAGATATTAGTTTACAAGTAAACCTACCCTATTTATAGGAAAATAACCTCTAAGAAAATAATTCCACACAAAATAATCACTTTCTAACCATATGTAACTAACCTAATGTATCCCTGGACAAATACGTACATAAGAGTAGGTACATAACATCCCACCCCTTTTAAGAGCAGCAACCTTGCCCTCTAGGTTGTAAAAACTCAGTTATTAACACAAAGCGTTAGTTTTCAGGATTACCAATGCTCCCGAAAAAATTGTATGAGATTGTTGTAGTCGTTATTTACCACACCACTTCCCAAAGGGATATTAAATGAATGGAATTGAGATATGGATGGAATATAATGAAATTAGATAATCCAACCTTCGCCTGCTGAGATCCCAAGTCTCTAAGTGGGCCCTCTTGGCCACCCATGACATTGCTATAGCACTGCTCGGTTGACCCCAACAAACATTGGTATATCAAGTCTAGTTATCAAGTTTAGATATCAAAACTCGCCACTTGAATTGTTTGTTAAAGTAAACTTCGTTAGGTTAGACTTATGATTTATAAGTGTTGATACAAAATTTATGACAACCTAAAAAATCTCTCTAGGGCTTTGAGCCCTAGTCCAACCCAGTAAAAGTTTTTTTACAAAATAAATATCCATTATTTGTATTAATGTGCATGATGAATAGGTGTTATGGAAATTTAGAGTAGTATGCCACGGTTTAAAGATGAGCAGCTAGGGTCATATCTGTCTTCTTACGTCTTCTATTAGAACTCAAGCTCATTTTCTTTCTTCTCTGTTGCACCAAAAGCTTTGTTCTCCCTTCGTCCTTCTTTTTTTATCTAACACTCAAAACAATCTCAATCAAAGGGAAAATTTGTGGCATTTAAATCCAAGAATCGAGCTTAACCCATCATCGGTACTCGTCTAAATCTCATCTAATAGAAATGTAGGGGTTCTTTCCTTTTATTTCTTCTCTTGATTTAGATTTTCAGTACCAACTTTACCTGCCCTAATTTGATTCGAATATATATATTCATATATTTCTCTCATTTGTGTTGATTGATGTTTTCTCTACTACTACAATTGGTATTTCTATTAGGCTTTTGGTTTTGTGCTTTTAAATTCTTTTCTTTTTCTCTAATAATCTTTGACTTTTACTTTCAACTGATTTTGCATTTGAATTTCTTGGAAATTTTGGGATATATTCTCTTTGTAGCTCTAATGTTAAGAATTTTAAATACCTGATCCTGTTACCAAATTTATGGCTATTGATTGTTTATTTTTGTTTTCTTTCCAATAGATTCACTGTTTGCCTAAAAGAATGGTTTGAACTAACCTTTTTGTTTTTACCTCGTCGGGGCATCATTTGGTTGTGAAATGGTTATAGAACCCTTTATTTTTCTCTAGTAGTTACTATTAATGGATTTTAAAGTCTTAAGATAAATGTTTGCTGTGAGCTCCATTTTTACTAATTGAATTCACAAACTTAAAAACTTACTTTGCTGTTCTTGGTTTTCAGTACGTCTATATCAATATCAATTTGATAAACTAGGCTATACTGGTAAATAATTATTTTGCACTTGATACAGAATGTTTAGCTGAGCATTTTCCTATTTGTTTTTCGTCGTGAAAGAATTTATCGTGAACTGATGCCATGTTTTCATTGTGTGAACGATCAGATTTGTCTGTATAAACTCGGTGTTCGTTCGAATTTCTATCAAGAAACTAGATATTTCCAACCCAATGATTTTGTAGTTAATTCTCTAGGGTCCATGTCTTCTATCAGTTAAATTCTTATTGCCTTGTAATTCTGTTTATGTTTTGTATTTCTGTTTATGTTTAAGAATTCACTTGTGCATGTACCTTTGGCAAAACTTTATGGGATGATTCATTGTATACTGTCAATTGGGTTACTTTCATTTCTGAAATGTGTACTTGATATAATGTGTATTGTAAGTATTTCCTTCTTATGAACAAGCCTAAATAGGAAGCTAGACAACTCTACTATAGGAATGTCAGGTCTTAATTGGCATCCAACCACCTCGGTGGCTACCCAAAAGATCGTTCAGAAAGATGGATGGTATCCGACTACTCTAACGGTGGCTAAGACCATACAAATAGCGGAGTAACTTTAATTGGAAGAGGGTGTTTGTTTTTTGCACTTTAAAGTAATTTTCACTTCAAATGTTTTTAAAATGGTGGGACCCATAAAAGTGGGGTGTTTGTTTTTTGATTATATAGTGATTATCACTTCAAGTTGGGGTGATTTGAAGTGCTGAATATGAAGTAGCAAAAAGCTACTTCAATTTTACCACTTCAAATAATTATCACTTACTACCCTTTTTACCCTTTAAAAATTATTAATATTCCATGTAATATCATAAACCCTATTTATTCTTTATTTTATTATTAAAAATGAACGTCAACCAAAACATGAAGTTTGGAGCTGTATAGTTCGTTGCTGCTGAGAATTTTTCATCCTCTTTACCTCGTCAACCAAAACTTGAAGTTTGGAGCTGTATAGTTCGTTCAAGCTGCTCAGAATTTTTCATCCTCTTTACCTCGTCAACCACTTCGTGAAGTTTGGAGCTCTAAGGTATTTTATCCTCTTTACCTCGTTAACTGCTTGAGGGAAATGATGGACATTATCTTGTACAGTTTTTTACAGAGATTATAATGCAATTGTTATGATTCATGAACTCTTGATTGTGTATATTCATTCTAGGTTATAGTTTATTTGACCAAAATTGAAACAGTTTAACATTTATGAAAAATGCTCAATCATTGTTTGATGAAATTCCTGAAAGAAGTTCTTTGAAATTAATTATAGTTTTAGGATTTTAAAGAGGTTTTGATAGGTGGGTTTTGTTTAGATAAGGTTTTGGAGTAATGGGTTCTCATAATAATTGCTCTATTTAGAAATTTAGATATTGTATTTCTTGTTTTTGTACTGCATGGGATGCACCAGAACTTATAGAAACCCCATAGGCATACCCAGAGATTGTTGATGTAACTATTATGAGATTAAGATATTCCAGTCTGGAAAATCTAAATCAAAAGAAGTTAGAAACTTAACTTAACGAGAACCTTAGAAGACGAACTGAAACGGGAGAGAAGGAAAATTTTGAGTCTGAAAAAAGCTTGTTAATTACTTCCTTTCATTAACAATTTAACAGGTTAGTTCTTTGTGATCTACGGTTTATGGTTAGTACTCAGTACTCTGTGTTTAGACCTTAGTTTAATTCAATCCATCATAATAATTAAACTAAGGTACAACTGGTTGTTACTCTTCTCGGCTGTATGTTGCATATGCTCCTCTTGTAAGTATCTTGACTCTGTTTTAGAATCCCCATTCCATTGAAAAAATTAATGTACATTCGTATATTAGTAAGAGATCCCATTAGTTTTAGTCGATTTTAGTGGACAAATGAAATTTATTATCTTAAGTAGTAAGAAGGAAGATGTAAGAGCTATATAGGGTAAACTTAAGTATTGGACATCAAGTTTTTCTTTAAACTGCCGCATTTCAAGTAGTACTCAGATTTTTTCATTAGTGTTTGTGATACTCTGCTATGCTTTTATCCTAGTTAACTTCTTATATCTTGTACACTTTGCTTCAGCAGATGCTTTGTCAGGCTTCCTTATTTTGTTGGGCGCCTTTTCCCTGATGTTGAGACCTTTCATTTCTCACGTGTTCTTGTCATGGTACTTTTATTTCGTAGGCAGTAGGGATTTTAATGCCAATGAATTCTTTGTAGATTCATTGTGTCTGAGCCTCTTCTGAGGTTTACTCAGCTCCTTCTGTCGTTCCAACTTCTCAGTCACATGATGGACTTCATGTTTTCGAGAAGCTTATGCTTGGTTAAGCCATAACACTGAAGTAGATGATAAACTCAGGCTTCCTCTTACTGTTTTAATGAGTCGCTTTTGATCTTGAGGTTGTAGTTTTTTTTGACTATTTTGCATTTAAGAACTGATGAGCTTGTGTTGCTAGCCAAAAGAAATAGTATGATGGTTTTAATCCTGATGCCTTTAGGTTGCGTCATGGTGGGACTACGGTTACCAGACTACCACAATGGCTAATTGTACTGTCATTGTTGATAATAATACCTGGAACATCACACATACTGCAACTGTTGGAACTGACATGTCTTCTCCTGAGAAGGCTGCATGAGAGATTTTCAACTCGTTGGATGTAAAATATGTTCATGTCGTCTTTGGAGGTTAGCTTGGTTAACAATTGTGGAAAACTGAGAAAACTTTTTCGTGTATGTTGCTTCTCTATGTTAACATAGTATCAAAGTGGTTTAAGTTAACATAGTATCAAAGTGGTAGCTGTTAGCAGTGGCGTATGCACATTTCATGACCATGATCTTGAAACAGGAATGTCTGGTGGGAACATGAATGTTTTAGAGAACTAATCCAGGATCACTGGATTTTGCAGTCTATTTGTTTGTTTGTGATAATCATGAATGAGCTTAGTGAAACAGTTCATTTGTCTCCTTTAGTGAATCTTCTCTTTATTTAGGCGCTAAACAGTTTTGTGCTACTTATATTTATTGTTTCGGAATTGCTCTATCTAATGGGTGATGTTTTGCCTTTTGCATTATGTGTCTTAAATATATGTGTAGGATTTGAAAAAAGATGGATAAGAATGAGAAAAGAAGTCCTCATGTATGGAAAGAGAAGCCTGAAATGGAGAAGGAGTTTATCCGCTTATGCTTGGAGGCGGTTAATCAGCACGGATACTCAGGAACTTCTCTAAATTCATGGACTATATAGTATTATGCTTGCACACTTCTTTTTGTTAAATCTTTTTGACACTATATTTTGAAGTCAAGACTGATAAACAAAATTTTATTTTGGTTAGATCATGTTGTTACTTTGTTTAATTTGGATTAAAACTTGTGTAATGCTTGTTTTGGATGAATGGTGATAACTCTTTTTTACATGAGTTTGAATTATGTTTCATGTTTAGTTCTTGTTTATGATGAATGATGATTATCCTCTTTTATGTGTGTTTGATATATGCTCGTTTTATATATCTCTAAGTTGAATTTGTTATGCTATAATGTTTTATTTCTATATTGTAGATGGTGAACTCAATCAGGGAACTATTCATATACTTGTGCAAGGAACAAGAAAAGTTTATGCTTATGGCAATGGCATCTCTTTTATGGCTACTCGGAAGATCGTTCGGAAAGATGGATGGTATCCGACTATTCTAACGGTGGCTAAGACCATAAAAATAGTGGAGTAACTTTAATTGGAATTTTATTCTCTATTTTGAATTTCTGTTTGTGCAAGGATTACTTTCTGTACTATATCTTTGTTACCGCACATTGCTTATACTTTATGTTTTTCATGCTGACTATAAGTGTTTTGTCTTTATAACCTCTACTGGGCATCCGCTCACCCCGTTTTCTTTATAACCTCTACTGGCCATCCGCTCACCTTTTGCTGCTCCACACATTTGCTATCACATATTTCTCAAGACATGTTATTAGTTTTTAATGCCGAATACTATGTGTATCCAATTCAAAACCAAGAGAAATAATCCTTCTATATTATATTTAGTATTTATTAAAAAAATATTAATAATATAACACTATCATCCTTCACAGACTGTTCCACATATCTATAACGGCTCTTTCATTAACTTGCGGCTTTATGTCAGACGATTTCATCTCAGCCGTTAATTGGAGTTTTCTTCATGATGGGATTTAAGTAGATGAATTTTTGATTGTATGTTGCTTAGGAATATTTTACCCTCGTAGCTACTACCTTCAGATCCTCCCGCGTGTATGGTGGTAATTTTTTATATCTATCCTCATGTTGCAAAACATAAGATCTTTATGAAGGTCACGTTTAATAATATAGTAATAATATCAAAATTCTTCTATTTGATGATTAATATCGCTTGATAAATCAACACTCTCATCTAATCGTCACTCCTGTTTTAACACGATTTATAAAGGGGAGGATCATTATTAATGTGATGATATCATTACATATAGGATAAAAAATTGCTAATAAATCTTGATCATTGGATTGCTAAAGTGGTACTCGGTTAATAATCGGCAAGAAGGAATATGGTTGCCTCTTTTATCTACTTATAGTTCGTAGAATTACTCCCCTGTATTGCAACATCATCAAGCAGGGACAAGCGCGACTCACCATTAAATCATCTTTTAAACTTTTATAAAAATTACAAAAACTGTTTAACCAGCCGATACATTTTCATCCTTTTGGGTAGTAAAAAGAAGACTAAATGTGCATACATGTCACTATGTTAGGCGTCCAACTCCAATACGAAGTCAAACTAAACTGCTGGGTCGACTACCACATTGATCACTGAGAGGATTTAACGCCATTTTATGGTTGTTGTTATTTCGTCCGTGGCCATCTTCATGTCGTGTAAAAACCTACTATTAGCTATAAGTTTATAACATGTGGCGTTGAATTTCATGGATGAATTCGAGCAGTTTAGTCTAGCAGGTTGTTTATTTTTTCTGACTCAATTAATTTATCTAAATTTAATGTATTATTGTATCTAAATTTGATTTATTATATTTAACTCAGAAATAGTACAGTAGAATTATAATTCTTTTTTATATGTTAGGTATAAAATGAAACCTGATTGGAATAATTTTAAATCAGATCTCAAATTAGACATCAGAAAAAAAAACAAAAAAATATTAACGGTTTGGTATTTAACTGGGACCGAGTTAGATATCAAATTAGATTCAGATCACAAATTAAATCCAATATAAGTATCTTAAAATTCTAACCATAAACGATCATTGCGTAGTACCTTCCCACATTTTCACATCATAAGGCCGACGTCGGGTTTCTTCTCTCCTGCACGCATGGCTATTTGGCGGCACTAATTTTGTTATTAACTTCGGTTTAAGTCGTGTTTTATTGTATGAAAGATTTAAGGCGTGTTTGTATTGGGAATCTTTGCATCTGTATGAGGCATATGAATTATGAAATCAAATTTCCACCACCAAATGAAATAAAATAATCGTAGGATGATTTTCAAATTTGTTTAGCTGTTCCACCTTGGGAAGGCCTAAACTAAGATATTGTATTCTGGTACAATTAGGTTGGTTTACTGCCTAATCAATCTTATAATATTACGTTGGTGTTTTTCTAGAGTCAAGGATGCAGCAAAGCGAGACCGGCACCTATATTAGATTATTGTGAGTTTTTAGATATATAGTCAACCCTTCAGACGCTGGTAAATGTAATGGCATTCGGCCATTCAGGAACAAGGAACAGGACTGGGGACGAATGACTATAAAACCCTTAACCAGTGAACAGAGCATTCACTATTTACAATGGCCATAATACCCTTTACACCAAAACACCCCACTGCATAATCCTGTTGAATCTTTTGAATGATTTACTTCCTCATTTAATGTGTGTTTTACTTTTTAACAGTTGAGAAGATCAGAGAAATTTACATGACATCCTTAAATTGTGTTTGTTATAGTTGGAAGTTGGGAATTGCTAGCAATCAATAAATCACAGGTTGGAAACTGTTGTTACCCCTCCCAAGGGCAAGCAACTAGTACAGCTGAATATATAATATTCCTATGCTTGAGCTGATTCTATATGCCTATTCAATTTAGAACAGAACACAGCATTCCCTTATTTCAAATTATGTCTGTTGATTTCTCTACCCCATTCACCTCTTTGGATAATTGGGACAAGTCTCAGGGGTTGATGTTCATTGTTTATGCATATTTGGCGTCAACTTTCTATATGGTCCAGCACAACTCACTCTTATCTGATGGTACAAAGACTCTTTAGATCTATGATAGACAGAGTCACATCTATGAATGTGATCAAATTCAACTGTGCACAAGCTAGAATTTCAAAAACTTCCCAAGAATGGTACTCCTTGGATTGTATCGATTTTAAACCTTTCCACTTTCAGGTCAAGTGATCAATACTCAATTATTGATGTCCAGACAAGGCTAAGCTCTAGTTCAGTTCATTAACTGCCATTTGTATTATGATCAGTTATTAATAGGTTGTTAGATAAAACTCTCATTAATACGGATTTGACTTTTACACTCGACCAATTATCAATAGTTTTTCCTTGCAAGAAAATATTCCCAGAGTAACCGATATCAAACCAATTATTTATATCAACGAGCTAGTCAACCTTAAGAGAACCAATATTTTTGATCTCACCATTCCTCTGACGTCCATGGTCGAAGCAATGTATAAGCATTGCAATTGTACGTTATACATAGCTGTAACCAAAGGAAACACGTTATCATCATGAACTTTGAAGAGATCATTCTTTGATCCGGTTATACGTTTTAATAATCGAAAACAGGTCCTACAAGCTCGTGTATTTCATCAAGCTACAATATTTGGCTACTTGGCTCTTATAAAAAATCATGTCATGCATAATTTGATTTGGTTGTACTTGTTGATTATTTTACATATAAGCTGAAATTTTCAATGACATTCGCTATATTTACTTGCTATACTACTCCTACTCTCATTTCTTTTATATGGTGGTACTTTCCTTTATATAATTCTTCTATGGATATACAACAATTTAAACCAAAGAAACAAAAATTCTGAACATATCATGGTTTTAGACAAATTAAACACCGCATCCTTATAGATGGGCTCCAAAATTCAGCACCTCTGTAAATCCTAGAAAGACTTAAGGATGTTATTTTTGATTTGATGAACTTGAGACACCCGGTTCGTTTAGAACGATTGCCAAAGAAATATCATTCCGAGCAACATTGAGTCCCACATGAAAACGATGTCAACCAATTGGGATGGACTATTATAAGTTAGGGCCACGAGCAGCCGAGCAGTATTTTCCTACTAAAATCACCAATCTTCTTTGACTCTATAAATTGGTGAGGAGTTAATCCATAACCAAGGCTGAAAAGTCAAACATTGTATGTTTTTTCTTTGACTTCCTAATGCATGATTAGCTTTCGTTCCAAGGATATTTTTGGCAAGTAAGCATATTAGGAAGGCCTTTTCCCCAGAAATAAAGAGCGTATCTACCCCGCCAATATCTTTAAACTTTAAGGTCATTTCAGTCATTTTACATAGCACATCAATTCCTTGACCCTATGTAAGCTGTAACAGCGAGACACACAAAAAGCAAAAGAGTAACTATTCTGGAACTTCAATACTTTTGTATCAAAGAAGATAATCAGAGCTCCAATGTTTTCTTTTCACCGCTGAAATATCGCAGTAGTAGTACAATGGAGAGTCATGTAAATTACATCCCAAAACAGAGGAATTTTTTTTAGATCTCAATTTTAGTTAGTATTCGATCAACCAATCTTGAAAAAAATGATGTTTCTAACAGAAAACCACACCCTCTTTGTTTCGATTTTCATTCTCTTCTTCATCAAATCTCAATCCTCCATTCTCTGTGAAAGATCATGCGGCGGCGCAGACGAAGTTCCTTATCCATTTGGGTTTTCTAATGGTTGTGAAATTCGATTAAATTGCAGTGAAACAGAAGGAATTCAAATCCATGAATTCAAAGTTGAAAGTATAACTAATGACACTATCGTTATAGATTTACCAGCAAGGTGTGATCGTCCTATCGGAAATGGGAAACATCTATTCAGTAAAAATTATGGATTAACATCTGAAAACGGATTGTTACTAGGGAATTGTACTTCAAAGTTTCTTCATAAGTGTAAAGAACCAGCAACTTTCGCCAATTTTAAATTCACCGGTTGTCCTAATTTGAATTGTTACTCTACAGGAAAAAATGGTTTTATGGATTTTGAAACTATTAGTCATAGTGGGTGTAAGACTTTATTCTCATCAATAGCTTTGGGTCATCGGGATTCAAAGAATCTCAATTCTTCCGTTTCTTTACAATTTCAATCTCTTCAATTAGAATGGTGGTTAGAAGGTTCTTGTTCTGTTAATAAGCATAAATATTGTTCTCGGAATTCTAATTGTACGGATTTAGTTACTCCTTCAGAGAATGGGACAGGATTCCGGTGCCACTGCAAAGAAGGATTCTTCGGAGATGGGTATCGTTCCGGTGATGGTTGTCGGAAAGGTAGGATCTCAATCACCGTTAAACTTTTAATTTAACAGCACTAAACTAACTTTAATCATGAATATAAACCTAATTTGTGTTACTGTTAGGAGTATAATGTGCATCATGAAACCTACATGATTAGAGAAAGTGGCAGACCACTATAGAAAATGGATAAGTTTTTGCTGTGATTGAGAATACAAAGAAGTATGCATTGGAGAGTCTTGGAGAAGATTTTTTAAACTTTGGTCAAGGTTGAGTGGGACCCATGAATGGATGACGAGAATTAAATGATCGCCATTAATTTTTTTTGGTCTGGTGACTCTGGTCATTACGAAGAAAAAAAAGGATTGATGTGATGAATGATGATAATGAAAGTTCGAAGAAGAGAAAATTGGTGTATTGGGATTGCGTTTTTCTTACGCCAAAACAAGAACTCAAAGTTATTTTTGGTTTCTGACTTTACTTTTGTGTTTTTGACTTTGATATTGATTCTGATTTTGAACAATCTGGGTTGGGTCAGACCCGTTTTGATGGTAGATTAGGCCCATGAATTTGTTCATTCTTTTTTCTAGCGAGGAACAGAGGATGAGACTGAGGATAATAGTAGAGATGACATTGTTAGTTCTATATGACTATATGAGCATCACCTCGTGTATTGTCTGTAGTGTAAGGTGCTTACACTGCTCGACTTCAGATATTAACTGAACACCCTCCTTGATGTGAAGTAGTAGCAAAGGAAGCTTTAAGAATTGTTACTAGCATTTCTCATTTGGTTGCCGAGTAGTTTTTTTTGGATTGCCGTCCTTGCCATTTTTTTAGTTTTCTGCTGTGGGATAATTGTAGCCTTATATCAGTTGTCACAGCTTAATGTAAGCTCATAATTGAACTTTTATACTAACTTCTGTTTCATCCCTACTAATCCGTCCTATTTTGTAATTTGCAGCTTCTTCCGATTGCAACCCTTCGAGCTACATGTCAGGTAAGTGCGGCGGAACTGCCAGGGTCGGTGTTCTAATCGGAGGTAATCCTTCTTCCAGATATTTTTTTCTATGTTTTTGTAAAATAGAAGCTTGAAACCATAAATCTCATAACTGTTTAAGATACTCAAGTTGGTCTAATCTTTAGGTTTCGCTAACAAGGATAATCAAAGGTTCCAAAGACTGTCGATTGACTATTTAATGTGCTAGACTCTGTAGCAGTGTATTTTTGTTGATTAATTAGCTAAGGATAGATATAGAAGTTACATGAACAGCAAATACTTCACTTCTGGCAGTTCTGAGATACCAGAAATACGCTGTTAATTGCATGCGAAGTAGAGTCTGATGCTGTCCACACACATGCCTAAATTTTGCAATTCATGTGCATTTGTTGTTCATTGATAAGTATTTCATTAAGGAACAACACAACTTAAATGCGTATATTTATTGTTCTTAACATGTTTTGTAAATTAAAAATGGACATCTCTTTTTCTCAGGCATTGTTGCTGGAGCTATTTTTATGGCTGGTCTGGCTCTTTTATGCTACTGCCTCAGACGTCGCCGGCCCACCTTTTCGAGATCCCACAAGGACATGAAACGACTATTATCAGAAACTATGGGCAGCTGTAGCATCCCTTTTTATACCTATAGAGAAATTGAGAAAGCCACAAACTACTTCTCAGAGGACAATATGTTAGGAACAGGGGCATATGGAACAGTGTATGCAGGAATATTTCACAATGATGAATGGGTTGCTATAAAAAAGATCCGACATCGTGATCAAGATGGGATTGAGCAAGTCATGAATGAGGTTAAGCTTCTCTCATCTGTGAGCCATCCGAATCTTGTTCGCCTTTTAGGATACTGTTTAGAGAGGAGTGAGCAGATCCTTGTTTACGAATACATGCCAAATGGTACTTTAGCTCAGCATCTACAGAGAGAGAGGGGAGCTGGCCTTCCTTGGACAGTTCGCCTTACCATTGCCTCCGAAACTGCACAAGCCATCGCACATCTCCACTCTGCCAACACACCTATATACCACAGAGACATCAAGTCTAGCAATATACTGTTGGACGCTAAATTCAACTCAAAGGTTGCAGATTTTGGTCTCTCTAGAGTGGGGGTGGGAGTTACTGAGTTATCTCACATCTCAACAGCGCCACAAGGGACACCAGGATATCTTGATCCACAATACCATCAGAATTTCCACCTTTCAGATAAAAGTGACGTGTACAGTTTTGGTGTGGTTTTGGTGGAGATCATTACTGCACAGAAGGTGGTGGACTTCTCACGGCCTCAAATGGAGATAAATTTAGCTGCACTTGCCGTAGACAAAATAGGCAAAGGTTGTTTGGATGACATAATAGACCCGTTCATTGAGCCTAACAGGGATGCATGGACACTTTCCTCTGTACACAAGGTGGCAGAATTGGCATTTAGATGCCTCGCGTTTCATAGGGACATGAGGCCTTCTATGATGGAAGTAGCTAGTGAACTAGATTACATCAGGCATAGTGCTTGGGCACCGATGGAAGAGGGTATCTGTGGAGCATCATCAGTAGGCACAACTTGTTCTTCCGTGTATGATGAAAGTGATCAGAAGTTGGATGGGTCATCGGTAATCAAGAAAGTGACGGAGAGTCATAGACTAACTGTGTCGCAGAGGGCTAATCTTGTGACTTCCATTCACGAGGTAAAAGATAACTCCCCTGTTTCTGTGCATGCACCATGGTTCAGTGAAGATAGCTCACCATCGTCAAACAGTTTGTTGGAGAATGTTGTTAACTGAACCAAATGTTTTGAACTTAAATTTTAATTTGTGAATATCAGAAAGAGATTTTTGTGGTTCTCCAACACTCCCAATCGTTGTGTTCTCTCTCTGCTCTAGCTATGCATTAATGCTTTTTCCCCATCTTCCATTTCAAGTTTATCTGAACCGTATGGAGGAATGTTGCGTATTTAGCAAAGGTTGTAGAAACATATTCAGAACCATACACTTCAAATAGAATTATACAAAGGATATGGAATATCCACAAGGAAAACAAATTATACTGTTTATACAGAATAACTGAACAACATCGGAAAGCAATTACACAGAAACATAAAATCTCTACTATAACTTGTCAGTAATGGTCCAACCGAACAGAACCCCCAGGGAAGTTCCCTGGAGTGCAAGATCTATTGGATTTGCTTCTCTAAACTCAGATCATTGCATTTCTTAACAGAAGTGAATGTCACTAACGGAAATAATGGTGAAGTATGTATTTTAACCTCAAACGAATTGTAGCGGACAAATAACTTCACCAGCAAAAGCCTTGAGACCAACACCACGATATCCTTTGCTGCACACTGTTTGTTTTCGACTGTTGTATCTTCAGTCTCAGGCCCGTTAGACCACACTACATACTTCAACAGCTTCTCTCCCTCAACTCCCACAAACCGGTCGGCTATAAATTCTTCAGCTCTCTCAAACACCTTAGGATCCTTGGTTGCAAATGGCTGATACCCAAACAACAGCTCCCCTTGTTTAACTTCGAAAGTTGATTCATGGCTCTCAATCACCAAATCTTTCTTTGCCGTAGCATACTGGAACAGCACAGGTGGTTCTATCCTTAAAGCTTCATAGACAGCGGACTTCATTAATGGCATCTCCTCGATTGCTTGCACCGTAACATTTCCTCCATGGCATGCTACTGCTGACCTTATCTCATCCGCTAACTGCTTGTGTATCATTATGCCTGAGAGGCCAATCCATTTTATGAGGATAGGGAAAAAGATCCTCATTGCACCGAAAGCATTAAAGCATGCAGCAAAAAGAAGGTTATGGCAAGCTTCTTCTCTTTCGATGCCCATCTTTTCTGCTTCATCAAGAATCCAACCTGAATACTCATGGAAGAAACCGTATAGCTTCTTATAATTGCGCTTCATTAAACACGGAGGCAAAAGGCAGGTGTGGAAGAGAGGCTCCTCGAGAAAACAAGGTAAACCTGTAGAAGCAATGGGGCTGATTTGGAAAAGAATCCATACAAGGATTTTAGTGGGTACTCCTCTAATACCGAGCTTTGTGTCGGCAGGGTTTGTCGAGAAAAAGGACCGACATACGAAGTTAAAACATGCCTTATCATCTAGGCCATCAAAACGTAGCAACCTTACATTCAAGAGTATCGAACATCTCACCAAAGCTCATTCTAAACTCTGGAATGATAAATTCGCGACGTGAATGAAAGAGGAAGAAAAGTAGTTGTTTAAGCCTGTTGTGATTAGGTTCAGACGGGTCGAGATATGCAAGGACTCTGTAACCACCAGTTAGTTTGGTGGAAGGCACGTAAGTACCAGTGAAAACATCTTTCTTCTCGACCTTAGAGACATCGAAAAGGATAGGGAAGCTCTTTGCATCAAGAAGGACAACCACCTTAGAGTTTGATGAAATAAAGGGACCTGGTGGCATATTGGCTCGAAAAACAGTGGATTCATATTTCTTAACTCGAGACGCGAAGTATTTTTCTTTACCTTGGAAGTGAAATATTTGAGCCTGTCTAGCAAGGGACCAAAAAATGGTTTTCCATAAGTACCTGGGATCTCTCGCACAGGTAAATCAGCAACTCCGTTGCTTTCAACTTCATGAAGGCAGTTCATCGACATGGATAACAAACACTCTTTTTTTCTTCTTCTTCTGAAGGTCTGATCAGCAGTACAGTTCACTGAAACAACAAAGTGATTATGGTGATCTTAAGAAGTACAACTGAGGTCTTATTTATTTTGTTTTGCTAGATTATCATTTACCTGGAACGAATTCATAGTGTTGGTCTTATTAGATCATTCGTGCTCAGTTGGTGTACCAACTCCCATGTGACAATATGTATATAATTCATGTTCCCGTGTTTTTAGTAACTACTCATCATTATCATATTATATTTTCATGAAAGTGGTGCTACTTTGTCTACTTTTTTTTATGTCTGCTAGCTTTGTGTGAAGGCCGCCCAATGGCCTGAATACACAAAGATGGTCTACTATATTACCTGTTGTCATCAAGAATAAATGGCGTCCAAAACGCATCTGCTTTTTAATATGGAGTAGATACTAATCAATTTTGATGATTGCCAATTTTCTCACCCCTTTCACGAACCTATTTTCTTAGTATATAAGATTACGGGATTACCTGCCTGTTTAAAGTCAAAAGCAGAAAGCCGCCTTACCTAAGACTTTGCTGGAGAAAAAGTAATCGAAATCAAAGTTATCATTTTCTTGTACACGAGTATCTATTTAATATGTATATCTATATTCAATTGACCTTCAAGAGTCCTAGTGCTATCTGAACTCCACATGGCAAACAGAGGTTAAGAGAACTGTGTATAAACTCAACTGGCACAATACTACGCCAGGGTGTGAGGCTGGTGAACTCTGCAGTCTGCACTGCCTTGTTCTGTCATGTAATATTATCTTTTCTGTAGTTCTATTTCGAGTTTCAACTATTTGTCTCGGTAGTTGTCGCGTGGGCTTATGCCGTATATACATTAAATAATCCATGCCACGTGGAAGCGAAGGTGGTGTAAACGAATAGTTTCTAGCTTAATAAAAATAAGGGATATTTTGATTTTAGGTCCTATTAAATGGTATCTCTTAGCGTTTAGGTCTCAACTTTGTCCAGCTTTGAGTTTAGGTCTCGGTCAACAATTTGACCAACGTTTACTACCTTGACCGTCCATCAGATGGTTAAAAAAGTAACGCCGGTAATGGCCGTTAACAGAATCCTTCGACCGGCTTACTAGTGTTATCTCTATACACAATTACTTAACAGAATCTCTCTGTCAGTTCTTACGATGTACTACTTTTGTAGAGAGTTGAGTGACAATTAACATATCACGCAACTCAAAACTAGTAGAAGAAATATTAATAGGTTGATTCAATTAATTACTTTAAATAACCCATCAATATTCTTAAACAATAAAAATAATAGAGATAATCGACAATAAAAACAAAACTTAAAATTTCATAAATCAGGACTTTGAAATCATCCCTAATCAAAATAAAAATTAGCTAGACATAGCTAAAAGTATTTGAAAATAAATAAATAAAGCCGGAAATATGGTCGCACTAAAGAATGTTTCCAGCTCTTTTTTTCTTCTTCTGTGTTTTTTGTATTTTTTCGGTGTTTTTTTCTGCGGATACTCAAGCATTTATATAAGCAATGAACCAAATCTTATATCAACGAGAATTCCTCATTTGATAAGGATAAATGGTCGGTGGAGAAGAGTTTGTGTCGTTTTCAACTTAAGCACGTCTGTTATCCCAAAAGAAGATAACTCCAATAGTCCCATGCTGATGTAAAACTCTTCAAGGAAACTAGTTCCCTGTTCTCATCAAACTCTTCCATAACTTTAACCCAACAACCAACACCCATCAATATCATATCTTTATTTCCTTCTTGTCCGAGACCTATATCAACTTCAACTGCGCAACTCATAACTCAGTTCTTCTTAGTTGTACAGTCACGCATTGAATTTAAGAAAAACTCGGTTTCAATTTTTTTCCATCTCCTCAACCTACTGATAAATGCCTAATTTACATGTTTATAGTGTCAATTCCGTACTTGTTTTAGTTAGATTTCTTGCATATTATCTTGTTTTCTACTTTACTAATTTTTTGAGGTGAATCATCCGAAAATTAATGGAAATGGTGTTGAAAAGAGCCAAGAAGAGAAAAAGGTTCGTTCCGAAGTGAAAGTGGAGAGTTAGAATTGAAAAATACACTTTTATAGTGAAAATAAAGAAGCACTTACGGCTAGGAAATCATCAAAACCTATCCATAAAGCTGGGAAGTTAACAAGAATATGTCAGATTTACGGTTGGGAAATCATTTCAACCCATTCGTAGAAGAATCTATATTCGCGAGAGAAGTGTCAGGTCCAGGTTTACGACTAGGAAATACTTCTCAACCTAGACATAAATTATGCTGAAAGATACGAAGATTTGGAAAACACCAACTTGTAGAGGAAGAACAGACGAAGCCAACACAAAAAAGAATGAGGTCAATCGGACGTTGGATAAAAAAGTTATGGCCAAAACGATATAGGAAGAAAGTAAAAACTCAGGCTCAGTTACGACCTAGAATTCTTAGCACGACCCAACCATAAGTGACCCTAAAAAATCATTCAAAAAGGTCATATTTAGTTACAGCTAGGTCATGGGAGAATTCCAAACCGTAACTAAAGGTATTTGGTGCAAATTTGGACTTCTAAAAAGAGAAAACCCGGTCCCAGAAGGATTGTAAGCCCTAAATTTCGTGCATAATATATAAGGATACTCCCAAGAAATTAAGAAAAGATTTTTTTCCCACAACTTTGCAAGCTTTGGAAGAGATCAACCACATAAGAGGAGAAATCGAGGGTTTCAGAGCGGTTCCATTATCGCAACTATTTCTTATCTATTTTCTTATATTTCTTATCTATTTTCTTATATGTATAACAGGGATGCTTCTACATCCATGAGTTTATTGGTTGAGGATGAATTCTAAGTTTTAGACATGATTTGAGTTAATATATATATATATATGAATCTATTTTGGAGTTCTTCACATGATTATCGTTTGTTTTTACTAATATAAATTTTCATGCTTGATTGACAGATTATTTAGGCGGCCAACTAAATTGATTTGTTAGATTATTAAGAGGTTGGTATCTCTAATTATATCATAACATCTTATACAAGTAGAGAATGTGAGACCTTGCAGAGGGATTCTGTGGAGAAATCACGTGTAAAAACAATACTAGAAATTAGACCGAGCGCACTGAGTTTAACTACTAGGATCAAACCTAAGTTCATAAACCTTAAAAAATTCGATTGATTTGTACCTTGAGATTATACTTCAGGGTGGTTCAGCCGGATAGAATCTGGAGACTAAACGTACATGTTTTTTTAGTGATATAAGGAATTTTGGGGATAATTAAGCGTACTTATTATCCTACAGTTGGTGATAATCTTTGATTAATAAAAAATGGATGAATATACCAATTTGATGATTGTTCAGTAACGAAGAAGGATTTCTTGATCATATTGCTCTCAATTGATCGCATTTTGATTATTTTTAATCGCTTTGTTAGTTATTATTAATCTAAAACAAACCCCTTTGTGACATTTGACAACTAAAACACCTTGCTCTTCATTGGAACGAATCTTATTTACTATTGTATTATTTATTAGTAAAATAGAAGATAATTAAGATAATTTGTGCACCTACGACATGTATCAAATTTTGGCGTCACTGCCGGGGAACAGTCGGTTTTAGTTGTTATTTATTCTCGTTTATTTTTGTTTTTAGGTTTCAGATTTTAACTTTGTTTTCTAGATTTTTGTTTCAGGAACTTGATCTTTGGCACCCAAACATTAGTATTACCCAAGGTGCAGAATTCAAACTCGCAAGGGTACAATACTACAAGAACCTCAGTTTTTGCAACAAGATCCACCTTTAGCAGAGATGGATGCTACTCCACCTCCGGAGAAGAAGTTACGAGAATTGACCTCTCCATGTTTAGATTCAAAACTACTGTTTTGTAATATAGCTGCACCAATTGGACTGAATTCGAATCATATTCATCATCTACCTAAGTTCAAGGGATATGCATGTGAAAACCTAAATCGTCATCTTCAACAGTTTCAGAACACGATGACGAGTCTTAGGTATGGAATCGAAGACAAGGAAACGTCTATGCTGCAAGCCTTTCCATTTTCATTTCCTCCAGGTAATATTACAACATGGGAGAATATGAAAAAACTATTTCTAGAGAAGTATTTTCCTGCTTCTAAGGAAACATCTGTCCGTAAAAGGATTAGCGAGATTCTACAGATTACTGATTACTGTGGGGTCTCTTTATGAATACTTGGAGAGGTGCAAACGGTTGTTGGCAAGTTACCCACACCACAACATCTCTTCAACACTCATCATTCAATATTTCTATGAAGGATTACTTCCGGATCAGAGGAACTTGATTGATGCGGCCACGTGAGGTACACTTACTGAAAAGACAATATCGAAGGCGACTAGTTTGATTGAGAGTATGTCTTCAAATTCCCAACAATTCTATACCAGGAACAACTTAAACGCTAGAAGAGTTAGCAAGATAGTAGAGTCTTCATAATCGGAACAACGGTTGAACAATATAGAGAAGGTAGTGTAATAAATGGTTGCTGTGATTATTTCTACCTATGAAGAAAAGGCCGAACAAGTGAATTTTTTGTTTTAATCAGAGGCCAAGGTATGATCCCTATTCTAATACCTATAATCCTGGTTGGAAAGATCACCCAAATTTCAGCTATGCGAACAAGCAAGCTGCAACTCTTATGCCAACTTATGGGCGACAGAGTGGATTTGAACCACACCAACAACAATTCCAGAAGCCTCAACAATCTCAGAATCAAGGTTCTAACCTTGAAGATTTTCTTAAAACTTATATACAAAAACAAGATACTATTGTTCAGAGACAAGATATGGCGATAAAGGACATTCAGACACAAATGGGTCAATTAGCCACTTCCGTAGGTAAGTTAGAAGCACATGAACCTGTAAAAATTCCATTAAATACTATTGTGAATCCAAGAGAGAATGTCAATGCAATGATTCTTAGAAGTGGAAGGGAAGTTGTAGATTCAATCCAGTAGAAGCAGGGTAGTAGAGAGATAGAACAAGACAAGAAAGAAACTGTTCCAGAGGAAAAACCACTTCCAACCGGTCAACCTAAGGATATGATTCCTACTTTTACTACTCCGCCACCTTTTTCTAGTCGCTTCTCCAAGTTAAAGAAAGAAACCCAAGACAAGGAGATTTTGGATATCTTCAAAAAGGTGGAAATCAATATCCCATTTATTGAGGTCATCAGAACAGTACCCAGGTATGCTAAGTTTCTGAAGGAGTTATGTACAAAGAAAGATAAGTTGATTGCGAACGAGATTACGTAGGTGGGTGAAAGTGCTTCAGCTACGTTGTTGAAGAAGATGCCCGCAGAATATGTTGATCCTTAGGGTTTTACGGTGCCAATTACTATTGGAAACCACAGATTTGAGCGTGCTTTGCTTGATTTGGGAGCATCCATCAGTGTGATGCCAGCTGATATTTATGATATTTTGAATCCTGGTCCTTTAAAAGAGACAGGGATTATCATTCAATTATCTAATAAGTCTAACATCTATCCTAAGGGGCTTGTGGAGGACGTGTTGATTCAAGTGAATGATTTAATCTTTCCGGTTGATTTTTGGATTGTGGACATGCAAAATGGAGATAATTGTTCGTCTACTTCTTTACTTCTTGGGAGACTATTTATGAAAACTACAAAGACGAAGATTGATGTCGATAGTGGGACACTTACTATGAAATTTGATAAAAAGATTATACGCTTGAATATATTTGAAGCCATGAGTTATCCAAGTGTTTGTGGGTGAAAAATTTAAAGGGTAAAAAGGGAAAATGATGGAGTAGGCTGTTGCTAGTTGAAGAAAATCGTTCAAAGAGAAAATCGATAAAAATCAAGTCGCTTAAACACCAAGCATTTGTACTGTATAAGTAATTTTAAGATTCTAAATATCAATCTGTACGAATTGGCCTAAATCAAGAAATGACCGTTTCGATTTCGTTTCAGTCACAAAGGAAGGAGAAAGGTTGATCTGTAGGGAAATAAGCAAAGAAGGTATTAATATCAATGATATTCAATGTCAATGATGATAAGATGTGTTGAACTGCTGTGAGGACGAAAATAAGAGGTATGAATTTTCTGAAAATCTCTAAGATGATAGTTTTGTGATCGTTCAAGTTCTATGAGATAAAACTCTTGTCCTTGTCGATAGGTTGGAGAACCTATTTATAGCAGAGGAAGTTAACACATTGATATCATAGGTGGTGACATTTTCAAAGAAGTGGAAGAACAGAGAAGTGAAAATCATGGTGAAAACCGACTCCATCATGTAAGTGGGACTTGACAGTTGTACGACCGCTATTTCATTCACTCCATCAACTTCCGACTTTTATACTTTTTCGTCGTGGGTGTATTGTTACACCGCACGTGCTGTAGGCCTCCGGACCAAAACCATAATGAATATCCCCCATGTGACATAATTGATATCTCGAGCATGGTTGAGTTTATTTTATAGACGTGTATTATTTGGTCAGTTGTTGACCTAGTGATAGACACATTTTAGTGTCTAAATTGCACCTTAATTTCTAGTGAGTTAGTATTCGATTTTGTGTCTATTACGTGTTTTTATGCTTTTGTAGGTACATTAGAAGAATAAAGATTTGTGGAAAAATTAGCTCAAAAAGTGTTCGAAGCACCCGGGAAAATAGATCAAGGCACCCACACTTTGGATTGGGGGACCCTTGGATCGGGCTGAGCTGGATCGGGTCAACCCAGCGGGTCAACCAGGCGAGTCAACCCAGCGAGCCAGCGAGTCGACTCGGCCGATCCAACTCAGCGGGAATCGCCGGAGTTTCAACTGTGTACGATTGTTCAAGAAATTTTTGGATTGTTTTGCTTCCAGATTGTTCCACACGCTAGAAGATATCCCATACAAGTCAGAACCATCGAGAAACAGCAGAGAAATCCCGTAAAATCAGTTAAAAATCATGTATATGGCCGGAATTGGGTTTCGATTCGGATTGGGATTTGTGGGCTATTCTAGAGAGTTCTATTAGGTTTAGAACTCTCTCTAGGGTTTCTACTATCTATAAATACCAAGAGAAGCCAAGAGAATCGACAACAAAAGCCTAGAGAAGAAAATAGAGAATTCCGGCAACTATTCCGTCACCGTCCGGTCACTGCTACTGCACCGGCCGGCTGTTCTTCATCCATCACTGCCGGAGAAGAAGACTCAGTAACATTTATAAGTGTTGCTGATTTGAATTTTTCTGTTGTCTATTGTTTCAAACCCTTTGTTGCTTAAACTCTTCTGTAACAGCTGAACCCTCTCCTGTAACGCATATAAGCGTATCAAATCAGCTGTTACAGCGTTATTCA
>JAJJMC010025652.1:2380235-2554443 GCA_023531435.1 Papaver californicum
GATTCCTGATTCCTGGTACGTTTAAAATTATTTAAAAATCATATTTAGGTTATTTAGTCTTTTTCTTACTCCTGGAATTTTCTAGAATTAGTTTAAATCATTATTTTCTAAAATCATTACCTTCACAAGTTCGAGAATCGAACCTCTTTTTACCACTATATAAAATTACATCACCTAGCTAGACTGTCAGTCTTAGCATATTGATGAGTATAGGATGTTGACTCATTGATGGAAAAAGCGTAAGGTGTATGATGAAACAAACAGTGATGTTTTACAGATCATAGACGTAGAGAGTCCGATTGATATTGACATTGGTAATTGTGGCATATCATTGTGTCAGCTGAGGAAGCAATGATACTCAGATGATTTTGTTGGATTAGTAAGCATAAGTATAATGAGATTGCTGGATCGATTAGAGACTAATATATATACGTGTATATTTTACAATGTTTGATATGTCAAGCAAATTCGTATGAGCATCAAGTCGTGTGTGTGCATCAAGTTGTGCGAGCATCAACTCGTGTGAATGCTAGAGTTAGCAATTGCAAAATATTTAGTTTCGTCAGAGTAAGATAAATTGAGGTTATTTTGATTATTGGTAGCGGGACTAATTAAATTATTTTACTTAATGGATTAGGAAATAAACCCCCTAATATGACAGATGAACCAAAAGCAGATGGACCAAATGACAGATAAGGGACTAGTAGAGAGACCGACTAGAGAAGAGAGAAAATACAAAAGAAGGGAGGACCGACCAAGGTGGATAACCGTCTATGGTATGTGAAACACGATTTTGTTGGTCACGAGACCATGCTCCGTTTATCATGTCGTCTTTCTAGCAATATTTTGATATATATTTGATAATAATATTTAGGAGAGATATTTTGGTACAAAGACCAACTGGTGTGAAGACCAATTGATGTGAAGACCAAAATATTGGAAATAGTACAATAATGGTATTTTAAATTAGATAGTTGGAGGACCATTCTATATCGCTGTGCGCAACTGTTTAATTTGGTTTTTGAAGCTATTTGGAGTTTTTGAATTTGGTAGAATATGCAAAAAAGTTTTAATATAAAGAGGGGACCCTAAAATAAAAATAACAAAATCTAAAAAACGTAAAAGTAGGGACCGGCCGGTTGGCACCGGTCCCACAACTCTCTAGTTTTTATTATTTTTAATCCCCTCATCTTATTTGCTCTTTAAAGATATTGCTCTTCGAAGTGAAGACCATTATTTTTATTTACACCTATGGGTGTTAGCCCTTTATGCCCAAAAAATTCAGACATGACGTCCTTTAGTAAAAGCGCTTGTATTTTTTTCATACGATGTCCGTTTTTGATGATCTACCCCAATTCGGAATTGGAAATTCGCTGGATACATCCCTAACTAGAAGGATTTAGGCGTAGAGCTTGTTTCGTCTGTTAAATGGAGTAAACAATAACCTTCCAAGAATTTTTAGATGAAATTCTGACACTTTTCAGCTTGTAGTTCATCTAGGCTTTAGGCCATATCTTTTAGACCATTACTCGGAATGTGACACGTTTTTAGTATGTTGTAGTAGACATATAGGGGGGAATATGTTGTTTATAACATTTTCCCCATTATACAACCATTCCTACGTTTTTACAAGGTGACTATGATGATATGTCAGAAACTTGGTGTTGACCATTGTAGGGTTTTGTTGTATTTCAACCAATATTGGGATTTTTTTGCAATCAATATTGGAGATGCGTGATTCAAACTCAACCAACATTATAGATTGGTTAGTTAGAGCTTTAGCTTTGCATTTGACGCAACAACGACTTGGTGTTTACACAAAGATATAGTGCTTCGACCCAATACATTTGTGCGTAACTTGTCGTGCACTGTGATAAATCAATATTATTCAATTAATGTTTGAATATTGATATAAAGTCACTCTATAAATTCAACTTGGGAACATAGAGAGAAATCAAGTTGATCTATACTAGTAGGCAATCTATCTAGGAGCATTGGCATCCCCTCGGGAACAAAATATGTGTTTTGGATATATATATTATGAATAGTTGGAGATCATCTAGGAAAGAATTGTAATCAGCACCAGTGATATTTTAAGGACAACGTTGCTCTATACTACTGATTAATCCATCTAGGAGTTGTTCCATCATTATGAAGGAGTAAGCACTGAGTTGTACATTACTAATGTTTTGTGTAAAATATCGAAAGCTCAGCCGGGTGAGGCTCTAATACTATATGTGTACTTTCAGAGAGAGCACATGATCAGTGTGAGATGCATGTAATGAGAGTTTGATATTTTAATTCTTTTACAAAATATATAAAAATATAAATTTTATGCTTTTGATGCCGGATCAATAACATATACAAAATTCCATTATTCTACGGTTCTACTACTAGGCATAGGCGATTTTATTATTTTACCCTTTGTTAAAAAATCCACTATCTACACCAAGTGATGACCATTCTGCATTCTCTATTGATGTTATTGATTCGTTAGTCCAGCATATATTTGATTTTAGTCGTGGAGATGAACTTGAGACTATGTTACGACACAATATTGATATTGATGGCCACAGGATGACTAATATGGACGTTGACGTGGGTGGTGATATTATGGAGATTTTTGGTGCTCTAACGGCATTGCAGAATACTCATTCATATAGTATTTCTTATATTTCTTTGAACGTATCTGATGAAATTCATGTACCTTCTGTTGTGCAGGCACCTAAATTAGAACTGAAGCCTCTTCCTGACTATCTAAAGTATGCCTACTTGGGTGATGGGGAAGAAATTCCATTAATTATTTCAAAAAATCTCACTGTAGTACATGAAGAACGCCTAATTAACATTCTGAAAGAGCACAAAACGGCCATTGGGTGGAGAATTGCTTATATCAAAGGTATTAGTCCATCAATACGCATGCATATAATCCTAATGGAAAACGATGCCAAGCCAGTACGTGATTCTCAACGTAGGCTTAATCCCCATATGATGGAGGTCGTAAAGAAAAAAATACTCAAATTGCTAAGTGTGGGGTTCTGAAAGTAAGTGGGTTAGTCCGGTACAAATGGTACCTAAGAAGTCTGGTGTTACTGTTGTCAGAAATCTGCTACTCGGAAGGATCACTTTCCTTTGCCTTTTATTGATCATATGTTAGAGAGGTTATCAAGACATACACGTTATTGCTTTCTTACGGTTATTCGAGATACAATCAGATCATGATCGTACCGGAGGATCAGAAAAACACTACTTTTACTTGTACCTTTGGTACTTTTGCATATAGACGTATGTCGTTTGGTCTCTGCAATTCGCCTTCCACTTTTCGGAGATGTATGATGAGTATATTTTCTTACTTCGTGGAACGCATCATTGAGATATTTATGGATGATTTTAGTGTTTATGGTGGTTCTTTTGATATTTGTTTAGAATATCTTGAACTTGTGCTTAAAATATGTATATATACTAATCTTGTTATAAACTGGGAGAAATATCACTTTATGGTAAACCATGGAATAGTGCTCGGTCATATTGTATCCAACCAGGGATTAGAGGTGGACAAAACAAAGATATAATTGATTAGAAACTTACAATACCCCACTTCGGTGATGGAGATTCGCTCGTTTCTTGGTCATGCATGTTTTTACAGGAGGTTTATCAAAGATTTATCCAAAATCTCAAAGCCTATGTGCAAATTTGCTGCAAAAAGAGGTTACATTCAACTTCAACCAGGAGTGTAAGGATGCCTTCGACAGATTTAAGGAATTGTTGACTACTGCACCAATTATTAAGTCAACAAACTGGAGCTTGTCATTCGAGTTAATGTGTGATGCAAGTGATTATGCAGTTGAAGTTGTTTTGGGTCAGAAAGTGGACAAACGGTCGCATGTTATTTATTATGCATCCAGGACCTTGAATGAGGCGCAAATCAATTATTCTACTACTGAGAATGTGTTTTTGGCTATAGTTTTTGCATTAGAAAGTTTAGAGCTTATTTGGTGGGTACAAAGGTGATTGTATATTCTGATCATGCAACACTTCGGTACCTACTGAAGAAGAAGGAAGCTAAGCCAAGACTTATAGGATTCTGTTGTTGCAAGAATCTGATATTGAAAATATAGACAAGAAAGGTGTTCAGAATATCGTTGCAGATCATCTCAGTAGACTTGTTATTTCTGAAGACGACCTTCCCTTACATGATAGTTTTCTGGATGGACAACTTTTCTCAATCGATGCCTCAACATCTTGGTAGGCTTATATAGTGAACTAATTGGTTAGTGGAAAAATACCTAGTACGACGTCCAGGTTTCAAAAGTTAAAGCTTAAGAAGATAGCCAAGCAGTATGTGTGGGATGATCCCTATTTGTGGAAATAATGTGCTGATCAAATTATCCGCAGGTGCGTACTTGACTCTGAATTTCATTCCCTTCTTACTTTTTATCATTCTTATGCTTGTGGTGTGCATTTTGGTTCTAAACGTACCGCTCTCAAAGTCCTTGGGAGTGGCTTTTATTGGCCCATCCTATCTGAGGATGCGTATACTTTTTGTAAATCTTGTGATAGATGTCAACGTACGGGTAATCTAGGTGCCCGAAATCAAATGCCACTCACATTGATTCTTGTTGTAGAAATATTCGATGTGTGGGGTATTGATTTTATGGGCCCTTTTGTTGATTCATTTGGAAAATTTTATATACTTCTTGTTGTGGATTATGTGTCGAGCAGCCACCCAAACTAATGATTCTCAAGTTGTATGTGAGATTGTGAAGGAAAATATTTTCACTACACATGACATACCTTGTGTGGTTATCAGTGATGGAGGATCACACTTTCAGAAATCCTTCCATGCTTTGCTCAAGAAGTACAATATCACACATAAGATTGGTACACCTTATTATCCACAAACTATTGGACAAGCTGAAATTTCTAATCATGAGATGAAGTCCATTCTTGAGAAAACCGTCAATACTATACAAAAGGATTTGATTTTAAGTCTCAACGATGCATTATGGGCGTACAAAAGGGCATACAAGACACCGATTACATATCTCCATATCAGTTGGTTTATGGCAAAGCTTGTCATCTCCCGGTTGAACTTGAGCATAAGGCTTTATGGGCGGTAAATATGTGCAACATGGAGTATGATAAAGCGGGGAAACAAAGGAAACTAGAAATTAATGATCTAGATGAGATACAATACGAGAGTTCTCGTATATACAAAGAAAAGACTAAGCTCTTTCATGACAAGATGATTTCTCGAAAGAATTTTTTTGTTGGGGATAAAGTTCCTTTATTTAATACTTGACTCCGTTTTTTTCTTGGTAAGCTAAGGTCCCGATGGGTTGGACCGTTTGTTGTCACTAATGTTTTTTCTTATGGTGCAGTTGAGATTACTAGTATAAAAACTGGGATAATTTCCAAGGTCAACGACCATAGATTGATGCCTTATTACGAAAACTTCCCTACGAAGAATGTAGACGTGATTATACTTGAAGATTTTCTCCCTCTGGAGGAGTAATACAGGCAAGTAGAGAGTCGGGATGACGATTTTAAGCCAAGCGCTAAATGGGAGGCAACCCACTGGTTTTGTATTTCCATCTTTATCTTTTGATTATTATTAGATTTCTATATCATAATATGAATTTCTCATCTTGATTTTACATTGGAGGATTCAATTACATTGAGGAAAATGTAAATTTTAAGTGTGGAGGAGTATTTAGCATATAAAGTTTTTAGTCTTTACTTAGAGTTTTCACTTTTATATGTAAATTTTTAAATTTTTTGTATATATTTGCATGAAAACCTCAAACTTTTAGATATTTTAGATTCACTTAGTATACTTCTAGCTAAGTTTACATAAGAATTTCTTACCAAAATAACTGAACTTAGAAGTATTAGAGAACTAAATCGGGTTTTTTAGTTGTTGAGAGGCAATAACTAACAAAAAGGGACTTAAAACGTTGCAGAATCAATTTAGTATTGTAGTTGTTGATCAATCATTAGTGGGGACTACCCATATATGAGTGAGGCACCAAACCTTCAATTCTTTTTAGTTGCCTAAAAATTATTTGTTTCGAGTGTTTCATCTGCCCAAACTTCGGGTAGAATGATGAGCTACCCAACTTAGCACTAATTTCAGTGCTAATTTTTGATATCTCGAGTGTTATTTCTTTAATCACGAAGGTGGCATCAGAATTGCTAACTTACAACATCTCTTGTAATCTTGTTTGCAGTTAGCACCGTTCTCTCTCGACAACAACAGGTCTATAAAAACACCATGAATGGAGCATCACAAATTCGAATGAAAGTTGAAGACGTTCAATGTTTACAAGAAACAGTACAAGAAAGATAAAAATTCATATTCAAGTGAAGCAACAAGACAAAGAGTAGAATTAAATACACATGTTGAAGACTTATGTACAAGTGCGAAGGAAATCAAAAGATGAGAGTTAGTGAAGTTTATGATATCAAGATAATACAAGTTGTGAAGAATCAAGTGGAAAAGTGTTTATCCCATGGACATTGTAGTTTCATTGTTTATTTTATTTTATTTTATTTTTTAGTTTGTATTTTATTTTCATATTGAAAAAAAAAAGAAAAAAAAAAGAAAAAAAAAAGAAAAAAAAAAGTATATTGGTAAAATGTATATTTCTTTGCGTATTCTTCAATGAGGTCATGCGGAAGAATAAATAACGAAGAAGTTTCAAGCAACAAGGAATTGAGGAAAAGAGTAATAATTGTCAAAGTTCTACAAAGTTTAAAAGTTCATTATCAACATTAAAGACCGAAGACCAAAAATGTTTCTATTGGACGATGTAAGAGTGGTGCTAATTGTAGATCCGACGACAAGGTAAGTAAGCATTCTCATCCTCACATAGTGGTTCATTTCCTTTCTTATAGGTAATCATAAAAAAAGGGTTCTTTTCGTCCCACGTTTCTATGGAATTACAAAGTATCATTCAGAAGTTTTCTTTTAGAGCGTTTTTTTAGTGCGATTTTATATAACCCTGTTGGTGAGGCAGGAGTCGAGGCAGAATGCTTATTTGATTGCTCTCGAGGCTGGATTTTTTTTCATATTGTAGTTTTCTCCTAACTCAAGAGTTAAACATGAGAATAATGTTCTTTGGCATTTCTAACTTCTTATTATTAGTATGCAGCTTCTTTATGTCCCCATAGCTCTTTGGATGCTTGTGAGTTTGAAGTTGGAGTAGGTTTTGTGGGTATATCTTTTGTAAACCCTCACGAGACTATAAATCGTCCACTAGGGACACCTAGGGGTTTAAAGGCTTGTTACACATGCTAAGTGTAACTGTATCCTCAATGATATGTAGTTGTTATATTTTAGTTTATGTTAGTTTAGTAGGTAGTTTAGTCGAGGACTAGCAAAAGCTAAGTGTGGGGAATTTGATAAATGCCTAATTTACATTTACATGTTTATATTGTCAAATCCATACTTGTTTTAGTTAGATATCTTTCATATTATCTTGTTATTACTTTGTTTTATATTTTATTTGTTTCTTTAGGTGAATCATCCGAAAATCAATGAAAATAGTGTTCAAAAGAGCTAAGAAGAGAAAAGGGTTCGTTCCGGAGTGAAAGTGGAGAGTTAGAACTGAAGAGTACACTTTTGGAGTGAAAATCCAGAAGCACTTGCAACTAGGAAATCATCAAAAGCTATCCATAAAGCTGGGAAGTTAACAAGAATTCTGTCATATTTACGGTTGGGAAATCATTTGAACCTAGTCATAGAAGAATCTATATTTGCGAGAGAAGTGCTAGGTCCAGGTTTACAGCTAGGAAATACTTCTCAACCTAGAATAAATTTTTCTAAATAGATATGAAGATTTGGAAGACACCATCTTGTAGAGGAAGAACATACGAAGCTAACACAAAAAAGAATAAGGTCAATCGGACGTCGGATGAAGGAGTTATGGCCAAAACGGTATAGGAAGAAAGTAAAAACTCAGGCTCAGTTACGGCCAAGAATTCTTAGCACCACTCAGCCGTAAGTGACTCTAAAAAATCATTCAAAAAGGTCATATTTAGTTACGGCTAGGTCATGGGAGTTCCAAACCGTAACTAAAGGTATTTGGTGCAAATTTGGACTTCTAAAAAGAGAAAACCCGGTCCCGGAAGGATTATAAACCCTAAATTTTGTGTATAATATATAAGGATACTCCCAAGAAATTAAGAAAAGACTTTTTTTCCACAACTTTGCAAGCTTTGGAGGAGATTAACAACATAAGAGGAGAAAGCGAGGGTTTCAGAGCGGTTCCATTATCGTAACGATTTCTTATCTATTTTCTTATATGTATAACAGGGATGCTTCTACATCAATGAGTAGCTAAACACCTAATTGGTTGAGGATGAATTCTAAGTTCTAGACATGATTTGAGTTAATATATATATGAATCTATTTTGAAGTTCTTCACATGATTATAGTTTGTTTTTACTAATACAAATGCTCATGCTTGATTGATAGATTGTTTAGGAGGATAACTAAATTGATTTCTTATTTAATCTAAAGCTAGTAAGGGTTGGGTATCCCTAATTATATCGTAATATCTTACATAAGTAGAGAACGCCATACCTTTCAGAGGGATTCTGTGGAGCAATCACGTGTAAAAACAATACTAGAAAGTAGACCAAGCGTATTGGGTTTAGCTACTAGGATCAAACCTAAGTTCATAAACCTTAAAGTATTCGATTGAATTGCACCTTGAGAGTGTACTTCAGGGTGGTTCATCCGGATAGAATTTGGAGACTAAGCGTACCTGTTGCCTAGTGATATAAGAAATTTTGGATATAACTAAGCGTACTTGTTATCTTATGGTTCATTCAGATAGAATTTGATGATTGTTTAATAACGAAGAAGGATTCCTTGATCAGATTGCTCTCAATCGATTACATCTTAATTAATTTTAATCCCTTTGTTAGTTATTATTAATCTAAAACAAACCTATTTGTGACGTTTGACAACCAAAATACCTTGCTCTTCGTGGGAACGAATCTTATTTACTACTATATTATTTGTTAATGAAATAGAATATAATTAAAATAATTTGTGCACCTACGACATGCATCAAATGTTGGCGCCGCTGCCGAGGAGCAGTCGGTTTTAGTTGTTATGTATTCTCGTTTATTTTTGTTTTTAGGTTTTAGATTTTAACTTCGATTTTTATATTTCTGGTTTCAGGTACTTGATATCTAGCACCCAAACCTTAGTATTACCCAAGGTGCATAATTCAAACTCGCAAGGGTAGAACACTACAAGAACCTCAGTTTTTGCAACAAGATCCACCTTTAGTAGAGATGCGTGCTACTCCACCTCCAGAGAAGAAGTTGCGAGAGTTGACCTCTCCATGTTTAGATTCACATCTAATGTGTTGTAATATATATGCACCAATGGGACTGAATTCGAATCTTATTCATCATCTACCTAAGTTCAAGGGACATGCCGGTGAAAACCCAAATCGTCATCTTCAGTTTCAGAAAACGATGACGAGTCTTAGGTACGGAACCGAAGACAAAGAAACGGCTATGGTGCAAACCTTTCCATTTTCATTGATAGATTTAGCATAAAAATGGTTGTATTATCTTCCTCTAGGTAATATTACAACATGGGAAAATATGAAAAAGCTATTTCTAGAGAAGTATTTTCTTGCTTCTAAGGCAACATCTGTTCGTAAAAAGATTAGCGGCATTCTGCATATTACTGGGGAGTCTCTTTATGAATAATGAGAGAGGTGCAAACGGTTGTTGGCAAGTTGTCAAGAGTGCAACAACCAGGTATATTCCGTTCATATCGTATGGCTTAATAGGAAGTATGAACATCCATCAAATGGAATGCAACTACCTCATCAAGTGCAGTAACAAATAACTCTTTCCTAACATTGCTGATCCAACTGATATGAATTACCAAATCATTGTAATAATCTCCAAATTAGATGATATGAGTGACAAGATGTTGTACCTTAAAGCATTGCATTGTGGCTGCCTACGTAGCCTCCTCTGTAGATCGAAGGGATCAAACATGACCGTAGTTCATCAGAAGGGTCATTTCGAAAGGAATAAGCAATATATGCCTATTAAGGCAAATCCAACATCGATTCCAACTTTCGTCGCAAGGACAAAGGCCAAGCAAATCCTAGTCTGTATAGGCCAAGGTAATTTTGTAAGATATGCACAGGCTTGTGCATAACTAATGCATTTGAATGTAAATATGCATCCTTGAGTACGCAACAACTTCTAACCAACACCTTATCCCTATATATGTCTTACCAGCATTTCTACATGTATGGAAAATAAAGGGAAGGGACATTCATCGACTGCATACTAGTGATGCATCCTCGAGCATGCATCACGATATTATAATAATACGTTAGCACTATAATACGTTTTTGGGAAAGCGTCATACGGTCAGTGATGCTTCCTCAATTAAGCATTATCGCATAATAGTGCCTTAGCATTATAATACATTCTCGGGTATGCAACATAGGGTCAGTGATGCTTTCTCAAGTAAGTATCACAGTATAATAGTGCCTTAGTATTACGGCCAGGTCAAGCGTCTTAGCAAATGAAGCTACATTCATCCGACGATGCAGCGACATTAAGCTTAGACAAGGAAGGCTACTGGCATATGTAACATTGATGGTGCAATGGTGCATACCCGAGGATCCAAAGTTAGCCCAACTCAAGGAATGGATCAAGGGTGCAAGATAAGTCATGCGATGACTTATGCATTAGCCTAAAAGCTTGGCCAAGGCTTAGGCAATGCGAATTCAACAATGTTACAGGCCAAACACGTCATTGTGTCTATTTGCTTAGATAATGATATGAGTAAAGCTCATGCATACTCAAGGAAGCGGCACAAGGAACTGATGCGTACTTGAGGATACAACGCGAAGAGCTGATGCTTACTCGAGGAAGCTGCAAGACAGAATGATGCGTACTTGAGAGCGCAACAACAACTCAGGATGGCGGTTATGAGTTGCTTACGAACATTACATGCGTGGTGTTGTAATTTTTAAATAGTGGTAAAAGGTTCGATACTCATACTTGTAAAGATTCAATTTTTAAACCTAATTTTTAATAACTAAAAATAAAACAGATTA
Source organism: Papaver californicum (assembly GCA_023531435.1). Taxonomy (NCBI): domain Eukaryota; kingdom Viridiplantae; phylum Streptophyta; class Magnoliopsida; order Ranunculales; family Papaveraceae; genus Papaver; species Papaver californicum. The sequence goes on from JAJJMC010025652.1 coordinate 2,391,347, forward strand.
AAGTAAAATTTATTTCAAATTATGGGAAGGACTAAGACTAAGGATTCCACCATTAGCCAATTTTTCAAGTGATAAAAATCTTGCAACTCTTATATTCAGTTTATCCAAAATATTGCCAAAGTTAGGTTTTCAAAATAATAGTTGTAAATCGAAAGCATGAGACATCAAAAGCTCTAAAACTCAGCATGACCCATCAAAAGAAAACACAACTAATTGATAAAAACCATTTTTTCCAATTTTAATTCAAAGCAAATAATAGTAAAAGAATTGCAAATAATAAATAAAATAAGAATTACCACTTTATTATTGAAAAAATAGCTTCCTCCGTCGCCCCGGTGATGGTGATTAGCTCATCATTTTAAAGGAACTGCGTGATGTAATTTTAGATAGTGGTAAAAACGGGTTTGTTTCTCGAACTTGTGAAGAATGAATTTAGATTTTAATAAACTATTTTTTTAAACTACAAATATGCACAAAAGATGAAAATGATATTCACAACTTACTGAGGTTATGGATTTCACCATTAACCAATTAAGGTGATTCAATCTACTCAATATTCATGCAATTCTTTCGTTTAATTTGATTCTAAAATATTGCAATAAGTATATTTCTAGAATAACAATTGTATAACAAAAGCATGGAATATCTAAACCCTAGGCAAAGCATATACCATCTAACGAAATCACAACTGCTTAATAAAAATCATTTAATCAAATTTTTAATCAAGGAAAATAATCATAAAAGAGATTGCAAAAATTAATTAAAAATAGAAATGTACCACTTTTATTGAAACAATGGCTTCCTCCGTCACCTCAGCAAATGGGGTTTAGCTCCTCATGTTGAAAACATTCTCAAAATACTCATTCATGGCTCAAAAAGGTGTTTACAAGAGGAAAAATAATTGACACAGAAAGTTTGCTACGGATATAAATGTTACAGAGAAGAAAAGATATTGTTGCTAGCTGTTACAAAAGAGCTGACTTCAAAAGAATAGGCGACGGGGATACACAGCTATGGCAACAATTTATTCAAACTTTTGGCAACATTTTCTTCATCTTCTTCGTCATGATCATCACGAGCAGAATTTCTGATTCTTGATTATGAGATTTTGGTCTCTCCAGACCCCACCTTAACTCTTCCCAGAGCTTCTCTATTTATAGTGCAGCCTCCCCAACTCGTAATATCCCCTCCAAAATCTTCAATCAATCCTCACAAAAAATTCACGGGAAGAAAATATTTCTCGGTGATTTTTTTGTCCTGATTTGTTTCTCTTTTTCCATTGATTCTCGATCATATTTAATAGAAATAATCTTGGTGAGGCTTGTTGTTTCCTTGTTTCCTTGCCATATCCCGAGAGAATTCCTCTCAATAAAAGCCGAGAATGATCCCCGATTTGATTTGATATTTTCAGGAGATTCTCTTGGTTATCTTTCAAGTTTTCACTTTGTGCACGATTCCTTATTAATACAAGAAGATATCTTGTCGTAAAAGCTGTAAAAATCTCTTCAAATACTCTTCACTAATTCACGCAGATGGAATATTTTGTGTTAATTATTTTCCCGCCACTTTTGAATTCAAATTCAAAGAAGTGGGTGCCTTTATCCAAATGAGGAGTGCCCTAATCCAATATGAAGGTGCCTTTAACACTTTCGCTGGGGGTGTTTTTAACACTTTTTAAGCCAATTTTTCCCAAATGTTTATTTCTCTAAAAATACCTACAACCACAATAAAATTACAATATAAGTACACAAATGAGAACTAACAATATACAAATTGAGATCAAATAAGACACGAAAACGTGTCTATCACTGCGACTGTTCTCTGGAGCCTTATGTTCTTAATGTGTTCTTCACCAGCAGATTTTTTTCTTCTTCCTAGAATTTTTCCGGCTGCTCTGGCTTGATTTTTCTTCGATATTCTTTGTTATTTATAGGATTATCTAACCCTAGGAACCTTTATTAACCGATAAGGACTCAAAGAAGAGTCCAAATCAAACTCCAAATTGTTGATAATCCGATCCGAGGGTAACTCCTTTTCCGGCCATATTTTGAATCTTCCATCCATATTTTCCGGCATGCAACACTCTAGTTAACGTGTGTTGATCATATATTGGGTGTTTCTTCAATTTGGGATATCAAAAACAAGTTTTAATCCCATAAATCTCGGTTGCCAACTAATCCATGAGTTTTCTTTAAGTAAAGCTTTTCTTCCCGCCATTTTCCTAAATTTGAATTTGAATAAAGGGTGCCCCAATCCAACTGGTGGGTGCCTTTATCAATTTTGTGGGTTCCTTTAGTAATTTTCCCGGGTTCCTTTAACAACTTTTGAGCCGATTTTTCCACAAATATCTATTTCTCAAAAACACCTACAAAGACATAAAAACCCATAAATAGTACAAAATCGAACACTATCAGAATAGATAATCGAGCACAAATTCGACACAAAAATGTGTCTATTAAATACCCCCAAACTTACTATTTGCTAGTCCTCGATCAAATCTAATAAAATAAAATCCCAACTCACTTTCGTAGGAATCGCGACTACATTTAGCATATGTAATAAGCATTTAAACCCCTAGGTGTCCCTAGTGGACGAGTTTTGTCTCGTGAGGGTTTTCAAGAGGTATACCCACAAAACCTTTACTCCAAATTTTTACTACTCGTGAACAATTGATGACAAACACTAAACAAGCTATTTAGTTGGCATACTAAATTCTTCGCCTCTGTGAATCATTACCCTATACGAGTCCAATTGTTGTACACGAGTTTTTACTCAAGCATACAAAAATTCATATATAAGAAAACAAAACTCTAATCAGATAGTTGTTCTACCACGATACTCAAAATCTATTAAAGTTCAATCACATGAAAAGATTTAGAAGATGGATGTAGACAAAATGAAGTTTGCGCATGTTGACTAAGGTGAAAGGTGTTTCCCATATCTGTCTGAAGGTCAGTACCTGGATGAATCCTAATGAATTGAGATACATGGTCTTAATCATTATACTAATATCGATTCAATTGGTATATACAAGGGTCCCAGCGATCGATTTATTGAAAATAAAACAATTATAAATATATTGACAACATGATTGGATCAAATTGAATCCAAGCGCGTGGTCCTTATCAGCATCATACATGATAGTTCCCATGGATCCTGCGTTCCACGTTTTCTTAGGCGACGAAGACAGGGAGAAAACACACATATTGCTATCAAAGTGTCAATACTCGATTTGTTTTTCAAAATAAAAATGGGGCTTGATATCCAATCTATTTAATCATGGCGGTAATAACAATTCGATACTGGTGCCCCACCAAATCACTTAGAGAAACACAAAAATTGTAAAAATAAAAACAGAAGGTGATATGGTCGAGATAAACTCCGAGATATGGTGACAAATATCATGTTATTTCTAACACCTGAACTATGTCCTTTTATGAATAGACCATTTAACTGGGCACACCAATTCTTATAGAAAAAAAAACTAAGTTTCCATCTACCTAGAATGGTTAGTGTCATCCTGAATTGTTCACAAGTTTCTAGACTTTGGAGTTTTATTATTTCATTAAAAAGTTTCTCCCTTACCCCCAAACTTAAATCTAACATTGTCATCAATGTTTCTAAAGATGAATGATTAAAAGCATGAACAAGGAGAAACTGTTACCACTTCAAGAAAAGGAGTTAAGCAAAGATATTACAGTGTTGCATGATCATGGGTTACCTCTCAAGAAGTGCTAAGCTTAAAGTTTTCAAACAGACTTAGAAAGAATTAGTCACCTCATAAAATCATATAGCAATAGTCGGAACAACTGTGCGCCATCTGAATCAAATAGTGCTATCACAAATAAGAGGAAACTGCAACAGGCCAAGAAAATGAACAAACCGAGCACACCCTTATTTAATTTTCTGTTTAAGACAACTACTTCTAGCTGTGGTTCAGGTTCAAGCTCTATAAAAGGATCTAGATAAAATATTTTCATGGGATGGATTTCCTCATAGGCAGGATCAACAAGATCAGGTTGTAGAGTCTGGAGTAACTCAACTAAGAACTTAGAAGCACATAATAATAACCTGAATAATTGTGGATCCTCAAAGTCAATCAGATTTGACTCACACAATTGACTACTATGAAGGTGGTCATTCTTAAACAAATATGTCGATTCTAATTCCCTAAAGTAATTAAGCTTAGTCTCAAAACTTAATAACTGACACATTTGAAATTCATACATTCCCACATATGGAAGAAAATATTTTGGTGGGAAAACAAAGTCCATCTTGGTATTATTTCCTATATAAACCACATCGAACAGAGGATGGGTTTCTTTAGGGCATCCCTCTAAGATAAAGAACTTGAATTTTCATAGGGAGTACTAGATTGCATCTGCTTTAGGGCCTCCCTCCAAGACAAAGAACTAGAATTTTGCTCATGTGATTCTTCTAGAGAAGGATTTGGGTTATCATAGGGAGTACTAGATTGCATCTGCTTTAGGGCATCCCTCCAAGATAAAGAACTCGAATTTTGCTCACTTTCATGTTCATAAGACGGGTGTATGTACGAATAGTAACTGGGATCATCCTGGTATGAGTAATAACCTCCAAAAGGTTGGTGGTGATCCCGACTACTATCCACACAATGTTGATAGTATGGATAATTTGTATTTTAAAATTCAATCGGATATTCATTGTATTGGTCCTCATAATACCAGTTCGACAATTTCCAAAAAACTTCCTAATATATTTAAAAAAAATCTAAGAAAATAAATCCTACCAGGAAGGGGTTCTAAACAATCACAAGCAAGGATGACTCAACCAAATCAAACCTATTGAATCTAGCAAACAAAAAGCATGATGGCTCCACTTAGATTGTTTCTAGACTAGCTTTTATTCCTTCGAAAGGCAACTAGTTATAGTTTTAGCAAACCTCTTAGAACGATACGAATTAGATTAAGTCGAACAGAAACAGGATAAGCTCTAAGGATCTTTGATAACCCTGTCTCTTTGGCAACTTTTTCCTGGGTTACAAGGCGACTCTAATCAACTTAAAATAATCTTCCTGAACTTCGAGTTAGGCTAACAAAGTAACCAATACAGTCCTTTTGAACGAGTTTCTTATAAGCTCGTTATCCTATCAGTCGCTTTTTAGTCAAAATTTTAAGGTTTAGGTTCGCGTTTGGTAACGTGTTCCTAAAGCGGGCAAGAAGGAAACTGTGATGAAATCCGAGTCCTTATCTTGTATGGCCAGTTCTTGCCCTTTACTAGAAAAACAATTCCGTATTCAGTTCCTCAACATATATGCGTACGAAGGAATACAGTAAACCCATTTGCAGGGGATTTGTGGGTTGATCGAGTCTTACCTCCCGTACCAGACGAGGGATGAATCGGTTGTAGTCGACTCGGGCCACCGACTCCTATGTCAGTGTACGAACCCGAGGGGCCGAGACAATATCATAATTTTCGTCCTTCCATGTTGCAGTTTATATTTAAATTACCCTTCCGTAGGGTTTAAAAATAATAATAATGTCCAAAGTCCCAAAATAAAGTCCAAAAATAAAAGAAAAATTACATAATAATCAAAATTTCCTAATATAATTTTCTAAAAAGAGAGATAAATAAAATCTAATTAAAAATAAAATTATTTGTCTTCTTTTCCGTTCTTTAAGATTTAACTTTAACTCCAAGTATTTAATCACCAAAGTTTTTGGCTCAATTTCCTTTCAAAATAAAAAATCCAAAACCTGTAGCAAAAAGAGAAATATCCAAAGAAACGTAAAATAGAACAAAGTAAAAATAAAAATCTAATTAAACTAACTAACCTAAAAAAAAACTAACAAAAAATCTAAAAACAAGTCCGCGTCGGCGACGCCAAAAATTGCCGTAATTTTTAAATAGTGGTAAAAGGTTCGATACTCGGACTTGTAAAGATTTGATTTTTAAACCTAATTTTTAATAACTAAAAATAAAACAGATTAAAGTAAAATTGATTTCAAATTATGGGAAGGACTGAGACTAAGGATTCCACCATTAGCCAATTTTTCAAGTGATAAAAATCTTGCAACTCGTATATTCAATTTATCCAAAATATTGTCAAAGTTAGGTTTTCAAAATAATAGTTGTAAATCGAAAGCATGAGACATCAAAAGCTCTCAAACTCAACATGACCCATCAAAAGAAAACACAACTAATTGATAAAAAACAATTTTCCAATTTTAATTCAAAGCAAATAATAGTAAAAGAATTGCAAATAATAAATAAAATAAGAATTACCATTTTATTATTGGAAAAATAGCTTCCTCCGTCGCCCCGGTGATGGAGATTAGCTCATCATGTTGGAAACACTCTTAAAATAATTGTTCATAGCTCAAAAAGTGTTTACAATGATGATATAGAAGTAAAAAAAACGATTTGATACATTATAAGCGTTATAGAGAATGTTTCATGCGTTGCTAAAGAGAAAAGTAAAGAGAAACAATAAAGTACGGTTCCTGACAGCTTCAGAATTTTAAAGGAATATGCAACGGAAACTGCGACTGTTCTCTGGAGCCTTATGTTCTTAATGTGTTCTTCACCAGCAGATTTTTTTCTTCTTCCTGGAATTTTTACGGCTGCTCTGATTTGATTTTTCTTCGATATTCTTTGTTATTTATAGGATTATCTAACCTTAGGAACCTTTCTTAACCGATAAGGACTCAAAGAAGAGTCCAAATCAAACTCCAAATTGTTGATAATCCGAATCCGAGAGTAACTCCTTTTCCGACCATATTTTGAATCTTTCATCCATATTTTTCGGCATGCAACACTCTAGTTAACGTGTGTTGATCATATCTTGGGTGTTTCTTCAATTTGGGATATCAAAAACAAGTTTTAATCCCATAAATCTCGGTTGCCAACTAATCCAGGAGTTTTCTTTACGCAAAGCTTTTCTTCCCGCCATTTTCCTAAATTTGAATTTGAATGAAGGGTGCCCCCAATCCAAATGGTGGGTGCCTTTATCAATTTTGCTGGGTGCCTTTAGTAATTTTCCCAGGTGCCTTTAACAACTTTATGAGCCGACTTTTTCACAAATATTTATTTCTCAAAAACACATACAAAGACATAAAAACCCATAAATGTACAAAATCGATCACTATCAGAATAGATAATCAAGCACAATTTAGACACAAAAATGTGTCTATCACGTGGCAGAGTAAGAAGATGGGTTGGGACTAGGGCTGTCAACGGACTAAAATCCGTCGGATTTTAGCAAATCCGATAAGGTTAAGGTTAAGGGTTATCGGAATTCCGAAATCCGATAAAATCCGACGGATTCTAAAAAACCCAATCCGATAAGGTTAAGGTTAACTTATCGGAAATTCAGATTTTTCCAATAAAATCCGAATTCTGGGTAAAAAAAAAAAAAAAAACAAAGTTAAAATGACTTCTTCTGACTTCATACACATTCAAAATGTTCTAAAACAGAGTTCAGTTCAGTCTCTCAGTCTCACACATGAAAAGAAAATACAAAGACAACCCATAAAAAGTCACAAACAAATAACATGCAGCGAAAGAAATAAAGGCAATGGCAGACTGCTAGTGCTCTTGCTTGGCTGCTTGCATGTTGTTGCATCAACTTCAGTCTTCAATTTCCATATCTGCATTAGTACACAAATATTCAAAATCAATCAGAAATCAGAAGAACAACAAGAAGTCATCTCTAAACCAAACTCTATGATCCTAATCCTAGAAGACAATCTACATTGTGGCAGAACTGTTGACTGTAGCAAATATCCAGAAACTATAATTCTACCAATCTGTGCTCAGATTATCCACAGTTAGTGACAATTGAAAACCCTACACTAAGGCATGGGGGGACTGTATGTTCCCTTAAGGGTTAGTCAGGTGCTTCATCCAAAAGTAATAAAAATCTCCACAAAACATACATGTTTGATTCTCCATTAATTCTTGTTTAAAAGAATCATTTGAACTTTCTAAGATAGATATACAAAATAAACCAAGAGGAGAAGTAGAGCAAAACAAGAGGAATTGGATCTCCATAAACAGATCCTGAGTTAAAGCAAGTATACAAAATAAACCAGAGAATCTACCCAAACGAAAAGTATGATTTTTAAATACATTATTCAACTAATCAAGGAACATAAGAAGACTTTCATCTGTTTTTTCAGATTATCACCGAGTAGATGAATCATGAATATCTAACGTTAGCCATGTAAAGTGATTGTAGTCTTATCTAAATAAAAGCACAAAATCATATCTTAAGTTTTCTAAAATTGGTCAAATACATTCACCACAACCCATCTCTGCTTCGAAGTGTTTCGGAACCGATAGCATGTCTTGCCTGCTCTTACATGTAATTGCACTGACATACTTATATCATCGTCAAAGTCTAACAGGAATGTAATGAAAAACTAAGTGTCTATAGTCTGAAGGACGTACAGCTACCAAGTTTAGTTCCTCCCAGTTTCACTTGTTTACTAGGCATACAATTAATATTATGGAACCCCAGAAAACAGACACCCCATAGTACTAAATCCACAAACTGCCAAGATAAAACAGCCTAATTGCAACCCCAGATTGCTAATTATAACAAGGAGGAACACCAAATTTCCCATTATTAACTTTATAAAATGAAACAACAGAACTTAAGCATCATATCAAGTAAATATCATTCATTCTCAACAGGAAGAAAGATAGATTCATCATGTTCACTAAAATCAATACTTACATGATCTTCCTTTTTTGCTTTTAAGAAAATATTGTTATCTAAGTTAACTTAATGTATATGCAAATGGGTCTTAAAAGAAACTAGCCACCATCATATAAAGAACCACCCATGAAACATTTTATCTTGAATTGGAAAATATTTTCATATATATTTGTATTTCAGATTCTCTACACATTGTAAAATGATTGTTTTGTTAGAATCAAAGACCTGAGAAGACTGAAATTGAAAGATACTTACACTAAACCGATAGTTAAACTACAACCAGTCTAAACCTAGTTGTTCACAGTGAATAACTAATATTGCCATCAAAACAGTTACACAACCAGTCTAAACCTGTTACCCTAATGTTGCTAACAGATCAAAGATGTCCAAAAATCAACAAATCATCACACCCAGATACTGAAACCTAAAAATCAACACACCCACAAATCGAAACCTAGAAAATCTTCACACTCAGGTACAAAAAACATCCCAAATCACGAAACAAAGAAGAAATAAATTACCTTGATCACAAGAATGAATAATATATCCCGAGTAGAAGGTGATTTCACAATAAACCTGGTTGAAGATTAGATGAAGGAAAAGATTAGATCAGTCGGGAGAGGAGGCAGTTTCTCTTCACTATCCCTAAACCTAATCGTCTGTATCTCTGACTCTCTGTGAAGACTGAAGAGAGACGAAAGACGGAAAGAGGAAAGGACCGAAAGGTGGTGCTGCTGGTGCAAATGTATTAGGGGTAGGAAATTACAAGTACAACCCTGGGTTATCGGATGTCGGACATTAACCTCCCGGATATTGTCTGATCCGGTTCCGTTAGGCTAAGGAGGTAAAATCCGATAGTAATTCCGATTCCAGAATCCGAAATCCGATAAATCGGATAAAATCCTATAGGATATCGGATTGTCGAAAACGGATTTCGGAATTCGGATGTATATTGACAGCCCTAGTTGGGACGGTTATAAATTGTTTATAACCTATGTTTTGCATTCCTAACTTCCAAGGACAAGTGTAGCATCCTCGGGTACACAACACAACATGTGGCGGTTGGAGAAACACATTGGCGGTTAGGATAACTCGTTACTTATGGACACATGACTGTCCATAGGCTGTGCACTTGTTTGCACACGGTTTTGGCCTGATCTTTGTAGTATAAATAAGCTAGGGATAAAATAAGTTATTAAGCTAGTCAGTGGGTTCGATTGTAGAACCATTGAGAGTTAGTGAGAGTTAGGCAATCACCAAAGTGGTAATTGGCCTATGTAGTCCATTAATGGACAAATTTTATAATCTTCCTTTGATTCAATAAAATGGGTTTGTTGCATTGTATCTTTGTGTTCATTGTGTTGCTAAAAGATTTTGTGAGTTTGATTTATGGCAAAGCTTCTAATCCAGTATGGGATGCATTACGAATTGAGAGAAAAGAATTGAAGTCTTCCGTTGTTAAGTGTCTAAAGAATTAGACATAGGTGTGATTTGGTACAAGCACGCTAGGCTGAAGTGCAAGTGGGTAAAGTTGATTCATGGAACCATTGTACTATCGGGTCTTGGCTTAAGGCAAAATAAAAGCCGCGAATTTAGGTCGTGACAGTAAGGGTATCGGAACCGTGTTTGGTACACAGTTAGCTTGATTTTTCCGTCTTGTTACTCATATTGGTGTCGTTAGTTCGTTAATTCAGTAAGGAATTTGTTGGGTTTCTTTAGTGTGAAAACTAGAAGAAGTTGGTCTTACAAGAAAATATCAATTGGAACGAACTGTGAAGCTTGATGTAACGAAAGGATATGAAAAGTTCACGACAATATGTCAAGTTCCAACCTAATGTGTTAGACAGACATGCTAGAAACATTGAAAACAAAGTTTTCAAGTGTTGGTGTGACAAAACATAAGAGTGTGTTGACTGCTATGGTGCAAGTCAGGCGTTAAAGTCCATGTTATCACAGTATGCGAAATTAAGCATATAAGGGTATGCAAATTTTCGTAGGGTAATCAGTATCAAATACATTACATGGGGTAATGGGAATTTTGTGAAAATTCCTGAACTCAAAGATGTTATTGGTTTTTGCAAGGGAAAAGGAGATGAAGATATTCTATATGGGATAAAATAATGCTTGTCTCAAGATAGCCAGAATTATGGAAGGTTAATCTCTCTCTCAAAGCATATACCTTGGTGGTAATGCTAATTTTGGTATGGAACCAGCATTTTCTTGGTATGCAATGCCATCAAAGAAGAATTGTATAGTAAATTCTTGTCTAGCATAAAGCTTGTTGAAAGTATGAAGAAAAGGAATGTAAGTTAGGGAAAAACCGATACATCACGGTCTTACGTTTGCCGCTAAGTTTGTCGTTGATGCTAGATGCGCACTAGATGTGTGCTTGCCCCTAGTTTATATGTGTGGGATAAGAATGCTTGGACTAGGGTGTCCAAAGGCCTGCATTTTATCATGAACCACAACGGACATTCTTGTCAATTTCAAAATCAATAATTGTTTTTAGATGATTTTGGGCAAAGGGGAAAGATAAGAGGAACCAGAGGTGCGTTTTCGTCCACAGTAGTCATTGATGATATGACTAGACTGAGAAACTATGGTGATACTTAGGATCACCAAAGTCAAGTCCACTCCATATGGGTGCACATGAGTTCTACGAAGTATGTGTGCCGAGACTCGGGTATTAATTTGCAAGAAAGATATGCAACATTAGCATATCTTTCGTGGAATTCGAGTATGGCCTGGATGCATAATGCGTTCAGAAATGGCAAGTTAAGCTTGCCCAAGCACGATGCCATCAGAAGAAATGGTGTTTAAGAACTTTGCACTTGAGAAGTTTAAAGAATTGGAGAAGGAAAAACGAAGGAGTGGCGATGTACAAGAATGACATAGGATCATTCTTGAAATCTTCATGAAAGCTACAACAACATAAAAGCCTCAGTTTGAAGGAGTATTCAACCAAGTAACAATTATACTTTGCTTCATTATGGGAGTCGCAAAGGAACGTTGTTGTAGGAAGAATGAATGTGGCAATGTGATTGCAACATTGAGGACGGATTGGTACTATCCCGTTTTTTTGTTTGTTGCTAAGATTGCTAGGATGAAGTCAGTATTGTAATACTTTTTGGGTCTTACGAGTTTGCAATCAGTTGAGGATGGTACTTGCTTTGACAGTTGGGTATACTTTCAGTTTTGGGTCGTGTAGGCCTCGGTGTTGGGAATTAAGTCTCTCTATGTAAGGTAGTATTGAATAAGGGTATTCGAGTGAAAGACTTGTCTCTTATAACTCGAAGTAAAACTAGTTCACGCGGGAAGATACTACATAGCACATTAAGCCAAAATATGCAATACAAGACGCCGAAACAAGAAGCAAATCAATTTGGTGGCTTAGACGAGTTTGTTGTTAGAAGTTATGTGGAAGTGCGATAGAATATTGGAAACAACGACATAGAGTAACGCATCAAGAATGTAGATGTAATCCCATCAAAGAAATGAGTTAAGATTGACTCATAGCTTGGAAGAACATGATGTTTTCAAAATACATTAAAGCATAGTAGTTCGAAAGAATAAGTGAGGCATGTTGGTTTCAAAGGTGCGTGAAGAGGAGGCCTAGTCTAAGTAGACGGTGGGATGTCCCTGGTTTCCTAAGTTATGACTATACAACACTCATGCATTTCAATCAAGATGAAACAATGATACAAACAAAGAGAAGTTAAGGATTGGTTCTTTGGCATGCAAGTGACCGAGCTGATGCGTCCTCAGAGAAGCAACACATAGATGATGCAATCTCATGGAAGCAACACAAGTAGTTGATGCATTCTCGAGGATGCAGTCCAAGGCACGATCTAGTAAAGTTGATTGAAGATGAAGGCTGAGTGTTGTGTAAGTCTTGTTGTTTGCTAGAATGCAACAAAAGTCGTGTTGGAAGGCAAAAAAGTATGGAAATGATCTGTGAGATCATTAGAATCATTACTTGTGCACATTTAGGCAGAAATGATTCAATTGAAATTCAAGCCAGCTGATTTTGAGAATTGGCTAAAAAGAATTTCAAGTTTGCATTTGAGTGTTGATATACGATTGAATCTTGTGTTGAAGCATAGTCCAGCGACACAACAAAAGGTTTAAGGCATTAGGATCAGTAGAAAGGCAGTAAGCTAACTGGTGGTATTTGGTACTAGGCACAAAGCTTTGACAAGAATGGCCAAGAGGGCTGCTGATTTCTGAGATACACTCAGAAGTGTATTAAGCCAAGTAATTCAAGATGGTCTGAATTAGTATTGCATTCTTTGACGTCGAAGAATGTATTGGGTGGGGGAGGTCTTTTACGGACAAGTCAAGCAGCCTAGCAAATGAAGCTACATTCATCCAAAGATGCAGCGATATTAAGCTTAGACAAGGAAGGTCGTTGGCATATGCAACATTGATGGTGCAATGGTGCATACCCGAGGATCCAGAGTAAGACCAACTCAAGGAATGGATCAAGGGTGCAATATAAGTCATGCGATGACTTATGCATTGACCTAAAGCTTGTACAGGGATTAGGCAATGTGAATTCAGCAATGTCGCAGGCCAAACGCGTCATTGAGGCCATTTGCTCGGTTAAGTGTTATGAGAAGAGCTCATGCATACTCAAGGAAGCGGCACAAGGAACTGATGCGTACTTGAGGATGAAACGCGAGGAGCTGATGCTTACTCGAGGAAGATGCAAGACAGACTGATATGTACTCGAGAGGCAACAACAGCTCATGCTGGCGGTTATGAGTTGGTTACGAACATTACATGCGTGGCAGAGTAAGAAGATGGGTTGGGCGGTTATAAAGTGTTTATAACCTATGTTTTGCATTCCTAACTTCCAAGAACAAGTGCAGCATCCTCGGGTACACAACATAACATGTGGCGGCTGGAGAAACACATTGGCGGTTAGGATAACTACCTACGGACACACGGCTGTCCATAGGTTGTGCACTTGTTTGCAAACGGTTTTGGCCTACACTAGCAAGCGGGCTACCCAAAGGGGATCCTTGTAGTATAAATAGGTTGGGATCAAATAAGTTAGTAAGCTAGTCAGTGGGTTCGATTGTAGAACCATTGAGAGTTAGTGAGAGTTAGGCAATCACCCAAGTGGTGATTGGCCTGTGTAGTCCATTGATGGAAAAGTTTTATAATCTTCCTTTGATGCAATAAAATGGGTTTGTTGCGTTATATCTTTGTGTTCATTGTGTTGCTGATTTTGTGAGTTCGATTTATGGAAAAGCCTCTAATGCAGTATGGGATGCATTACGAGTTGAGAGAAAAGAATTGAAGTTTTCCGTTGCTAAGTGTATAAAGTGTATTAGACATAGGCGTGCTTTGGTGCAAGCACGCTAGGCTGAAGTGCAAGTGGGTGAAGATGATTCATGAACCATTGTACTGCCGGGTCATGGCCTAAGGCAAAATGAAAGCCGATAATTTAGGTCGTGACACTTAGCACTATAATGCGTTCTCGGGTATGCAACATAGAGTCAGTGATGCTTCCTCAAGTAAGCATCACAGCATAATAGTTCCTTAGTACTATAATGCGTTCTCGGGTATGCAACATAGGGTTAGTGATGCTTCCTCAAGTAAGCATCCTCGACCTTTGGTAAAATGACTATTTTACCCCTATATGACCTTTTTGCCTTGACGTATAAAATTATTTTTTTACCCATGAATGACCATTTTTCCCATGGTGAGTAAAATTGTTCTTTTACCCCTGAGTTCCGTTTTGGGCTTGATGTGTAAAAAATTACTATTTTACCCCTTTATCGAAAATGCAGGTGTTACACTAAGCGTACTTGTTATCCAACGATTGGTAATAATCTGTGATTAATAAAGAATGGATGAATATACTAATTTGGTGATTGTTTAAACACGAAGAATAATTCCTTGATCATATTTCTCTCAATTGCTTGCATCTTAATTACTTTTAATCTCTTTGTTAGTTATTATTAATCTAAAACAAACCCCCTTTGTAACGTTTGACAACTAAAACAACTTGCTCTTCGTGGGAACAAATCTTATGTACTATTATATTGTTTATTAGTGAATTAGAAGATAACTATAATAATATTTGCACCTACGAAACGCATCACCTACAACCACCAATCAACTGACTCCTTCTCTGAAATCAAAAAACAGTTTACATCACCATTAATCAATCATTCTCATGATAGGAAGCTTGAGTTCTCAACTATATTTTTATAACCTCATCATAAACCATATCAATCGTCATAAAAAACCCATAAAACCATAAGCCATCATCATCACAAGTACCTCGACAAAACTTGGATAAAGTTGAGCCAAACATTGCCATTTCAACTCACTCAGCGCTACCTCGAGTTCTTCATTATCCATTGAAAAAAACCCACCATCGATTTCATCTTCACTGTAAACAGCTCCACCTCACTTCCATTGCTATCAACTATATCATGTTACTTCATAATCACATCTCCATCCCAGACACGATATCAATCAATAACCACCATTCATCTACTGAAATTAGAAACTCCACCTTCAATCATTCACAAGCTTGCTTCGACCATTAACTGCAGCCCTAACCATTACCATGACCATATTTCTTCATCAGTGTCTTGTTTGGAACCTCAACTCCAATAAAAACCCAAAACCATTAATAGCAACACCTAACTTGGAATAATGAATAAACCTAATTTTTATAACTTTGTATTTGGGGAAGAAGATGGCTGCCCATAATAAAAGATCTGGCACCTTTATAAGTATTGAATATGGATAGCTCTGAGAAAAACGCTGGTGCCTTTATAACTTTTCATTAAATCCTCATTGAACTGTCAGTTCCGGGGAACCGACCGTTATATATTCTTGTTTTGCCAATAACTTCTTCATGCGAAGTCGGAATGACTTCATTCTTTCGCCTTTGGCTTCATTTCTTCGTTTTCTACGAGGTAATGATAAGAAATCTTGAATTTGGATAAGTTCACCCTTGTGTTTGTCTCTTCTTCACTTGTAGCTCGTTTTTTCTTGCATAATAAAGTGTCATTTCACTTCTTTTGGATGATTTCACCTACTAAAAGATAAATAAATGAAAAAAAAACATAATATACAATAATTCACAAGAAATATAGCAAATACTAGAATGAATTAACACTCTAAATATGTAAAATATGCACTTATGAAGCACCACCCCACCCCACCACCACCAACCAACACTACCAATACCACCACCACTAACTACCATCACCATCATCGCCACCACCACCAACCACCTTCGATGCCACCATTACTACCATCGCCAATTAACACCGCCACCGCCAACCATCACCACCAACACCATCTCCATAACCAATATCAACAACACCCCACTACCATCAACCAGCACCACCATCAGTATCAGCATCATAACGACCATTGTCGCTTCCAACCAGCACCGCTAACAAATAACACCATATCCACCACCAACACCTGTACTATCCACCACCACCAATCAACAACACCAGTACTACAATTACCATCAACAACACTATTACCAACCACCACCACCACCAAAAACCCGCCACAACAACGTTGGATTCACCATAAAAAACAGGAAAAAATAAGATGAAACCAAGTTTGGTTTCAACGTTGTTTAATTTTGTCAAAATTTGTTGGAACCAAATTTGGTTTCAACATAAATCTATCATCTGTCATTTCACCAACACAATATTTTCTAATGATTCAACTTTTTGTACAACGATAAAGACTAGGCAAAAATATATTGAAACCAAATTTGGTTTCAACATAAAATTGTCGTTTCAACATTAAAACTTTAATTTCCCTATAAAAAAGGCAAAAATCGGATGAAACTAAATTTGGTTTCAACAAAACTTACTGTTTTCATTGGTTTCAAATTTGTTTAATTTTTTTCAAAATTTGATGAAACCAAATTTGGTTTCATCATAAATATGTAATTTCACCAACAAAACATTGATTTCAACGATGATGATATATCATCATTTTCTGGTGATGATACATCATAAGGAGGTGTTGGTGGTGGTTTTAGAGGATTGAAGCAAGAGGCGGAGGTGGCGGATCTGATAGTGTTAGTGGTGGTTGTAGAGGATAGAAGGTGTTGGTTGTGGTGGATCTGGAGGTACTAATTATAAAGGATAAAACGAGGAGGAAAAGGTGTTGTTGGTGGCGGATCTAGACATGGTAGTGGGTTTGGTGGTTGTGTAGGATAAAGAGAAGGAGATGTTGGTGGAGACAGAGGTGTTGGTGGTGAAAGATCTGGATATGGTAATGGGTTTGGTCAGCCCGCGTAGGTCGGGGGCGCGAAGGGGGAGGCGGTAGAATAAGAAGAAGAAGATGAAAGAAGATAAGAAGAAAGAAGAAATAAAATAATAGGAAAGGGTAGGTATGAAATTTAAAAATTACTAAAAAATAAATTTAGAAATTATAAATGGAAATTGGGTTTTTCTGCCATTTTTATTTCAAATGGTTTTTATTTATAAACAATAATATGAGTGAAGTTTTTGTATACCAAGTTTTATCACCTTGGTGTTTTACTCCTTATTATTAATAAGAATAACTATATTATATAAACTAGATTTGTGCCCGTGCTATACATTGGAAATATTTAACTTCGCATAACAGTTACCTTCCGATCAAGTTCTTTTTCTTTTAACAAAATCGGCATATAACCCGTGCTACCCACCGAGTTCGATAAGACTTTTTTATTTGATGCCCCGTCGCAATGCATTAAACCTTGATTAGAGACTCTATGATGTCTTCTATAAAAGCATTTACAATTGTTACCAACTTATAATCAAGCAATAAGCTTGTGGTAATAATCTTGTAGTCAAACCAGGTGAATGTAATGTACAGAATGGTTAAGAAGCAAACATGGGCCATGGAGAATCCTTCCACATTTCCCTTTATCCCACTCAAATACTCTAGCCGGCGAAAAGTATTGGTCATGAAAGAAAATCAGTTAAGGCATTTTAGCAAACACATTGCATGCGTTTCTGGTAATTGATTCAAACATAACTCGTTTGTTATTTCTAACATCACAAACTCCATCCTTATACTGAATTCATGAACAATCATTAATTCAATAGCAAAAACAAACCCATAAATCATTAACACACATCTACATATGCACAAATTCATCATTTACATCCAACTCTCTTTACTATTTTTCTAACTCTCCACAAATGCCTCCTTCCTTATCGACTGAAATTCTTAATTTATTAGTAATTAACCATAAAACCCTGCGTAAAAACATCACTTTCTCCCTGCTTCCAACAACATTCAATCCCAAATTTCATCTCAGTCACTTCAACAGAAAGCCCCAACAACCATAGAGTGATAACTTAGATTTGAAGGGGATATGAAGAGGTAACTTAGATTTGATATAGGTATTTTGTTCTTTTCAGGTACCAACGAAAAATTTGGTTACACCAAACAACATCATTGTCCTTTACATCATTGTCCAACTAAATATGCATTATTACCCTAAAATTTGTCATGCATGTGACTTAAAATATGCACTATAACCTAAATTATATTGTGTAGTCCAAAACATCTATTTTATGACCAAAAATTGGTTCCATAAACAACATTTATTTCTAACCTAAGTTGGGTCTTTAGGCATAGATCTTCGTCACCCATAATTTGCATTTTGATTCAAACTCTCGTGCATGACTCTTATAATTTATCCCAACAAAAAAGATATTATCACTTTTTCATTTTAACCAAAAAATAGGTTAAAATAAAAAAGTGATAGTACATCTTTGCTAGGACAGAGGGAGTATAACCTAAAATTTACTTGTTTCTTAACCATTGTATAATTATGTGTTAGACATAATACCATGTTGTTCATTAATGAGAAACGTCATATAATTTCTATAAAAAAAATTTCTTTTAAGATTTACCAATTGAATTTTATTTATATATGTTCGGTTGGAAAAAATCAAGTTTATAACCTATGATTTGTAAGTACGAGTTATTGTCACCTACCAAAGCATATTTCAGTATTTTCCATCTAGATAAAGTATCACATATTAGTAGAGTTGGTTATTCAATTCTGGTCCTTTGATTATCATCTAAATATTATTGTTTCATTTGCAACACAATTGAGAAAATAAGGTTTTGACAGTGACAAAAATGATAAAAGGTGTAGATGCTAGGGAGAAAAAAGACTAAGGCTGTAACAACCATGAACACTGTCACATTCACACAACTAATAGAATTTTTTTGATTCCCTAACATAATCAACAGAATACTAACACACTTAACTGAATTTAACACTCTAACTGTCTCTAATTAACTAGCTAACTACCTGACCATGTAACTAACAATTGTTCTTGTTTGGGCAGAAAATCTCATCTACCCAAATCAACCAAAATCAATCATCAAAAGAAGATCAAAAAGAAGAGAAGAAATTGAACACATCATTTAACGTGGTTCAGCCCTTAATGGCCTACGTCCACGGGTAGTGAAATTGTGAGGGTTTTTATTGATCAATCTAGGTTACAAATACAGTAAACTCCATTGGAGTCTTCCTGTTTACAGAGCTTTTTGTTGGAGAAGAAGCCTCTTTTTCTTTTTTCCTGTCGGAGCCGAAGCCCCCCCTTTCTGTTCTTCTTCTTTCCCTTATAAACGAAAATCTTTCAGTTTGGATCGATGAGTCACCCAACTTGGATCGATGAGTCACCCAACTCTCAATACGTGGCGCCCTCTAATCGTCCCATGTGTCGACCCAATCTCTTCCAGATACTTCCATGTGGCTTCTCCCTATCCGTCCACTTGTCGACCTAATCTTCTTATCCTACGGGACTGGTTCGATCCATAGTTTGATCCCTGGTACGATCCCTGGTTTGATCCCTGGTTCGATCCCTGGTACGATCCCTGGTACGATCTCTGGTTCGATCCCTGGATCGGGACATCTTGTGCTCCGCACTTTGCTGCCACGTGTTAAGCAACTTTTTGATACTCACAACTTGCCCCCTTTTTTCTTGAGAGTTATTTGAAGAAAAACTGTTAAGAAAATTACTTCAGTTACTTCTTGCTTGGCCTTGTCACGATAAGAGTATGAACCTGATCCATTCAAAAATAGAATTTTGCTGCAAAACTTATACATAAGTGCATATTAGTGTAATAAATTATTTCATGTATAAATCAATCAGGAATTCAAATTCAAAGTAACAATCGGAACGGGTCACATGTCAGGTTCTTCATTGGGCGTAATTTTCTTTATACGCGCCAAAGCCTATTCGCACCAGACATTCCGATAATTGTGGTGGGTGGCATTTTAGCCTGTTCACCTTTCAATAAGAGTCCTTTTAATGACTTATGCAAACAAGAAAAATTAAAGCAAGAGAAAATTTTAAGTCAAAGAAATAAAGGATACTTATCGTTAGTTGTATCGTTAAAGCTTTTCTTTCCTTGTTCGGGAAGTGATGTCATCGCTTAGGGACCGAACCATGATGTCGTTCTGAAGTGTCCTTAGTGCGATCCAAGCTTCGGATTAACAATACTTCAAATTTGTGCAACGGTAGCACTTCAGACTTGTGTATTTTCATGGCTTCGTCATATTTTTGTCCCGATAAAGCAGATTTTTATATATATACTGATCGTTGGGTTAAACATTTTTTCATAAGTACAATGGATCGAGATCCCACACATACGAAACAAACCCGAGCCAGGAGTAAGATACAGGGTTGGTCCCGAAACGTACTCTGAAAAATGATAACCAGACTCTGAAAAATGAGTATTTTGTATCAAGAATCTTTCATAGGTTCTGCGACCTAATAGTCTTATCATGTCTCCAGCCACGGAGCTCGGTAGGAACACACACTTAATCTATCTCGGGCATGGAGTAAATTAATGTGTCCCATAAATTTGCTCTAGCCACTGAGCATTGTAGGATCACACGCCTAATTTATCCCTGGCATGGAGTAAATTATGTGTGGTCCATCATTTTATTAAGACTCTTACATGGGTTCCCTCTTTGGGGATGCGCCCATTAGCCTTATTTCAAGACTTTTATATGAGTTCCCTCATTGGGGATGCACCCACCAGTCTTTTTTTGTCTCCTGAACGGAGAAATATCGGTAAGAAATATACCTGAAATGTAGATGAGACGTATACTTGAAAAATCATCCAGATATTTCTCATTTCTCATTTCTTATTTAAGACATATCTCATATTCTTCTATATACATGAGAAGCATATATAGAAACAAAATATGACATATATTTTTAAATAAGACATGAGAATTATCCAGATGAATATTCCGAAGTAACTGCTGTTTGAGAAATCAGAAGTATACGAATGTAGAAGTATTCGCCTTCCAGAAATATTTGCTGATAGGTTGAAAGAGATCCCCATTTTTGAATGATAATTCATATTGGAACGTTCAGATTGCCGCAAGAAATATAAGAGGCATTGCCTTTCGAAGAAGTTCAGAATAAATTGAAGTATTTACTGAATATTCTTCATGAAGTATGAGCCATTTGAAGTATCTATCAATTGTTGCCTTATGCTAAGAAGTACAAGGCATATAACTGGCGAATAATATTATTTATTTTGTATTAAGTAATTATTGAAATGAAATACCTAATTGGCGCGCAGTATTTAGCCCATATAGCTAAAACTTTGCTTTCTTTTTAGCATGCCCCCCAGTGCCTTATTATTGCATAGCTGCCGCATCTCTGAAGTGTCCTTCATAGGTATCTTCACATCTCATAAAAATGTCTTAAACATTTCATGACATTAAATGGGTACAAGCTAAAAATGATTTTCATGCTTTTAATTGAATATTACTGTTAAATCTCATCAAACAAATTAGAATTTGTTCAGACTAAAAATTTATCATATTAAATCAATAAGTTTCTATGATTATGACATTAATTATCATAATGCATGATGTCACATGCGATTCAGATACTATTGAAATCATTTGATCAATTTAGACTGTATGACAGATGATGCGTATACAAATCAAATAAGTTCATGCTTTTTGAGCAATTAAGAGAAATCATGATTGAATCATTTAAAGATGATAATCAATAATCATTCTTAAATTTATAATTGCTACTTCTAATATGCAATTAATATTATAAAAAAAATAATGCATAATTATCTTTTCCGAAATGCTCATGCTTGTGGATCGGAATGTCTTTTCTCATCTATTAAAGCTGCGATAATAATTATCTAGCTATCACAATTTAATTTAATGTAATTTATAATTATATATTTTTTTTTTTATTATTATTTATTTTTTTAGGAAAGGCGGGTTAGCCGAGTCAGCTAATCTGACTCGGTCTAATTGGTCTTGCTCAACTGAGTTGGATCAAACTCAGTGAGTCAACTCACCGGATAGAAAATTCGGCAAAGTCTAATCTTTTTTATGGGTATTCCAGCCTGATTCAGGCTATTAAAATCTGTCTTTCCCTGCAATGATTCTTACAGATTCATACTAACAAAAACATATGAAACCAATTTCATGCATACAACAGAAATTTCCCTTTGGAGCTTCAGTTGTTAAACTAATGAGCAAATGAATCTAATTCTTAAAAACTAACTCATCTATACAGGATCTGAATGTACAAACATACATATAGGATATCTATTGAGGATTAAAGTATATGAGATTGAAAAAGAGGTTATAATACAATCACCATGTGAGCCTATACAGGCTATAGCTTGTCATCATCGAATGCATAATCCAGGTTCAAAGGCATTACAGGCACGACATCTATTCTCTAAGAAACATCAGATTGGTCTCAATAAAATTAGATATGAAGTTTGAGTCATTTAAGGATCAAATTAGACTTGGAATAAACATTCAGCGGAGAAAACTCCATGCTAATTGCAAGCTACAGAAGAAACTCAAGGATAATGCTATGAATTAAAATTAAAACTCAATCATCATGAGCTATGAATTCATTTCAAAATGATGCTAATATTTTGATTACTACATGCTAAAATTAAAATACATCATATGTATAAATCAATTACATTCACAGATCATGGAGATTTCAATCATGTCAGATTGCCAAATTTTACTATTCATGTTCACATTTTAATTTACAAAAGAACGATCATAATGAATAATATTCACTGTATAGTCACAAGCAGACAATCAGTCATCTTATCATATCAATCATATAATCAGAGAAAATTGAGATTGTGTATGTATAGGAGTAAAGCCAGATTTCTAATACTTAAGTACTTATTAGTGAAAAGATCACATAAATACTTAGCTGTTTGAGGAGACTTATTGTGAGAACTGCGACATTCAACTGTGACCGTTAATTCGGAACCTGTTGAGGAGTCTTTTCCAAAAGTTGAGGCTGCCAGCTCCCACATCCAAGGCTATTCTGAACTTCTCGGCATAATCTGGAACTTATTGATAGTCTGTCTTCTAGAATTGCATTCCTTTAAACATTAATGGTGTGTAGCACCTATCACTCAATTATGAACTTTCACAAGAAACTTATTAGTGAACAAACATGAATTTAACATAATGTTCCTATCAAAGATTCATATATATGCAAATATGAAGCTATATAAGTTAACTGGATTTTAAAGGAATCACAAAGAGCTATTATAGCACTTTTTCCATCTTCAAAGATAAAGCCGAAGAAAGAATTTTCTAGGATTCAGACAATGAACAAGAAATTGATTATCATGAACAGGTTTTCTGGACATCTATAGCAAACTAATACCACTACTGATCAGAGAGATATATTCTCATTAGTGAGGTATCAAAAAATGGGAAAATCATAATGAAAGTAAAGTGAGGCATGTTCTCATCAGTTATAACACAGTGAGCTATACCTTGAATGTTCAGTTCACAATCGAACCTATCAGCAATTAGACTATTCCCATCTATCCACAACATGCTAATCAAATTTAGGATGTCAAACAGGACATAACCAAGCAAGTGTTCAAAATGAGAATTCAGAGAAATTGCAAGTGATAATTTAACTTAAAATCCCAACAGAACAACAAGGTTCAATCATTTCAAAGAGGCAATACTGGGTCAAGTAGTTCTTAACACAATTCATTTCACAAGTTTAAAAATCTGGTTCAATAAAGGATCAGGTTTAAAACAAGCAAGTTCAACACAGGTTTAATATGGCATTACAGTTTAAAAAGGTATAAACTTAGATTGTAAGACTGTCAAATGGGTATAGTGAAATAGATAGTTCAGTTGAATCATTGAGTTGCAGGTGGTCTTAAAGAAAAACAGGAGGGAAAGGCTTAAACATGGCATGGCGGGTTCAAACAGATTCAATAAAGGTTGACAGGTGCAAACTTAAAAATAAACAGGTGATGTTCAAATACAGGTCTCTCTTCAAGTTCAAGGGAAGATTTCACAAACAGGCATGTTGAAACGTAGAAGTTAAGAATTCTAAAACAGGACATACAGTTTCATTTGATAACACAGGATCATTTCTAAAACAGGAATTTGGTTAATGTACAGACATGTGCAGCTGTTGAGGATGGTTAAGAAGTACAGACAGTTAAGATGCAATAATACAGGAATATCTTTTAGAACATTTTAAAACCCAATCAAAACAGGAATCAAACCCCAAATGAATCCTGATTATCACTAGTGAAGGAAACCCTTTAATTCAATCAATGTCATGCACAGTTCCAAAACAGATTCTCAAGCCTCAAGACAAATTCAACTATATATAACATTCAATTTTCTCAGCACATTCAAACATAGCACAAGACTTCCTTCATATACATGAAAATTCAGGAATATGTCCTGCGAACATAGCCTACTGTCCATCTTAAAAACACGCCTTATACTTGCAGGATCCTAATGGAATTTTAACCCTACATTCACAACAACAACAGGGACATGCTATAAAAATTTGAGCTAAAAGTGACGGTTAGATTATGAGATATGACTGATATCATATGATCCAAAATTGCTGAATCCAGGAAGACACAATCGTTTAAAATCCTCTATTTGAGGTACTCACTATGATCCATTTATTTTGAAATTTTTACACATTACTCATAACAAAAATCGGTTCATCATATCCAAAAATGAGAGACAGGCATGCAGTATAAGTATTTCATTTAAACTCAACAACTCAGTCATATCCTACAGGAATAGTTCTCTGTATTGCAACAATTTCCACTGCCTTTCCTAACCTGATCATAATGAAATTTGGAGGGTACCTCCATTACTTAGCAAGTAACAACATGATAAAATTTCAGAAAGATCCAACAGTTGGATCGATGGATATCAGTAGAACAAGAACTGAGGTTATATGGCATACAAGGCATACGGGATTTTCAAATAAGATTTGATAATATGATGAATTTCTACAATCAAACCATATCATAGCAAATCAGTATGTTTATAAAACACCACTCTTTCTTACATAAGAACCCTAAAAATTAATTCACACAATCTTGACCCATAAACATGAAATTGATGAACAAAACAGTTCACCCATGCATCCATATACCCTAAAATACAGTTTAAACACTTCATTTGTTAAAAACCCTAATTTAACCAAAACCCAAATTCTACTGTGAGCATAAAAATTAAAATTTAGAATGAAATTAGAATATACAACCTGTTCATGGTGTGCATTTAATGTGAAATTACGAATCCATTCGCTGATTTGAGCATGCATATTCATTTGATTTTGCAAACCCCCAAGTCCTTGCTTGTAATAGTATTCAGGTGAGGAAGAAGAGAAGCAAAGCTTCTTCTTTGGCTCGGTGAAAGAGAAAAGATGGAGGAGCAGTAGAAAATGATGAGAAATAACATCCAATCTTTGTGTCATTAAATCTTTTCCCAAAACACTTTATGTTCATCTCTTTAAATTGGCAGAAAAATGTTTTTGCTGTTGTTATGTTCACGCTTGTATAGCTTCTCTTGAACCTGCAAACTCAATTTAAAAGAGAACCCAGCTTTCTAAATTCAATACAAATACTAAATCCAGTTAATTCAACATGATTTTGTTTACAGGGAAATAATCCCCAAATCGACTAAAATTTTGACAAATATAGTTAATTCAACATGAAAATTAAATTGAATCAATGATTAACAAAGATTAAAGGGGGTTTTAAAAGATGAACCCAGAAACCAATTTTAAAGATTAATTCAACTGAAAGAGGCAGAGGAACAGCAGCACTAGGAAACCCATCAACTGAATCCCCCAGCTTTTGATTTCTTCTCCAATTAATCGTTTCTTCCGTTAATCAACATCAGGTAGGATAAATCCTTTCTTCAACCCCTCCTTCTAGCGCCAAATTGTTTGGGCAGAAAATCTCATCTACCCAAATCAACCAAAATCAATCATCAAAAGAAGATCAAAAAGAAGAGAAGAAATTGAACACATCATTTAACGTGGTTCAGCCCTTAATGGCCTACGTCCACGGGTAGTGAAATTGTGAGGGTTTTTATTGATCAATCTAGGTTACAAATACAGTAAACTCCATTGGAGTCTTCCTGTTTACAGAGCTTTTTGTTGGAGAAGAAGCCTCTTTTCCTTTTTTCCTGTCGGAGCCGAAGCCCCCCCTTTCTGTTCTTCTTCTTTCCCTTATAAACGAAAATCTTTCAGTTTGGATCGATGAGTCACCCAACTTGGATCGATGAGTCACCCAACTCTCAATACGTGGCGCCCTCTAATCGTCCCATGTGTCGACCCAATCTCTTCCAGATACTTCCATGTGGCTTCTCCCTATCCGTCCACTTGTCGACCTAATCTTCTTATCCTACGGGACTGGTTCGATCCATAGTTTGATCCCTGGTACGATCCCTGGTTTGATCCCTGGTTCGATCCCTGGTACGATCCCTGGTACGATCTCTGGTTCGATCCCTGGATCGGGACATCTTGTGCTCCGCACTTTGCTGCCACGTGTCAAGCAACTTTTTGATACTCACAGTTCTTACAAATAGATAAATGATAATTAGCTAGCATTGGTTGTTCTCAGCATTCTTACATTCCCCCTCAAGCAGAAAAATAGAACAATGAAGAAGTTTGGTCTTACATAAATCTGTAAAAAAATATGTTATTTCTCATGTGAAGAGATAATTGTACCTTAACACATCCAACTGCAACCAAATCTCCAATGAAATGGAAGTCCAGTTCTTGAGACATGCCAAGATTCCTTACACTTCAGTTGTCACAAAATAAACAGAAAAGTCTTGTAAGATTAATGTGCAATTCCTCAAGTAAGTAAGATACCCACATCAATTTAGTTTCCAATATTGAGAAAGACTTGTATTCATTTTCCGTTGATGACTTTGTAATTTAGGTAACTTCCAAGGCCAAGCCCTACGCATTTACCAAATAGCAAAATTTGTTTATTTTGAGTTACTATGGACATGCCAAATGCACAAATTGGATTGGCAACCCGGCATATTTGCCTGTTTGTATACCGCGATAGAGACTCTTTCTTTCGACACAGCTATGTCGGCCGACCAACTCTCTACCACTGGCGACATAAAATCCATCGCTGGCGATAGAGACTCGCTGAGATTTAATCTCAGTCGTCAATAGAGTCTCTATATAACTTCTTATTTTAATCACGACCTTTTGTTATTGCAAATCCAATGACTATTTTTGATTAATGTATTGTTTTTAGCCACACACATTTTTGACGAACAAGCTTAACATTCACGCATATAAATTCATTAACATCAGGTGGTTTAAATTTATAATTTACTTTCTTTATAAAGGTAAGTTATAGTAAACTAATACAAACTAGTTTTTTGATTTAATAGGATTTTGATATTTGTAAATCAACACATAAATTTGGCTAAAATATCAAGTTCAATCAATAATATGTGTTACATTGAATTAAAATTACATTTAGTCTGCTGATTGATTTTCTTGACCACTAGAATAGCCCCGGGTAGGATCGTATTCCCTTTAACGTAATATGGCTGTGGCAGAAGGTTGAGTAGCCTCATGAGGTTGAATTTTATCACCATAACCTGTAAAAAGAACCTGGGAAGAGGGAAACAACAGGCTGATAGACGTTAAAAGCTCATCTTGGAGTCAGAGTATAAAGAGGAAGAACATTTGAAAACAGTTGACCACCACCGAGAGTTTCTAGAGCCATTGCATCGTCGATGGCATCAGGGACTTTTTTGGTTGCTTTTGGCGGATCGTTGCTTGCTAGGTTGGATTGGATGTCAGCCACGCCGGTCAATGCCATTAATAAGAATAGAGGTAAGGTGAGGCTCATTAGAGGCTCGACTGAAAGGAGAGGAGATGAAGTTCCGGGAAATATGATTAGCGGTCCAGCCATTTTGAATAAAAAACATGGGCTTTTCTAGAGCACAGTAGGAGCCATCCAGCCATTTTTTACTTCACGAGTAACTTATTGTCTGCTACAACTAATTACTGAAGGGTTAAGGTGTCATATTAGTTTGTGGCATAAAATATGGTATACCAGTTCTTTGACTGCTTCTAGGTGTTTGTTTACTTCTACTACTACTGGTTGCTTATGAAGGAACATTAAAATTCACCGTCTTCACCATTTGGGTCATCGTTTGCAAGTAATATTCGTGCATTCTTTGTTGTCGCCAATGATAAACGCTCAACCTACTCTGCAACCCCTGTTGTATAACTTGTACCCCTCAATACGGATAATTTTTCCCTAGAGCTTGAGAAACAATTGGAATAGTGATAGCATCCCCGTTAGGATTAATACTCGGTATCTACCAATCAACCTGTGACATAGATGACGAAGAAGATGAACCTCTCTGGCTACTGAGATACACGAAGGGATTGGGCGTTGGTGGTGGAGGTTGGAAAGGAGGAATATTGTCATCAAGTGGCAATCTATCTAAAGCTGGAATATTTATCCCTCCCAAATTTTATGGCTCCATAACGATGATAGGCTTGCAAATTGTGTCGAACAAACGAAAATAATCAATCATAACAATAGGTTCCTCGACCAATTCATGAACAAGCATGATCCCATGGTCTACCAATTTGTAACAACGTCACGTAATCATCATAAGAAATCTCCCCGCTTGGAAGTGAGTTGATTGCTTTTACTTTTTTCCCTTCTAGTTGTAAAAGGTGTATTTCTCCAAAGTACCAAACACCCATTCTAAAAGGAGAATTGAAAAACATCGACCGATGTAAGCTCAACTCTAACATCCTTTGAGCACCTTCACTCTGGCAGTGCGTACCTAGAAGGGGTCAAGTGGGCTCAGATGACCCACTCGATTTTGTGTCATAGAGCAATATTTGGTGGTACTTGATAAGGTGACCCCACTTAAACTTATATATTTTTTCTACTTAGACCCCAGTCAAATAAATTTCTAGGTCTTCCACTGCACTCTGGTACTCTGGATGATTCACATATGGCATAATAATAATGTTATGACTTTTTCTACACACTTGTTGAAGCCTTTGAGTCAGCTCAGAATGTTGAACTTCTTCAAACTAAAAGCTACCAGTTTTCAATTTGGTACTTCTCTCTAATTGGAAAAACAATATTATGTTGGTGTAGAGCAGGCTCACCAACACGTACAAAAGTAAGTATATCACCAAATGATAAGTGCACATTTCACATGTTTTAGTGTCAAATTCATACTATTATTTGCTATAATTTTTGCAT
Organism: Papaver californicum; assembly: GCA_023531435.1. NCBI lineage: Eukaryota > Viridiplantae > Streptophyta > Magnoliopsida > Ranunculales > Papaveraceae > Papaver > Papaver californicum. The sequence continues at coordinate 2,420,646 of JAJJMC010025652.1, forward strand.
TACTTGTTATTACGTTTTTTTTCTATCTTATGTCTTATATTAGGTGAATCATGTGAAATCAAAGAAATTGTTACAAAAGTGCTAAGGAAATTGAGTTCTACAAGTGAAGAAGGGCCAAAGACAAATTAAACTCATTCAAATCAGAAGTTCTTAATACCATTTTGAATAGAGCGAGAATAAGAAGTAAACACAAAAAGAATGAGGTCCGAGTTCGGACGAAGGAGTTATGGACAAAACAGCCGAAAGAAGAAGAAGTCATCTATAACATTTCAGTCAGCGTGGTTCCCAACTATGCCGACTGGAGCACTTTTTCATACAAAAAACTTGGATTTTTAAGCCCTAAAGTTGGCACGGTTCATTGGAAATCGATCATACCTACTGGAGCAAGTTTGGGTACATATATTGGAGTTATTTTGATCTTAAAGTCGGCACGGTTCATGGAAATCGACCATGCCGACTGTGGTGAACCTATGGGGTCCGTGGTGACGCCATTTTGACTTCTAAGAGGAGGAAACCCGGTCCCGGAAGGATTTTAATCCCTAGATATCAAGAGAACTATATAATAAGACTCCCAAGATATTAAGAAGATACCTTTTACATCACTTTGCAAGTCTTGGAGGAGAGAACAACACAAGAGGAGAAAGCTAGGGTTTCAAAGCGGTTCCATTATCGTAACGATTTCTTATCTATTTTCTTATATATATGACATGGATGCTTCTACATCCATGAGTATCTAATCATCTAAGTGATTGAGGATGAATTCTAAGTTCAAAAAATGATTTGATTTAATATATGATTCTATTTGAGTTCTCCTTATGATTATCGTTTGTTATACCATAAAGAATATTGATGATTGATTGGTAGATTGTTTAGGTGGACAAATAAATTGATTTTTTGATTTAATCTATTGCTAGTATTGAGTTGTGAGATAATTAATAGTCCATTGACTCGTACACAAGTAGAGAACACGAGACATTGCATAGGGATTCCGTAGAGAAATTGTGTGTATGAATAACACTAGTAAGTGGACCTTGATATAAGAGTTTAACTGCTAGGATTAACCTATAAATTCAAAAAATATAAAGCATTCGACCAAATTAAACCCTGAGGGATCTACTACTAGGTGGTTAGGATGAATAAAATCTTGTAGGAGAGAACTTCCGTATCCAGTGATATGAGGAATTTCAGGGATAACATTAATCTAGATGTTATTCTACGGTTGGTGATAATTTATGATTAACAATGAGTAGATGAATATATTAACTTGATAAATATTTAGTAAGAGAGAATGATTCCTCAATCATATCTTTCTTTATTGCTTACAACTTTACTTTTAATTTTTTTCTTATTTACTTTGTTTAAATCCTAAAACAAAACCCCCTATTGTGACATCTTAAACAACTAAAATACCTCGCTCCTCGTGGGAACGAACTTGACTTCCATTATATTATTATTTAATTGAGTGGAAATAATATCACTAATTTGATTTCATCTACGATACGCATCACCAACACTGTGAAAATATAGCAAAATTTAATTAGTTAGTAAATTAATAATTAAAACATTAAAAATTAATTAAGTGGTGTCAGACGAATTAGTTTTTTCGGTTAATTGACATTTGATACTTAATTTTTGTCCACAGTTAGTGTTTGGTCTAATATTTGTCCAACTTAGAGTTTGGTACATGGAAATGACGTTAACTGTCTTTGACTCTGTTAAGTATAATTTTAACTGAATTTATCATTTAAAATTTTATAAATTTTACTATTTTACCCTCTACTAATTAAACAATTAGATCATATATCTCTCATGTCATTAAATAGCCTTCATCTCTTCTTCTTCTGCACCTTTACTCTCTGTCTAAAAATGACGATGGTGGCGTCAGCTGTTTTTCATCCTCAATCAAGACAATGTAGACAAACCTTATTATTCTATCGCTACAGATAAAACTTGTTCATTGTCACCATTTTTATTTTCCAAATAACCACAATACTGTATACTCATCTTCTTCGTATACAATATATAAAAACCTAACTGAAACAATGTAAGGGAAAACATATAACACAAGTATAAATTTTCAGTTCTCCCTAATTCCAAGATGATTCTTGACAACAAAATCCCTAATTCCCCCCAATTTCTTCCCTAATTCAAAAAAACCTTAAATTTCTAAATCTTCAAATGAAATTCACAATACAACATTTTGAACCATTCAAAAAATAACAGTTTCGTTCAGTTGCAAGTGATGTGGTTTGTAGATGTGGTAAGAATGTGGTTCAAACTCTCGAACTTGTGAAGATTTATTTTAGATTTAATAAACAAATTCTTAAACTAGAAAATATACACAAAAGATGAAAGTAATTTTCACAAATACTGAGGTTATGGATTTCACAAGCAAGGCTGACTCAACCAAATCAAACCTATTGAATCTAGCAATCAAAAAACATGATGGCTCCACTTAGATTGTTTCTAGACCATCTTTTATTCTTTCAAAAGGAAACTAGTTACAGTTTTAACAAACCTCTTAGAACGATCTGAATTAGATTAAATCGAATAGAAACAGGATAAACTCTAAGGCGCTTTGATAACCCTGCCTCTTTGGCAACGTTTCCTTGGGTTACAAGGCGACACGAATCTACTTAAAATAATCTTCCTGAACATTGAGTTAGGCTAACAGAGTAACCAATACAGTCCTTTTGAATGACTTTCCAATAAGCTCGTTACCCTATAGGTCTCTTTCTATTCAAATTTTAGGCTTAGGTTCGCGTAGGTAACGTGTTCCTAAGTCGGGTATAAAGGATACGGTGATGAAATCCGAACCCTTATATTATACGGATAGTTTTTGCCCTTTACTAGAAAATTAAATTCCGTATTCAAGTCCTCAACATATATGCATTACGAAGGAATACAGAAAACCCACTGACAGGAGATTCGTGGGTGGTTAGAGTCTTACCTCCCGTTCCAGACGGGCGATGAACTGTTGGAGTCGACTCAGCCACCGAATCCTATGTCAGTGTACGAACCCGAGGGGCAGAGACAATATTGTCGTCCTTCCCTGTGTAATTTATATTTAATTACCCTTCCGTATGGTTAAAAATAAAAATAATGTACAAAAGTCCAAAGTCCAAAGTCCAAAAATAAGAAAAAACAGAAAAATACCTAAAATAATTACAAAAATAATAAGAAATTCCTAATACAATTTTCTAAAAAAGAAAAATAAAATCCCTAAAATAAAAAAAATTGACTAAACAAAAATTAAAAAAAATCTTGTCTTCTATTTTCGTTTTTTTCGATTTATCTTTGACTCCAAGTCTTTAATCAATCAATATCATCTTTGGCTCCAATTTCTTTTTGATCCAAAACCTATAATACAAAGAAACTACCCAAAAACATAAAATATAACAAATAAAAAAATCTAACTAAACTAACTAACCTAAAAAAAAAACTAAAAACTAATCTAAAAATAAGTCCGCGGCGGCGGCGCCAGAAACTGATGTGGTTTGTGGATGTGTTAAGAAGGGTTTCAAACTCTCGAATTTGTGAAGATTGGTTTTAGATTTAATAAACTAATTTTTAAACTAGAAAATATACACAAAAGATGAAAGTAATATTCACAAATATTGAGGTTATGGATTTCACCATTGACAATTTAAAGTGATTCAATCTAATCAATATTCATGCAATTCTTTACGTTTAAAGTGATTCTAATATGTTGTAAAAGTAGATTTTCAAAGCATCAAAAACCTTAGTCTAAGCATGCTCTATCAAAACAAATCACAACTGTTTATTAAAAATCCTTAAATATATCAAAGCAAATAATCATAAAAGAAATTGCAAAAATTAATTAAAATAGAAATATACCACTTTTCTTGGAACAATGGCTTCCTCCATCGCCTCAGCAAAGGGGTTTAGCTCCTCATATTAATAACTTGCTCAAAACAAGGGTTCATGGCTCAAAGTGTTTAAAAATGATGAAAAAGAGTGAAAATAATAAAAAATAGGAAATTCGCAACGTTTATAAGCGTTACAAACTCACTTTTACAGAGAAAACAGTGTTCCACTGAAGCTAAACGTTGCAAAGTTACAAGATTTAGCAACAAAATATTCAACTTTTTATCCACGGAAGCTTCAACCTTTTAGCAACGATTTCTTTATCTTCTTCATCACGATCATGAACATATTTTTCTAAATTTTGATTTTTTCCTCCACCCCCCCCTCCTAATTGCTTCACTCGGCCTCCTATTTATAATAGAACACCTCAAATATTCCCAAATCATTCTCCAATCTTCCAAAAATATTTTCTTTTAATTTAAAAATATTCTCGACAATATTTTTTCTCTCGATGATTTTCTTCAAACACCCGATAATATTGTTGTTTCCCTGTTTTTCCGAATAATATTTGATATGAAAGGAAGCAAATTCAAGTGAAACAGGAAAGTAATCCATGTTTCACATAGAATGGATTTTCTATCTGTTTTATTTCCTTCGAGAATCAAATCGCCGAGATTCTATTTTGGTTTATTTCTAGTCTTTAAATCACGTACAACTCTTACAAACATGGAAGGAATATATCCTTGTTGTAAAGCCGAGAAATTCTCTTCAAAAACTTTAACCAATTTACGTTGCTTTGAGAAGTTTAGTTTCCCGCCCAAAATCCTTGTTTGAATTTAAGAGGTGGTTGCCTTTAACAAACACTTGGGTGCCTTTAACATTTTTCTAGGGTGCCTTTAGTAATTTTTCCCGGGGGGTGCAAATATCACTTTTCAAGCCAATTTTTCCACAAAAGTTTATTTGTCCAAAAATTCCTACAAATACAATAAAAAAAATAATATTAATACATAATCAAGCACTATCAAAATAAAAAATTGAGATAAATCAGACACAAAAATGTGTCTGTCAGCAAGATACCCTTTACAATGACAGTAAAGAGGAGATGGATATGTTGCTTCCAATGGTTTAAATGAAGCTGTATATGTGTTTCCGATTGAAACAAGGGGTTATGGTAAATGAGTTCGAGATATAGGGGACAAACAAGAATTAGGTGATAGGTTTAAACAAAGAAGAAAATATGGTTTGTGGTTCAGTCGAGAGATGGAGTTGTTTTGAGAAATGAAGATGAATAGAGAAACGGGAAGTGTTTCTCGATTGCAGTAAGAAAACAACGAAGAATGGTTGGAATTTTAGAGCTTCATTTGGTTAAGAGATGAATGGGTTTGTTCCCTTTCGTATTGCAGATAAGGTTTATGCAAGAAGGAAGAGTTATGGTCCTGATATGTTTGATAAGTTTTATTGAATGAATGGGTTTGTTATGGAACGTTGAAAATTATTCCAGAGAAGGAGAATGAATTGTTAGAAATAAAAGCAAATATATGCCTAAATTTCCTAAATATCCGTAAAAAAGATGTTCGATAAAATGTTTCAATGAACTCCCTAAAATGGGTTGAGGAAGATTCGGCATTTGTGGAATTTGAGAAGGTTTGGTTTGTCTGTGAGGCCGAGAAAACATCTAGCAGCTAGGGATGTGATGAATCTATTGTTCAAATTGATGATGGAAGGAGGAGATCCTGATGATGATACACTCATCGATGTATTTGTACTCATCATCATCATAATGCACAACTAATATTAAGTGCAAATCGAAGAAGATGCATTATTTAGGAACCTAAATATGAAGTAAGTAGTGAGATCATGATAGGGTGATCGATATGCTTCTGCCATCCAAGAAATTGGTTGATGAAAAGAGTGATCTAATATGCAATAGAGGAGAAAGGAGAATAGAAATATAGGGTTTAATAATTAATGGATATTTGATCTCTCACTGTTGGATAAATAATTTCATCAAATCCATTGGATCCTAGACCCACTTCAGGGATATTCGATCTCTCACCGTTGTAAATTCAGTATTATTTATAACATAATTAATTAAAGTCCGGTCAAATACGGTCAAACAAAGTCAACATTAATTATCAGTACCAAATCCTAAGTTGGACAAAAGTTAGACCAAATTAAATACTAATATTGGACAAAACCCAAGTACCAAACGTCAATTAACTCGAATTTTTTACCTCCAAGATTGCCCAAAAATAATATTCAAACTTGGTTTGGAGACCGAGCATCCACTGAGACCTATGTACAATTAAGATAACAGTGGGAGCCACAGTCATGCATTAGAGCTAACTCTAAATTTTCTAGCGTTTCGAGAAAACCTACAAGTGTCACTGAGCGAGCATTTGGAAAAAATAATTATCCTAACATGTATAACACAAACACTTTTTCGAGCTCATCAAAGTCGGTTATGTTCTGATAATGATCATCATGTTTCATATTTCAATGATAACATTGTAATAAGAAAACCTTCATCTCAGAAATTCTTATTATTCCGTCGGGTTTAACCTCTATGTGCTGATTATTTCCTTCCTCATCAACACAGTATAATACAAACGTTGTTTTCATATCGATTGTGTTGTCAACTTCCGTAATATTTGGTTACCAAAATCTTTTTAAAATTTTTGTTTCTCATATGTGATTCATGTGTTTCTTTTATATTTAAGAATATAAAATATATGTGATTCATGTGATACTTTTTACATTTTAAAATATAAAATACTACGCATATATTGTAATTGTATTTGAATAATATTTTGTTTTTCTAGTTTTTTTTTATGTCGAGTTTTTTTACCTGGATTCATGATTCAGTTTTTATTGTTACAAATATATTAAAAGTTTCATAGTTTTTTTTTATAAATTGTTAATTTTTCTTCTTATCTGATTTATATATGTATAAATTAAAAAAAAAATATAAAAAAAATTGTCATTCTTTTTCATCTTAGGTCCTGTAAATGTTAAGGACGACCTTAGGACAGCGATCTTCCCAAAGGGGTAGTCTATCTTCTCAAAGGATTTTTTTAATTTTTTTATTTTCTTAAATAATATTGTATTATTATATTATATTTAAAGATAATTTTTATCACATGTCTATTTTCATTATTTCTCATCCCTAGCTTTGGAGGGAATGGAGATGAGACGGGTAATGGTGTTCCATCAGTTTACATATTAGACTCCAATAAAGTCAATCTCCTTTTCTTTCAGCGAATTTTTTTTCATTGGCCTGAATTTTTTCAGCCTTTTGCTATTTGAAATCCATATGCATTTCATACCTTCGTAATATCAGCATTGGCATTACACATCATCATTCATTGATCACTCATGAATTGTCCTTTGTATTTAGTAGGTTTCTGCCTTCGATTTTCTCTTGTTCTCCGTATCTCTCTGTTTAGTATCTATATCAATTTCGATTGGCTGCTTTCTTTAATCCTTTATAGATTGTTAATGTTCTAGATTGGTAGTTTTTAATTCCTTCTTAGCTTGTTAACGTTCTGGATTGTGTATTTGACTGCTTATCTTTAAATCTTTCTTAGCTCGTTTATTGTTCTGAATTGTAGCTCTTTTCTGATCTATTCCCATTGTTTTTTGGTTTTTTCCTCTGATCTATCTCTTTTTCCTTTGAGATATGCTTTTACAGATCTCTTAATCTTCATAATCCAAGCTATTATGGTAATTCAGAAAACTAATAGATTCAGAAAATAGATTAAAATGAAAAGTAAACATCCTTTTCTAACATTAGAGTCACATTACATGCATTCAAATTTAACTTAAAACATCTACATCAGCTTTCTTCAAAATGTCCCCCAAATTTTTGTTTCCTTTCTTTCCTTTACATGTTTCAAAACAAAATACCACAAATTCTAAGCCTAATATTACCCCGTCAGTTGAAAATTAGTCTTTAGATCTGAAATCTATTCTTCTTGTCAGGCTTGTAAACTCCTCTTTCTTCCCTATGGAGCTCTCCTTTGTAGATATTCTTCTGCAAGGACTTCTACATAAGCGTAATCTAACCCGCATCTCTTCTCTTAAAACTGGAATTTCAACCGGACCTGGACCCTCTAGTTTGTCTCTAATTCTCTTCTTTGCATGTTTTCCCATTTCCTTCTTTAGCTCTGGAGACAAATTACAAAATACTAATTTCTTGCTTTTTTTCGAGTGCATGAAGGCCTCTTCACCGCATATTGAACACAAACAATAATGAATCCTATAAAGTTGACCCACCTTACATCGAATAACTCTTGTAGATGACACAACAACATCATTAGGAATTGACATATGTTGGCAAACCATTTTATCTCTATTCTCTCCTCTTTTCTTCTCTATTCTCTCCTCTTTTCTTTGCTTTTCTTTTCTAGATATGCCAACCATTTTTTCTCTATTCTCTCCTCTTTTCTTTGCTTTTCTTCTCTAGATAAGTTTGAAAGTAAAATTTCTCAATCGCTTAATGCAATTTTTATAGGAGTAATTCCACTCAACTACTGCATTAACTTGTATTGATTTCTTTTATTTTATCTGTTTCCCCATATTAGTGACTGCCTTACCAGCTTCAGTCTTTTCACTTACATGTTTAAATCGTTACGCTTCCTTATCTTAAATTATTGGTTGGGTTCTCAAATTTTCTCAAGTCTTATTGTTATTTAAAGTCCTTTTGTTATCCATATGGGGTCGGGTAATATTTGGGGATTTACTAGCATATTGAATACATAGAATATCATATCTAGTTTTTGGAATCTAACCTATTGTCAAATTTTAAAAGTATTTTGTTTAATATTACTATTTTTAGTATTGTCTTTAGTTGTTTTAGTTAGGGCTATCAATGGGTCCGGGTCCTCCCGGGTATTATAGGACCCGGATCCGGACCCGGACCCTGATATTTTTATTGAGTTCGGGTCCGGTTTCTGATTCTGTGGACCCAGAACCGGACCCTATTAAAATATCGGGTGATTATCGGGTCCAGGTAATTGTCGGTTCCTAAAAGAAAAAAATCAATTGTTAAAAGGTATGATGACAGTCTAACCAAAGACTAGTGCGAGTAGATCTTTCAGTTCTTCACGATTTACATACTTAACATCAACAACTTCATCAGGGTTTGGATGCATTTTCACATCTCGGACGATGAAGAGTAGATAATCCACTGCATTAACAAGGAATAAGAAGTCAGAATGTAGCTGTTACATGAACCACAAACAGACTAGCATACTGTAACCAAGGTCTTTAAAAGAAGCACCAGTTGGTCAACTTCTTGCTCTTGTTTATGCAAAACCTTGGCCACAAGTTAGTCACCACGGCCAAGTGCTTTGGGTGTCTAGATTTGATTCAGATCGATTCAGAGAGCGACCAAAATTCTCTCTTCTGTGCTGTGACACAAAACCAAATGCTCGGAGACATCATCCATGGTATTATTAACAACAGATGATGATGAGAAGACATGGAAAATACTCCAATTTATACCGATTCCAAAATTGTAACACGGAATGGTTGTTGCAGAGATTGGAAATGAAGCGGTTTTAATGAGAGAAGAAGAAGAAGTGAAGAGAAACCGATTATAAGGTTTTAAAGATGATGTTGATTTTGCAATTAATCTGGTGGTGGTGGTGAAGATTACGGTATTGATTGCTGCAGACATTTATAAAGCTGAAGTTTCTCCTGGAATTCGTCTTGATTTAGGAATTTTTCTAAAAAATGGGGGCTTTTTATCTCAACGAATCATCAATAGAAGGTTCTGGGGTTTAAGACTTTTGAGTACTCGATTACCCGCGGGTACCCGACGGGTAGGACCCGGTTGGAACCGTTTACTACCGAGTCTATTCGGGTCCTACCCGTTAGGGTCCAAAATCACTAATGGGTCCAGTTTTGGGACCCGGAACCGATTCATCCGGTTCCGGGTATTCGGGTACCCATTGAAAGCCCTAGTTTTAGGATGACTTATTGTTTGACCTCATACATTCTATTTTAACCTTTTCACTTAGTTGGAATTTTCTTTTTTTTCCTCCTGCCTTATGTTTATTGGTGCTCAACCCTGTATCATGTTATGTTTCACTGCACTGAGTTCTATATTTCATTCGTGGGTTACTCTTGAAGCATGTGTCTTACTTTATTTTAATTTATTCTATATGCTATCATTCTCAATTCTTTTTGCATTCATCTTTAAGGTCATCTTATATGATTTGACTCTCATTTAAACTTGCATTCAGCCTTCCCCTCTCTTCTGTAGGTCTCTTACCTTAGTATATTTCTGCATTTTCTTATATTTAAGCTAATGGCTCGAGAAGATAATCTCTATCAACATCTTAGTGGTCTTTTTTTAGCTCAACGTTTCGCAAACCATATGCATGTAGGCTTCTTACCCACTCCTCCAGCATTTATTAGATATTTTGGAATTAAAAACAACAATATTCTAGGAAGAGTTTTTTCAACCATATTGTTCAAACCTTGGGAGATCATAGGAGTTGCTTCTTACCTTTGGGGTCCAAATATTGTTTTTCAAATTAGGAAAGTAGATCCAAATCTTTTTATCATCTCCTTCCAATCTTATGATGATTTTATTTGGGTAACATTCAATGGTCTTTGGTATCCTTATGGAAATGTGTTGGCAGCTACTAGAGCTTATCCTGGTCTGCAAATATCTACAGAGCTTGTAAAAGAAACTTCTATTTGGGATGTTATATTAAATGCAAAGCATGAACACAAAAGTCAAGAAATGATTGGATTAATTTCTAGCAAACTAGGAAGAGTGTCTCGAGTTTTTCTTGGCAGTGCTGCTTCTAACTCTGACTTTAACCCCAAAGTGATGTTATGGGTAAATGTAGAGAACTGTTAGTGAAACTAGATAAATACCCTATTATTGAAATCTTCCTCAACTATCTGAATCTTCCTTCTCAATTCTGATATGATTGCCTAAGATTTGTTCATAAACAGGAAGTGTGCGCAATCAAACAAAATAGAGCTTTGGAAGACATATATGATATTTCAGTGGAATCGTCTTTTCCTGGAGACCTCCACTTTTTGAATGATGTTCAAGTAAAAATATGGAATCCAAAAGACAATGTGGATTATAAAGGAAACAAATATTTTGTTGACTCTTTTATGAGTTTAGATGGGGTTAATAAAACATACAAACATCTTTTTGAAACTAATATGCCACTTGTTGATCCAACTGTGTCTGATATCTCAGCAAATTCTATGGATTTGGATATGCCTTTAGCTAATGAATCGGTGTTAAGAAAAAGATCATTTCTATTCAACTTTCCTGAAAACTTTATTTCCTTCAGTCGGTCTATGGATGAGTCAAATCAATTCAATTTCCCGGTTCCAAATCATCTCAGTGAGTCTAGTCGATTCTCATAGCCTGACTCAGTAGTGGATTCAGGTTTGTACATGGATATCCCTAATCGATTCTTTCTAGTTATGGTGCTTTTCCTATTCGGGATAGAAGACTATCATTTTCTTCTTTTGAAAATGCCAGGGATTCTTTTGAATCTCTTAATTTCCCAATTTCCCCTTCTGCGATTAGGGTAAATTTATCCCCTCATTTCCTTTTTCATGCTTTTGATCCTACAACTCCAATTTATGATTCTCCCGATGCTGTCACTCAACCCGCATTTCATATTTTGATACCAGTTTTTTCTTCATCCTCTAACTCAGGCACTTATAAATTATCTTTACCTCTTAATGATGTCATGATACATATTGACTAGTCTAATATCATTTTTCCTCACTCCATCTCCTAAGAAACAGGATGAGAATCTGGTTTCATTCCTATCTTGTCTCCTTCTTAATTTTTACATATAGATATATATAGTTTCTATTTGTTGTTTATGAATTCATTTATTTGATGCCCAATCCTTTGTCTTTTGATGCTTTTATTTTTGTCTAGAATATCTTCAGTCTAGGAATATATTTGATTAGGAAACCTCAAATTCGTTTAATTTTATCTAACTTAGTCTGATACTTTAGATGAATAGTTCATTCTCTGAATCATGAAATTGATAGCATGGAATGTTCAAGTTTGTGGTAACCATTTACACAAAATCATTTAATAAATTCTGAAAGACCTGAAATCCTTTTCCTTTCTGAAACCAAATCTCAAAAACATCTAGTAAAATCTCTTCTATCTTTCTATCATAATTCTCTAATTGTAGATCCTATAGGTAAAGCAGGAGTATTAGCAATTGCCTGGTTAGGTGGTTTCCACTTTGACATAATGCAGTGGAACATTAATATGATAGATATTATTGTCCAAACAAACTTTGAATCTGAAAAATGGATTCTTACTTGGTTTTATGGTAGTCCATACCATTTTAATAGGAATTTTGCATGGGATCTTATAAACCAAATTGCTGACCAAGTTAACAACTCTGCAATGCCTTGGGTACTTATAGGGGACATGAATATGAATTTCAACCAATCTGAAAAACTAGGAGGATTGCCTTTTATCCCTAAGGATTGTGAATATGTTCAAAACATCCTTAATATAACAGGCTTGATAGACCTGGTTTATTCAGGTCAAGATTACACATGGAATAATCATAGGAAAGACCTAGCTAATATCTATGAAAGATTAGATAAAGCAGTTGTAAACGCTAATTGGAGTCTTCAATTCCCAGATGCTTTTGTTAAACACCTAGTTGCAGTAGGATCATATGACTGACCAATTTTGCTGACATTAAATAATGTTTTTGAAAACTTAAAATGGACTTTTAAATACTATGACACTTGGTTCAAACATGATTCTTGTATCCAAATAATAAATTAAAATTGGAAAGCTTTATTAAATAGTCCTTTAGATACTCTTGCATCTAACCTAAAGAACTTGATCTTTATTCTATTAGACTGGAAAAGAAATATTTCTGGTTTACCAGAAAATAGAATAAAATTAATTCTCAAACAAATTGAATTCCTGAATAAAATCTCAAACATCTATATGAAAGAAGAACAAATTCAAACTAAATTGTTTGAACTTTAAAAATTATATGAAACTCAAGAAGAATTGGCCAGACAACAATCTAGAGACAACACTATTAATCTATGAGAGAAAAAAACAAAATATTTTCATGCTATAACTCTCAGAAGAAGGAAATGGAATAACATTCAATGTCTGGAAAATAACTTAGCTGAAGTCACCTTCAATAAGAAAGAGATCCATTCTATCCTACATGACTACTTTAAATCTTTGCTGCAGACACTATTGATAGTTCCCTTCAAGATAACATTTTTAGTAATATCTCTTCTATAGTTTCTGAGGAAGAAAATACAAATTTGTTATCTATTCTCTCTAAAGAGGAGATCATAGGTGTATTAAAAAACATGAAACCAAACAAATCCCTTGGACCAGATTGTTTCTCAGCTAGTTTTTTCAAAACAAAATTAGGATACTGTAGAGGATCAAGTAATTCAGACAATTCAACAGTTCTTCCAATCTGGTCCCTTCATCCTGATTTAAATAAAACCTTCATTTTACTTATCCCTAAAGATATCCTAAAAACCCTAGTCAATTCAGACTTATTGGTCTTTGCAACACAACTTACAAAATAATAGCAAAAATCCTAGCAAATAGAATTAAACTTTTTTTAGATAACATTATTCTCCTTTTCAATCAGCCTTTTTATCTAAAAGACAAATCTATGATAACATTATTGTAACTCAAGAAATAATCCACTCTTTCAAAAAGAGAAAAGCTAATTCAGGAGGTCTAGTTATTGAAATTGACATGTCTAAGGCTTTTGACAGGGTCAACTGGGATTTTCTTATAACAGTCCTGACTTCCTTTGTGACGGGCACTTAATTTATTTATTTACCATCTAATTTATATTTATTTACCGTCTAATTTATAATTGTACTAATTTTATTATTTTTATGTGTTTATAGGTGGTATACAAAAAATCCGAGTTACTAGCTAAATACGGCTAAAATTGACAAAATTGCCTCAAATTACCGTATTGCATTGGACTGTGAATTGGTATGGGAACGAATTACTCATTCTCAAAGTGGGACGTAGTCTGGTGCGGTTGGGTTGGAGTGTGGTCTGTTGGCTAACGTAAATAAAGAGATAAGTAATAAAGTAAAAGAAAAGATAGAGAATAAAGTGGACAGTAAAGAAAGGAATTGGCTAGACTCTCTGTGAGACAAAGTCTGACAGCGCTAGAGAAAGTAAAAGAGAAATGGGGTTGAGAAAATTTGTGACGTGGAAAATAAAGACTTGTTGGGAGAACTAAAAGAGTGAAACAATGTGGGAGCTGTTGAAGTAAAGCTGACGTCTGGCTCGTAGTAGCCGTAAAGAGATAACAGGTAAGCACGTGGTGGGGTCGGTGAAAGAATTAGAAAAGATGGTGTCTAGGTGACGTCATTAGAGTGAAGTGTGAGGTATCAGACTTCTCTTGAGAAGAAATTGGGGACATGATAGGTTTCTGAGAAGCATATATATAATAACGCAATTGCACGGTGTCTACAATGCAGACAACGGCAAGTACGGGTCGAACCCACAAGGAGCGGGCAAATACTGCAATCAATATCCCTATTAAACTAATCAGAAATAATATTTTTAAATTTTTAGAATTATGAATGAAATAATAAAACAAACTAAATTAATAAAACAACTAAGCAGAGAGAGTCGGTAACCAGGGTTTTTAGTATCCACCACTATTTCTATTAAATTACTGAAGTGAAACATAACTCCTGAATATTTATCTATTGTTCGTTCTATCGACATCACCTATTATATATATTAGAGTCGTAAATATCACTGGGACACCCTAAGAATGGCGCATCAAAAACTCTAAGTCTCAGCATACACCATAAAATTGCGTTAGCAAGAAACTAATTATAGGTTCATAAATAATACCTGGTTATTCTAAGAATACCCCATCAAAGGATTTAACCCAAACATGAAATATTGAATAAGTAGACAAATATATTTGTAATCCTATTAATTATGCGCAAAGGTTACTGTATTGTACAGAACCGGTGAAGCAACAACTAATTTTATCATTAAATCAATAAACAATATCATGGAACTAATCTATTCAAATCATAATAGTTTGTACCAAATAATTCAATTTAAAATAGCCTATTACTCAAAGTGGTTTCAAACATAAAACCCTAGCTACAAATCAATTAGCAAGACATGGTAGTGAGTTTCACAAAACCCATAAAAATAATTAACAAAAGTAGAGACTAGAGAGATTAAACCCTTTTTGTCTTGATCTGTAATTCCTGTCGTCAACACCTCTTCCTGATGTTTTCTCCCAAAAACTCAACCTTCCCTTCGTTCAATCAAAAACAGTCGTCCTTCCTTGTCTTCTCCAATCAGAGACAACGTCTCTCTCTCCCCTGATGCCTACCTACTTTTTCCCTCTCGTTAATCCTTTCTCTATTGTCCTTTCTCTCACACGTCAATCCTTTATTCAATGTCCTTTCAATCTCCGCCTCCACCTGCCTCTCCCCCTCATTCTTTCTCTTCTACGCCTTCTACCTAGAAGACTCCCTTTCTCATTTGTCTAATTAATCTCACATCCTCTCCTGCCTCTCTCTCTCTCTTTATTTATCTTCTACCCCTAGGTCCTCTCCCCCTCTTTCTCCAATTTCTTTCTTATATACTCCCAGATTTCGGAAAACCAAAAGAAGTCTGACTTCACCACCTATTAGACTAGCCCCACCTTCACAACAGCCAGGACCACCTTCTTTCTTTTCACTACATCTGTAGTTGAACCACAACCTACTCAACTTTCTCACCTGACCATGTTCTCACCTAATTACCCAGACCGAACTCCAATTCACTCTTCTTTATTTGTGCCTCTCTAAACTTTTTTTTTTTTTACTTTCAATTCACGTGCCTCCTCTTCTTCTAACTTGTTCTGACACCAACAGACAAAATCAACCCCACTTAATCACCACGTCACTCCACTTCCTAACGCAACTCTATTAGCCAACGTCAACAACGCATACCCCACTTTTTTCTTACCAGTTCCACCGTCAGAAACTCTGATTCACGTGCTAGTCTAACTCCACCCTTCTCTTAATTTTCGTGACACCAATCTCATTAATCGCTCCACCCTTTTGAACCAATTAATCTTTAAAGAGTATGGCAAGATGGATGTAAGCAACAACTTCGTACTACAATACAATTTTTATCTATTTAGAAGTCCCTCCAGATATCCAACCCACTTAATCCTTTATAGGCATAAGAAAATAGATGAGGTCCATAGTTGCGTCAATATTATAGTCCTTTTAGCCGTGTTTATTTTGTAGCTTCATATTTTATACCAACTACCTATTAAAGCAGTAAAATAATAAAATTAGTACAAATTCAAGCACTAGCAAATATAAATTAAGCGATAAATATGTATAAATTATGCCCATATTAGGACATCACGTGGTTGGTAGATATGAAAAGAGAGTAAAAGTGTGGTAGGTGTCTTGAGAATAAAGGGAAATAAATTCAAACAAAATCAATGTAATAAAGACAAATTAACTGCTTACCATTTGTGCAAGATTTGTATGTGCTCATCATATTTTCCAAGATTGGGAACTTTGAGAGGTGGAAAACGGTATAAAAGGCGGACACAGCCTAGGGAAAGAGGAAAGAAGACGTCTGATCGAGAGAGAGACACAGAAGACAAGGTGGAGTTCCACCATTTTTGGTGGATTCTAACGGTGGACAGAGAGGGATTTTTACTGTACTAATAAGGGTTTAATCTTTTCTCTCTGTTCTCTTGATTTATTTTTATGGGTTTTGAGAAACTCATAGCCATGTCTAGCTAGATTTTGTGACTAGGCTTTTAGGTAGAAATCAATTTTGTTTATGGAAAACTCATAAATAAATGGTTTAAATTTTTAGTAATTTATCTTCATTGTTTGCTAGATTAATTATTGCATAAATAGTGGAATTTATCATAAATGCTTTCCGTTTGATATGTCGTGCTGAGATTAGATTCTTTGACGGTGTATGCTCACGAATTGATATTTGACTCTTTGAAACTATATATTGGTTAGATAGATCTACTGATTGTTTATGCTTTTAAATTGATATGTCATGCTTAGTAACATTTGATAGGATATACTTTTCGATTGATAAGCAATTCTTTAGAAATGTCAACTTGGATGTGAAGGAAATTACAATGGTGAATCGATTATTTTGGAGATTAGATGTGAGTTCCATATATCAAATTGGTGAAAAACCGAAAACTCTAGTTCCATCTCTACTTGATCACATTGTATATTTTAGATAGTTTATTTTATTATTTTCTCGTTCATTTGCATTTCCCAAAATCCAAAAACATAAAAGTATCATCCTTGATTAGTCAATTAGGAATACTGATTACATTATTTTCACCGCTCCTTGTGGGTTCGACCCGTATTTGCCACTGTCTACTAGTTAGATACCGTGCGATTTCGGTCTTTATAAATAGGGTATTACAAAACACATCAATTTTTTACGTCGCTGCCGAGGAGCGGTTGTGGAATATTGTAATTAGTATTTTTGATTTTCGAATCGTTGTTTAGGTTTTTATTTATTTTTTATTTTTGTACATATTTTTATTTTTATTTTAGGATTTTTAGTTCTATTTGACTTGTTTGTGTTTTAGAATTTTATTTCAATTACCTTTTCTGAGGATGCTGACTCCTTCTCATGAGACATCATCTAAGATGACACTTAGGGAATATATGTATGCGTCACGGCATAAGGAAGTTCTTGCTTCACATATGGTAAGTGAAGAATCACCTCTAACGATATATGAGAAGTATTATAAACAAAGACTGATTAGTTTGGCACAAAGATTGAGAGTTCTGGAATGCCAGAGATTATTTGATGATGATGATCAGCTTTGTAGTGACTTTCTATTCCATATAAAATATATGAATGATCCTGTGGATGATTTACTAACTCCATAGATTAATCTATCTCACAAGATCAACCTGACTTAGAGGTTTTTTCTAGACCCCTAGACTTCCAAAAGTTACCTAATTTAGGGTAGAATTGTGTGCTTCTCAAGTTTTTTTGGATCACTTTGCATCCAAATACCCAGAGGACTTGCCTGTTCCTGACACCGTGTATGAACCAATTGATATTTTCCCAATCCCAATATTATCCCCATATTTTGTTCTTTATGCACTTCCAAGTGTAATAAAAACTTGGTTTGGGGGTAATCCCTTGTTTTTCGATAGTTTCAGTGTCTCTGTGTTGTCATAACATAAGTGTGAAACTGTCATTTGTATATACTTTATTTTGGGTTGATTCCCAAATTTTCAGTTTATTAATTAATGGAGATTCTTTTTGTACATTCCAGTAGGTAGATTTTTATTTTCTTGTTTTTATTTTATTTTTAGGATTTTTGTTTATTTTTATTTTTGGTGTTCTTTGTTATCATTATCGTTTGATGTGTGTTACAGAGAATATTGTTTTTATTGCGTCAATCAGGTGAGACGTTCCGATCCCTTTTCTTTGAATTTTATTTGTCTCTCTTATCTATATTGCATACCATTCTAGGTTGCACAGTTTGAAACATTGAGGACAATGTTAGATTTAGGTTTGGGGGTAGAGTTTCTGAAAATTGATGCCAATAAGAAACTCAAAAATTTAGAAACTTATGAACAATTCAGGATGACACTAACCATTCTAGGTAGATGAAAACATAGTTTTTTTTTTCCATAGGAATTGGTGTACCCAGCTAAATGGTCTATTCATATATGGATGCACTCAGGTGTTAGAAATAACACGATAATCATTGAACAAGTATATCTCGGAATCATCATAATCATATCACTTATATTTATTTTTGCATTTTTATGTTTCTTTAATTGATTTGGTGGGGCCCTAGTATTGCAATAAGGTCGTAGCTCGGATGCAATTTTAATTTTTTCAAATTTTTTTTGACACTTTGACAACAATATATGTGTGTGTTCTCCCTGTCTCCGTCGCCTAAGCAAGCGTGGAATGCAGGATCCATGGGAACTATCATGTAATTTGCTGAAAAGGACCATGCAATTATATTCAAAAGATATAATCATGTAGTCGTAAAAAAAAGATTAATTATGTATATAAATAATAATATTAATAATAATAATAATAATAATTACAACCACAGAATCTGCAACTCTCTTTTCTTTAGACAGGGTTAGCTATCCAAAAAGGAGTGGGAGCCCAGCTTGTGGCTCGGCTTCCTTCCGGTCCAGTGTAAATACCTTTTTCATCCAATAAAGTTCTAGTTATAATAATAATAATAATAATAATAATAATAATAATAATAATTATTATTATTATTATAGGAGCATCCGAGCCGGACTTTATACAAATATATTGGGAAACACCGTTCACCTTAGTCAACATATGCACCATTCATCACTTCCATATCTATCTTCTAATCTATCCTTGTGTTTGAATTTGATTGATTTCGAGCAATGTGAATGTTGACAATCTTTATCCAGTTTTGGAAGTTCAATGATTATTTGAGTAGAGTTTTGTATTTTTATATGAATTTTAGTACGCTGAGTGCAAACGCGTGTACATCAATTGGATTTATGCAAGGTAATGATTCTTATAGCCGAAGAATTAAGTATGCCAACTAGATAGCTTGTTTAGTGTCTATCCTCAATCGTTCACAGGTAGGTAAAATTTGGAGTAAAGGTTTTGTGGGTATACCTCTTGTAAACCCTCACGAGACACAACTCGTCCACTAGGGACATTTAAGGGTTTAAAGGCTTATTACATATGCTAAATGTAGTCGCGATTCCTACGAAAGTGAGTTAGACTTTTATTTTATTCTTATATTTGTTTTGCTCGAGGACTAGCAAAATATAGGTTTGGGGGTGTTTGATGGGAACTTAATTCATATTTATTTACCGTCTAATTTATATTTGCTAGTACTTATAATTGTACTAATTTTATTATTTTTATGTGTTTATAGGTGGTACACAAAAAATCCGAGTTACTAGCTAAATACGGCTAAAATTGACAAAATTGCCTCAAATTACCGTATTGCATTTGACTGTGAATTGGTATGGGAACGAATTACTCATTCTCAAAGTGGGACGTAGTCTGGTGCGGTTGGGTTGGAGTGTGGTCTGTTGGCTAACGTAAATAGAGAGATAAGTAATAAAGTAAAAGAAAAGATAGAGAATAAAGTGGACAGTAAAGAAAGGAATTGGCTAGACTCTCTGTGAGACAAAGTCTGACAGCGCTAGAGAAAGTAAAAGAGAAATGGGGTTGAGAAAATTTATGACATGGATGGTTGGGAGAACTAAAAGAGTGAAAGAATGTGGGAGCTGTTAAAGTAAAGCTGACGTTTGGCTCGTGGTAGCCACAAAGAGAGAAAAGGTAAGCACGTGGTGGGGTTGGTAAAATAAGTAGAGAAGATGGTGAGCTAGGTGACGTTATTAGAGTGAAGTGTGAGGTATCAGACTTCTCTTGGGAAGAAAGTGGGGACATCACGTGGTTGGTAGATATGAAAAGAGAGTAAAAATGTGGTAGGCATCTTGAGAATAAAGGGAAATGAATTCAAACAGAATTAATGTAATAAAGACAAATTAACTGCTTACCATTTGTACGGGATTTGTATGTGCCCATCATATTTTCTAATATTTGGAAATTTTAAAGTTGGAAAATGGTATAAAAGGCGGACAGAGCCTGGGGAAAGAGCAAAGAAGGCGTCTGGTTGAGAGAGAGAAGCACAGAAGACAAGGTGGAGTTCCGCCATTTTTGATGGATTCTAACGGTGGACAAAGAGGGATTTTGACTATACTAATAACGGTTTAATCTTTTCTCTCTGTTCTCTTGATTTATTTTTATGGGTTTTGAAAAAATCATAGCCATGTCTAGCTAGATTTTATGACTAGGCTTCTAGGTAGAAACCAATTTTGTTTATGGAAAACTCATAAATAAATGGTTTAAATTTTTAGTAATTTATCTTCATTGTTTGCTAGATTAATTATTGCATAAATAGTGGAATTTATCATAAATGCTTTCCGTTTGATATGTCGTGCTGATATTAGATTCTTTGACGGTGTATGCTCACAAATTGATATTTGACTCTTTGAAACTATATATTGGTTAGATAGATCTACTGATTGTTTATGCTTTTAAATTGATATGTCATGCTTAGTAACATTTGATAGGATATACTTTTCGATCGATAAGCAATTCTTTAGAAATGTCAACTTGGAAGCGAAGGAAATTACAGTGGTGAATCGATTATTTTGGAGATTAGATGTGAGTTCCATATATCAAATTGGTGAAAACCGAAAACCCTAGTGCCATCTCTACTTGATCACATTGTATATTTTAGATAGTTTATTTTATTATATTTTCGTTCATTTGCATTTCCGAAAATCCAAAAAAATAAAAGTATCATCCTTGATTAGTCAATTAGGAATATTGATTACATTATTTCCACTGCTCCTTGTGGGTTCGACCCGTATTTGTCATTGTCTACAGTTAGACACCATATGATTGCGGTCTTTATAAATAGGGTATTACAAAATACATCACTTTGGCTTTTGTGAACAGTTTTGCAACCTAATCAAGCAATGCCACTACAAAAAACCTGAGCATTGGCAACCATACTAGTTTAGTTTCCTAAGATGAGTTTTGAGTTGCCAAACGGAAAGGCAACTAACGGTAGTTGCCGAGCTTAAGTCATTGTATGGGTTGTTTCCGAATGTAAAGGCAACTATTAAAAATGCCTAGTTGCTATGCGCAATATTGGCAACTTAAGTTGTGGTAGCCAAATACGTTATTTGTTAAATGCAATAGATTAGACCCACTAGCTTTTTTAGTTGTTAGTTACTTTCCAAATATTCTAACAACTACTTTTTATATTCTAACAACTAAATTCTCCAATGCAAAAACTAGTTGCGAATTTATATCTTGCTGCGATTTATTTAGTAATTAATTTGGTAGTAGACAAATATTGTGATTCCATAATTGCAATGGGTTAAAACAACTAAGTTGTAGTCGGTAGATAGTTACAGAATCGTTCAACAACTAAGATTGGTAGTTGGGAGATGGTTCCCGAATCATTCAACAATTAAGATCAGCAACAACATTTGGGATTGCTTTAAGATTTACAGCTACGATCATGTACAGTTTCCAAGTGTTTTATCTAGTTGAGATCGATATCGGCAATTAACCTTGTAGGTGCCAGACACTTTCCATAAGTTAGAGCAACTAGTTCGGAGTAGGCCAGTGGGGTTGCCAAAATATTCCGGTTGGTTAAAGGTCTTTCCGACATCACCAGATTCATATTAACAACATAATGAAATTAATATGGACTAATTGATGTTTGGTACTCAGGTTTTGACTAGGTTTAGTATTTGGTCTAACATTTGTCCAATGTTAGGGCTTGGTACCTGGACTGACGGTTAACCCGAGTTGACTAGGTTAATTCTAATTTTAATTAATTTTACCATATAAATATTTATACATTTACTATTATACCCTTCACTTGGACTAAATTACCCTTATTGTCACACACACTTGTCACACGCTTCAAATTCATTACCCTTAATCAAATTCATTAACAAAAGCCTAATCGATTTCTATCGATTTTCATTCATCTTTTTTTCTCTTTTTATTCTTTTTCCTTCTTCCATGTTCTTCTTCTTTCTGTAAATCGAGTGATGAAAGGTGAGGATTTTGAGTACAAAAATAGAAGGGAATGATTAAGAGAGTGTTACTGATGATGATGTTGGTGTAAACTAAACAAGAGAAGAGGTAAAAATAGTGAAGTAAAGAAGAAGAGAATTTAGGATTTCTGTAAACGATATTTGATGATGAAAGAAAGTAATTAAGGATGAATTAGAGAATATGAGATGAAGAGGAAGATTGTATGCTGGTTTGAAGGATTAATTTCAGTAAATATCGTGATTAGAATTGAATCAAAAAATTAGGGTTTTCATGAGAAAAATTATAGAAACTTCTGAAGTTGAAATTGATGTTTGAAAGATGGGTTTGATTGAGTTAAGAGTTTGAATGGATATTTTGATGTTTAATCAAAGAGAAGAAGATTTGAGAATTTAATTAGGGTTTTGTGTTCTCCCCCAATTCTAAAACTGAAATTAGGGTTTCGGGATTGATTTAAATTTTGAGGGAATTGAGAAGTCAAATCAATTTACTAGTGAATGCAGAATGAAAGGGTTATAATTGGATTTGAGTTATAGAGATCGTTTTGGAGCTGTAGCTCATGGCAAAGAAGTGAAAGTGATGTGAATCTGAGTTGGAGATGGAAGAAAAAGGGGATCTGAGCTCGAAATTCAGTTTGGGTTTTCATATCTGCTCGAGATGAAGAAATGGGTCTGTTGATTGACATTTATAAAGAAGAAGGATTATGTATTGTTGGTGCTGTGATGAACAAGAGATGGTGATTTTTTTGTATGCTGCTGTTGCGAAGAATTGAAATGAGTTATTGATGATTTGATGGTGGTTTTCAGTTCATAATCGAGAATTCAGAAGAAGAGGTAGTGATAGTGGTCACTGGTGGGTTTGTTGCCATAAATGGAGAGATGAGTTTAGTCCAGTGAGGTGGTTTGTTTGGGATTTAATGCCGAGAAGTGTTGATTCTGTGATTGAGCCATGATTTATTGGTTGTTGACTCGAGTTTAAAGAGGAAATCAATGAAATGAAGTTGATGTCATGGAACTGAGATGGAGAATGGGTTTGATGTCTGTTGGGTTTGATGAAGAAATTGCTATTGTTATTTGATTTTTTCAATGGCTATGAATGTATGATGCAGGGAAGGAGCTCTAAGAATGGTCTAAAATTGGCCGGGAAACAACCTAAAACAAAGTAAACTTTGTCGGATTTTTAGTCAAGCTGAGTTGACTCACTGAGTCAGATGAACCAATCCAAACCAAGTGAATCAGACCAATCAGTCGAGTCAGACCAGCTGACCGTTAGTTTGACTCAGATCAGGGATATATTTGTAATCTCATATAATTTAATTTATAAAATTAATTAAAATCTAGTTAATAGTAGTCAACCGCTAGTCCAAGTACCAAGCCCTAACGTTGGACAAATGTTAGACCAAATACTAAACCTGAGTACTGATAGACATATTTTTGTGTCTAAATTGTTCTCAATTTCATATTTTTTTGGTACTCAATTTTGTACTTATTGTGTGATTTTATGTCTTTGTAGGTAATTTTGGAAAATAAATATTTGTGGAAAAAATCGACTCAAAAACTGTTAATAGCACCCGAGAAAAATTACTAAAGGCACCCGAAAAAATTGATAAAGGAACCCCAGGGGTTCATATATAGGCACCTGCACATCGGATAAGAGCACTCATTCTCTTCCGTTCTAATCCGAGAAAGGCGGGAAGCATATTTTCACGCGTGAGATTCTGTTGGATTTGGTTAACGGATTTCATGGGAGTAAAACGCATTTCTATTACTCCAAATTGAATCAGAAACCTAAAGGGATAACCACACGTCAATTATATCCAAGAAACAAGGCTTAAAATCGAGTTTACTGTCGAGTAAAAGAATTTCTTTTTTTTCCGGATAAACAAGGAATCAGAGTTGGTTTTAGATAGAGTTTTGACTCTTATCGAACAAGGATAAGTTGTTAGGGTTTGTAGAACATATATAAAGCAACGATATCGAGTGAAAAAGAGGAGATCTTCAATTGAAAAAAAAACAGGAAGAAAAAAAAATGCTGATGTTGTAGTGAAGAACAGGGAATAGGCGACGATTTCTTCAACTGAACATCAACGGATATCTTCGCCTTTGCTACGTTTATCTTCAGCTGCGACGGTTTCTCCAACCCATCTGCAACGGATATCTTCAGAACATCAACGTTTATCTTTAGCGGAAGTACTTTCTCTTCTGTAACAGTGGAAACAGTTATCTGCAACACCATACACCGTTGCAAACTCTCTATTTACACAATTTTCACTCTTTTCATCTTTGTAAACAATTTTTGAACAATGACTACACATCTTGAGAGTGTTTACAACATGAGGAGCTAGACATTATTGTTGAGGCGACGGAAGAAGCTATTTTTCCACTAATAAAGTGGTATATTTTTATCTAATTAAATTTTACAATTCTTTTATATTATTTGCTTTGAATTAAATTTGAAATAATGATTTTTATCAATTAGTTATGTTTTCTTTTGATGAGTCATACTTAATTTAGAGCTATTAATATCTCATACTTTTAATTTACAACTATTATTTTGAAAATTTAACTTTGACAATATTTAGAATCAATTGAATGTATGAGTTATAAAATAATTATTAATACTAAATCACTTGAAAAATTGACTAATAATAAAATCCTTAGTCTAAATTCTTTTCATAATCTTAAATCAATTTTAATTTAATCTTCTTTATTTTTAGTATTAAAAATTGAATTTAAAAATCAAATCTTCGTAAATCTGAATAACAAATGTTTTACCATTATTTCTAAAACATAAATAACAAACACCAGTTAGCCAAATTAATATTTATACTAAAAAAAAACAAATATGAACCAAACTAAAACACTAATTAATTAATTAACTTTATTATTACTGAATTCACTTTACATAGTCATTTCTGTATAAAAAATACAATCTCATCATTTTCACAAAAATAAAATAAAACACAATCCCATTAAACCCATGGATATAACAGATGCACCTTAAATATCACTATCACTGGACAAGCTTAAAGCAATTAAGAGTTTCATACTGCTGCGACCTAATATCATTTAATCTGTATTTTAGCTCTGATTTTGAGATAAATAGAGTACTCATTCCAGATCTGGTTCTTCCCTCCGAAAATGGTAAACTTGGGTCCTGCATTTAGTAACAATAAAATACAAAGATCAGGCTGCACATCGGGTCGGGTGGGTCGGGTTTAGCCCCACACGCACCCGACCCGTCAGTTGGAGGGTGACTGGAATGTTCACCCGCACCCAACCCGTTGTAGGACGGGTCGGGCTTGACCCGCCAGAAGGCGGGTCGGGTGCGGGTCACCCGCCCAGATTCAATGCATAGTTGTAGTCACTAGATACACTCTTACAAAGAAACAAAACTTTTCTCCACCAAACACATCCCAAATCTACCCTTGATTCACAATTTTTTTTAAAGAGACAGAAAAATTAAAAGGTTGGTAGAAAATCAAAACCCAAAGTTCTTCTGCAACTCGATTCAATTCGAGGAAAAAAACAAAAAAACCAAAGATCTTCTGCAACTCGATTCAATTCGAGACAAAATCCAAAGTTCTACTGCAACTTGATTCAATTGAAGAAAATCACTGCTTCAACTGCTGAAATTCATCGTCAACAACATAACCTGGGGATTCATCAACAAAATCGAATCAGATAGATAAGTTTACCTCTTCTGATCTTGTTTAATTTGATTGAAATCAGTCTTTCTCAGATTTCAAAATGGAATTTTTGAAAAGATTTTTTTTTTAAGGTTCGTCATTGAGATTTGCTTGATCTCTCAATCTTTTATCCAGATCGAAAATCTAACTTCAGATTTGCAATAAGAACACCTTATTTTGCATTACCCATATCACTGATTTCATTTGCATGGAATTTCTCACTGATTTCATTTGCCATGAAACATCAGATAAAGGGAAAAGGCGTTGTTGAGATTAATAGATGAGATGGGTTTCGAATTGAAGATCCAGAAGGGGTTGTTGTTGATAGAAGATTGGGTTTAGCTTGGATTGGAATTTGAGACAGAAAAGATGAAAATTAGGGTTCGTGTTAAGGTTTAGTAAATGAACAAGAATGAATCAGATAGAGATGGTGATGATGGTTGGTTAGCAGAGAAGTGTGGCTGAACAAGAAATTAGAGTTGGGTTTGTTGGTTGAGATGGCAGTGAGCTCGAGAAGATGATGGATCTGTGGTGGTTTAGGTCTGTGATTTTGAGAAGAAAAGAAATGGAGAATGGGGCCTGTGAATTTGATTCGAGTTAGTAAAGGATGGTGGTAGTGTTTGGGTCCTATTATTGCTATTGAGAAATTGAGATGTAGAGAAAGAGTTTGGACAGATTTTGAAGGAACAAACAAGAATTGAAAGCAGATTGAGTTGATGTTTTTGCTTGTTAGAATGGGATTAGGTTGAATTTGAGTTCAGTGCATATTAAGAAGTGATGGAGGTGTAGTTGAACTGAATTTATGTTGTTGCTCCATCATCGTCACTTTTGTTTCACTACTTTCTTTTTTTCCTTGCTATGGTGATCTAGAAGAAGAAGTCAGATCTAAGAGTACCAAAGTGTTCTTTATCATCGTCACTTTTGTTTCACTACTCTCTTTTTTTCCTTGCTATGGTGATTTAGAAGAAGAAGTCAGATCTAAGAGTACCAAAGTGTTCTTTAACAGGAGACCGATTGTTTCATCCTTTGTCGCTTGATATGTCTTCTGTCCATCATGACAACTCTTGAACTGATTATCCATCCCATCCCTCAAATTTTTATCAAATTGACGACTCAGATTAAACAAAGCTATCTAATCCAAGGGCTAGAAAATAAGGATTTTTTTGATGGGTTGGGCGGGTGGATCGGGTGAGAGAATGTGTCACCAGCACCCAACCCGCCAAAAGACGGATAATATAAGTTATCACCCACACCCGACCCGTTCATCAACGGGCCGGATACAGATCAGATCAAAATGAACGGGTGCAACTCGGGTTGACGGGTTGGATTGGGTATGTGCAGCCCTAATCAGAACTACCTAACAAAACCGAATTCTTGCAAAAAAAAAAAAAAAAAAAAAAAAAAACTATCTACTGCAAACCCACCTAGTTATATCTAAGAATTTTGATTGCATTTTTTTTCATCGTTTTAATTAAATTCAAATAGAGTAAAAAAAAGTGAAGAAGAAGTACCATGGAATTGACATTTCCTTGAAAAAGACTCTTAAGACCCTCAAGCACCAACATCTAATCACGGATAACTATTGGAAAAAAACAATTTTTTCTGTTCATTTTCACTATTAAAAATACCACCCCCACTTCATCTTTCTATCATTAATTCCTCTGTTGTCATTTTAGTAATAAACCACTTGTTCTTTCCATGCCAGATTTAGTACACAGACTAATTATTGCAAACACCCATCGAACTTTAGAAATGGCGGCAGCGCATCCTAGGGCAACGACAGGGACTCCTGAAATTTGTGTTCTTCTTAATTCATGATACTGGTTTCCAAGATAAACCTAAAGTTCATTTCTTGGATTTGTTTGATCTCCACCCCATAAGTGTACAGTGTACTGCGCATCTGTGAAATCCATTCACAATTTGATTTTTCTCACACCGAGCAGTATTGGTCGACCTACACCCAGTAGGAAGATTCATAACAATGTGTTATTCAATTGAACAAAACCACAAAAGTGGAAAGCATCAGTAACCTCAAATTTAAAAAAATAAAAAATTATGCCTAATAGATTCAATCGTCTGAGTTCTAATATAAAATAAGAACTTACTAGTGAAAAAAAATAATCAAACATGAAACAAGAAAACGATTTTAACATGGGAATAATTTCAAATCTAAATCAGAAATATTACTGCTTGGTATCATTAATGTATGGAGATCAAATATGAAATCATTCAACATTACCTCAGAAATCAAATTATTGAACACTTGTGAAGCAGATTCTTGGAAAAATAAAAGATCTTTGAAGCTATTAAGGAAAGGTTCATAGCAGAAAGGGTGCGGGATAAAGAGAGCGGCGGAGAAGAGAATGTGAAAAGGTTAGTGTCACGGCCCACCTACTTTTCTATATATTGGGTTGGTCCATGACAAGAGTCTAGGTCCATTGGAAGGACCTAGAAGATTAAGGAAGCCCACAACATACTAGAATGTTCTTGTATATATAATATTTGATTGTATATTCATGATAGTGGTAGAATACTATAGAAGATGATGATTCTAGAACATATTCTAGAATCCTCCATTGTACACTATATAAGGTGGGGAGCTCATTTGCTCAAATCATCCACCAACAAGCTCTTAAGCAATTGTAACATTCTCTCTCTTATAATCAAATACTCTCTCCCACTTAAAATCTCTAAGTCTCCAATTCTCTTGTGTTCTTTTAGGCTTACTTGAAGAGTTCAAGTGCCGCACGGTCTAGTCCAAAATCTTAGCCCGTGACAGTTGGTATCAGAGCGAAGCTTAAGACTCAAGAATGGCTGACGTTAATAGCAACAACACCATGGAGAAAGGTGTCAATGGCCAGGCCAAGAAAAGGGGTAAGTCCAAAGATACGCAAACAAGTCTTGAGGCAAGAATGGTACGTATGGAAAAGCGAGTGAGCGATTTCCTTATACGCGCCGAGGAAGAGTTTCTAACGAAGGAAACTCTTGAAGGGTGGAAAGATACCTTCGAGGAGGCCATAAGCAAGGCGGTGGACGGTATCAAGATGGACGCAGATGCTCGAATCCAAGATGCGGTGGAGGATGCCGTGGAGGAGGTGAAGGCCAAATTGCTGTCAGTTGAGCAAGAGCTAGAGGCGGTGAAAGCAGAATTGGTATTGTGCAAAATTTGGCTGCCATAAACCAAGCCATACATGAGGGGCCAAGCAGACTCTCAAGAGAGGATGCTCCCAAGCCAACACCGTATAATGGGAAAAGAGACGCGAAGGAGATTGATACTTTCATATGGAGTTGCGAAAGGTATTTCGAACACCTGGAGATGGAGGATGATGCAAGGAAGATAAAAAGAGCCATAGTGTTTCTCACGGAGAACGCTTTGGCATGGTGGAGACTTCGAAGCCAGGAAATTCAGCAAGGTATGGCTACTATCACTAATTGGTCAGATTTTAAAGCCTATCTTAATAAATACTTCTACCCGGAGAATGCGCTTATGAAGCAAGAGCGAAGTTGAAGTATCTTTGTCAAACGGGTATAACCAAAGAGTATACCGAGACGTATACAAACTTGCTGCTAGAGATACCCAATCTATCTGAAGAAGAGAAGCTCTTCAACTTCTTATGCGGAGCAAAGCCATGGGTAAAGCAAGAGCTAGATCGTCGTCGCGTTCAAACTCTGACCGAAGCAATAGCTGTAGCCGAGACCTTGATCGAGAATACAAGGCCAAGCTTCGAAGAAAGAGGGAAGACTTCAAGGAGTACAAACTTCAAAGAAAGAGGAGAAACTTCAAGAAATCACCATGCCAAAGGTGGGGAAGCGAAGGAGGATAGAGACAAGCATACCTCAAAAAAGTATCTTTCGTGGAAAGGCAAAACTTCCGAGCATAAAGATAAAGGTAAGCCCTCCTACTCTTGCTTCTTATGTGATGGAGATCATAAAGTCCGTGATTGCCCGATGAAGGGTAAACTTAGTACGTTGATGGAGGAAAATGGATCCGACGAAGAACAAGATTCCATGATGAGTTCGCTCCAAGTGCTAAGCAGTGTCCAAGCTAAGATGGAGAAATCCAAGAGCAAGGACAAGACTCTCATGTTCGTAGACGTTAAGGTGAATGGGAAGACCTCCCGCGCCTTAGTGGATACGGGAGCCACACACAACTTCGTGTCCAAGAAAGAAGCATTGCGGCTAGGCATGAAGTTCGCTAAAGGAGGAGGTACCGTGAAGGCGGTGAACTCAGATGCGAAGCCACTAATAGGCGTGGCACGTGGTGTGGAAATGTATCTCGACAAGTGGGCGGGATCTGTCAATTTCTCGGTGATCCCTATAGATGACCTTGACATGGTGTTGGGGATGAAGTTCATGTGTGAACAACGTGCCATTCCAATGCCACCTTTTGACTCCTTGTGTATACTCGAAGAAAAATCAACACACCTTATCCCGGTAACTAGGGAGAAGAAGAAGACCACGGTATTGTCGGCGCTACAACTTTCACAAGGGTTTAAGAAGGGTGAGGTAACCTTCATAGCAAAAATGAAGGAGGAGGAACCGACTACCCAAGTTGAAGAAGTTCTGAAGGCATGGAGAAGGCTCTCGAAGAGTTCGAGGACGCGATGTCGAAGGAGCTGCCCAAGAAGTTGCCGCTAAGAAGGGAGATCGATCATGCGATCGAGCTGGAGCCTGGCGCTAAGCCTCCCACAAAAGCACCTTATCAAAGGTCTCCACCGAAGGTGACTAAATTGAAGAAGCAACCCTTGACGCCAAGTACTTTGGCCACTTCTTATGCAGGTGCTTGCCCCGGAGCATACAAGACCGCGAAGGATTGGCAGCAACAAAGAGACTTAACACACGCCC
Organism: Papaver californicum; assembly: GCA_023531435.1. Classification (NCBI taxonomy): domain Eukaryota; kingdom Viridiplantae; phylum Streptophyta; class Magnoliopsida; order Ranunculales; family Papaveraceae; genus Papaver; species Papaver californicum. The sequence goes on from JAJJMC010025652.1 coordinate 2,451,677, forward strand.
AATTGATGAAGGCGGCTAAGAAAATGAAGAAGTGGGTCGAAAAGAGGAGGCATGTGGAGTTCCAAGCTGGTGACATGGTGTTTTTCAAGCTTCTGCCCCAACAATTCAAGTACACTCGGCCGCTACACAAAGACTTGTTACGCAAGTACGAAGGGCCGTTCAAAGTACTAGCCAAAGTGGGCAAAGCTTCTTACAGAGTGGAGCCCACATCAAAGATAAAAATCCATCCCGTCTTACACGCGAGCAATCTAAAGGCGTTCAAAAAGGACGAGATAGACGAGAGTCGGAGAGTATCAAGACGTGCACCTCCCATTACAACTTCTTTCGACAAAGCTGTAGACGAGATACTAGCTGAACCGGATTGTTCGAAGGAAGGGAGTGCCGTCTTGCAAAGAATACTTAGTGAAATGGAAAGATGCATCCATACAAGAAGGAACATGGGAGCCCGAAGCGTCTCTCTGGCAATTCAAGGATGCGATCAACCAGTTTCACAATCAAGCCGCGACGAGGACGTCGCGAGAATAAATGGGGGAGAATGTCACGGCCCACCCATTTTTCCACATATTGGGTTGGCCCATGACAAGAGTCTAGGTCCATTGGAAGGACCTATAAGATTACGGAAGCCCACAACATACTAGAATGTTCTTGTATATATAATATTTGATTGTATATTCATGATAGTGGTAGAATACTATAGAAGATGATGATTCTAGAACATATTCTAGAATCCTCCATTGTACAATATATAAGGTGGGGAGCTCATTTGCTCAAATCATCCACCAACAAGCTCTTAAGCAATTGTAACATTCTCTCTCTTATAATCAAATACTCTCTCCCACTTAAAATCTCTAAGTCTCCAATTCTCTTGTGTTCTTTTAGGCTTACTTGAAGAGTTCAAGTGTCGCACGGTCTAGTACAAAATCTTAGCTCGTGATATTAGGGTTAAGGTTTTCAATCTCTTTTGAGCATATATAGGAGTAACCGAGATACCCAATCTCGAGAAAGATCAGACGTTTAAAAAAGTATCGGATTTCTTATGGGTATCTCGGGACATTTTCAGTAAGATATATCTAGGACCCTAATTGTTCAAGCGTGTATTTTACACGCGTTGTCTCTTGGCCACCGTGTTACATGGCTAGATGAATATTAGCTCCGACACTGGTTTGATTGGTGGATCAAGATCTAGTGCTTAACATGTAAGGGGCCGAAAATATCCAAAGGCTCTTCTGGCTTTATAGATAACTAGCGGGTCTTTATGCATTTTTGTTGACTTTATTTATGATGTGTCTTCCTTCCAAATTTTTATTTTTTATGATGTGCCATTATTTTGCACCATTCAACAAAGATAAATAAATAAAGAATGAGTTTTTGTCTAAATAAATAAATCCTCATTCTCTTTCTATAAATGAGTTAATATTAATTTTTTACTCTAGTCTGAAATTAGATTAAATTAAAAAATTATAATAATATTTTTTTAGAAACAGAAGAAATAATAATAAATGAAGAAAATTAAATTTAATAATTTAATTCATATCTATTTAGGATCGAGATCGATTAACAAAAGGTTTTGATAAAACATAACAACCATGGGATCTTATATATCCGATGGTTCACCACTTTGATGACATGAGACACATTATGTGTTTGGCAAATTTCAGTTAAATGTTGCTTAAACTTTTTGGTATTAATGTAAATACATTGGCGATGACGATCGAAATAGCTTGGATAGTGATTAATGGATGGTTTGGCTTACCACGTTGAGTTCAGAACTCTAGAATCGTACCATATCATTATATCGATGATTTTGAATAGTGAACATGGCTTAAAAAAGAAAGATCATTTAAGCCTATGATGATCATCTTGTCCATACCAAAAAAAAAAAGCAAAAGCAGACACACATCAAAGCTTTAATACAAATTAGAGTTGATCATTCAAGCTTTTGATAATTCTAATTATGATTGAACACATTATATTTTTAGTTAGGCGTTTTCTTGCACAATTGATCAAACTAAGAAAAACGAATTATCATTGAGCAAAAAAAAAGAAAAAAACATTTATAACTTTCTTTCGATCTAGGAAAAGATGAGTCCAGATAGAAGATGCCTAGGGCTAGAGTTTTCGAGGTTCATATTAAAATTGTAAACCGAAGACAAAGAGAGTACTACCAAACACCATCCTAGAAGAAATAGGGTGCCATGTCACCAAACACCTAAACCGTCGGATATATAGGATCCTACGATTAAAAAGGTTTGTCAATTGATTTTGTTAAAACTTTTTATTAACCGATCCCGATCGATCCATTTATAGTGTAAAATATATTCAAAGAAGATATATATATTAATAAGAATCAAATATAAAAATAGGAATAAATTTAGGATTTGTTGTCGATTTTTGATTAAACATAAATTCAAAGAATGAAAAATGAATCTGAGAGTGATATAGAAAATTATTGAATTTCATATCCAAAAAACTGGAGGAAAATATCAAATTTTAGACTTGTGACAATTTTTTGGAGCGACTAAATTACGGAAACAAATGGATTCGTCTTGTAATCAATTTAAGTAAATCTAGAAGTATGTATACCAGTAATATCCAATGAGAAAAAACCTGGATAAAGAGAATAAAGAAGAAGAACTGTTATCGACCTTCAACACGATAAGAATCTGAAGAATTTATATGGATGAGAATTATTATCGATCTTCAATTAGAAATGAATCCAAAGAATATATGATAATAAAAATGAATATGAATAATGATAAATCAATTCGAGAATTTTTACCGACCTTAGACTACACATAATTTTTGTTTCTGGTTAATTTATTATGGAATCGACTTATATAAATCACTAAGCCTATCCAATTAGAGTGAACGTATTTTAGAGTCCAAGAAAGTAGTTTTGAAATAAGCTTAAGTAAATCCTGAGGCATATCCAATGAGTTCAAATGAATTATAGATTTGGATGGATCTTTATTAGAATCAAATTATATAAATCTCTAAATATATCCAGTGATATCTAACGATTCCGCAGTTGGTTGATTTCACTTGGAGTCGACTTATATAAGTCTCTAGGCATATCGAACGAATTTTAAAATCGGATGAATATATTGGAATTAAGTTGTGCAAATTTCTATACATATCCACTAAAATCAAGGGAACTTTAGAATCAGATGAATTTTTCTTAAAATCATCTTATGTAAATTTTGAATTATATCTAAGGAGATCAAACGAATTACGCTGGTAAATCTGTATTGGACAACTTGTGTAGATCTCTAAGCATGTCCAATGAGATATAACAAAATTCAAAGTCAGATGGATCTTTTATGGAATCAACTTATTAGCTTGTGTTAAATGGAGTGGAGAGGGAGTGGAATATTCAAGGTATTTTTTCTTTGATTTTATAATTCCAATGATGGACACATAATTCAACAGTTCAGTGTAAACTTGATTGCTCCAAATATTAACACGTTAAAATTAATTGATAATCAAACATATTTGCAATTGTATAAGGATGTTTACTGAACAAGTTTTAGAGGGTTTAGCTGAGTTTACTTGCCTATTTAAGTAAATTATAACAGCTCTTATGATAGAATAATAAAAGTATGGAAAACTACATAAGGAAAGTTGATTCATGAACTGAAGGTAACTCTTTTCTTTTGTTGCTACTGGCTAGTGATGATTCAAGTTTCACATTCGACCTTTCCTGGGATTAAAATCATAAGAACTGGTTTCTCAGTACAGGTGTTGTTCTTGAGATCATATCAAACTGTAAGATTTGGAATACATAGATTTGAGATGTTGTTGGGATGTAAGCTTGATGAGAAAGACGTTAGGAGAAATAGCCGGGGTTGGAAGTAGTTGGACCAACTTTAAGAGGCTGATTGCTCTGAGTTTGCAACTTTCTTCTTATTTGCTTTGGTTGGAAGTATTAGATTCTTCAACTTTAAGCCTCTTAATATATGGATGATTGCTCTGAGTTTGCAACTTCCTTCTTATTTGCTTGGATGTTTTATAGTCCTTGCAAGGATGTAAAGTGTCAGTAAACAATAATGTATATGAAAGTTGTGTGTTCTCTACCTCCCTTTCTCATTTTGCATTTTGCTTTAATTCATTAAGAAAGTTTGAAAGATGCAGGTTTATATAACCTAGCTTTTGAGGGCTACCCAAAACTAATTTGGGGCGATTTTTTTAACCCAATCCTATAGATGTGGCTATGGGGTAACCTAGTGGTATGTAAAAATACTTAATTACCCTCTCAGTAATCAAACAATTACCATAAAACCTTTCACTAATTAAAGTTTAAAACCCTAAACCTAAACCATTCTCAGCTTCTTCTCTACCGATTCTCTCTGATTTCTCTTCTTCTTCTCTTGTTTTCAAGCTACCGATTGTTGCACAATCCAATTCATCTTCAACCGATTAATCGTAAACCAATTCATCATATAATCGTAAACCAATTCATCATCGTTATTACAATCTAAAAATAGCAAGAAAGAAGCAAACAACCCGTCAACCTCCTAATACTAACTGGCCGAATTTTGCCGAGAGAGAAAGAAATAGAGAGATTGTTGAAGAACATAGTGAAGAACACGAAGAACACAAAGATGATGACCTGGAAACGGAGAGTCTCTCCAGAACTTTATAATGGCTCCAGTAAGGTAAGGGTTTACCATTATTTGTGTTTATTTGATTCAATCGAATGAATTCGTCACTAGAATATCAAGGGTTTTAGGTTATATGTCATAATCGGTAGTTTCGTGTTTGTGTTTAACTACCGATTATGTTTTTGTTCTTTATTGCTCATGAGCATCATGCACAATCGGTAGTTATGTTTACTCATAAACTACCGATTATATTCCTGGACCAAAATTTAGGCATAATCGGTATTTTCGTATAGGGTTAAACTTCTGATTGTGTAAGTTAGTGATTCCTCAAAAACATCGACCATAATCGGTAGTTAGATTTAGTCATAAACTACCGATTATATTCCTGGACCCCAATTTACACATAATAGGTAGTTAATTTTTTTTATGTAACTACCGATTGTACGTGTCTCCATAGACTTTTCTGTTCCATTTTTTATGCACAATCGGTAATTAATGTAGAGCCCGAGCTACCGATTATGCACAATCGGTAGTTACGTTGTTTTTCTGACTACCGATTATGAACAATCGGTTGAGTTCAATGTACTTTGTCTACCGATTATGTAGTGATTAAACGGTGTCTTGTTGGAAATAATTATTCTTTATTTTGCATCAAAGAAGGGAAAAACGATCTAAGCATTCCAACGATACAATTCTTTCGGGGCCTCGTCGTGAAGGGGGTAAGAAGGTAACTGCTAGTGCAAGAAGACAAAAGAGCGCTAGCGGAATTGTTATCACCGAAGGAACTCAACCAAGTGTTCCAAGAAGTAGAAACGAAGAAGAAGGAGAACCATGTGCTCCACCAGATAGATACTTTGATGAAGGAGGACCAAGTGGTAGACAAGAAGAAGGAAGTGGTACAAAGAAGCCAGCTAAATAGAAAGGAGGACACAAGGTCCCCGACTCTTTGAAGATGAAGGGTATTCAAGAAGGCCAAATCCTTGGCCTCCCAAGAGATGGAGGAGATCTATTATTTGGGTAGAAAGACTCTTGGGCGAAAGAAATTTACTCTACTGAGGTAATAATTATAAAATACCATTCTTAACATATTGTCTTTTTATTCGTAGAAGTGTTAACTGTTATTATAATTGTTTTTTAATTCGTCGTGTATATTAGGACCATTCTAATGCGGTCCGTCTACTCAAACCTACGGCTGCACCAACAAAGATGAACGATTGGCCGTTAGAAGGTGAATGTGAACTGTTCCAGCAAATTATACTACACTCGGGGTTATCTACGACTGCCGAGAATTCAATGTTACCTCACGACCGTGTGTCGATATCGGCCTTCATGGATAGGATGCATACTGAGACCGATACCTTCCACATGCCGTGGGGAGAGATGACGATCACTCCCGATTATGTGGTGCAGATTCAAAGTCTCACTGACCATGGTACGACGGTGAAGTTTGATTATGTGAAGCAGTTAAGCTGGGAACAACTTTATTTTTACACTGAGAGGTGCCTTGGTTGGGATCGAGCGACATCCGAGGAAGATTTCAAACAGTGCACTCCTTACAAAACCAGTCAATTCAGCATGGTTCAACTGATGAAAATGTTCAGAGGCACCAAGGATAAATAAAAGATGAACCCACAGTTTAGCGATGACCAGGTCAATGCTGAAGCCACTGCATATCTTCTCTATGTTTTGGGATGTGTAATTTTCCCCAATGCTAGTGGCAACCGGGTCGACGCCAACCTCCTACAACTTTTGCATCCCCTCCACAAAGTTCGTGACTATTCATGGGGTACCGCATGTCATGCGTTCTTGATGGAAGAGTTGAGAAAGGCATCTAGGGAACAGACTAGTCAAATTGCCGGGAACGTGAGCTTACTACAGGTATTTTGGTAACTCCATTGATGGTTTGATTTTTATTTATTGTTTCCTCTTTTAAGAATCAATTTTCTCATACTTGGTTTGATATGTACACTAGACATGGATCTATGACCACTTCCCGTCCCTCGAGTTGTCCAAAGAGAATCCGGCATGGGAGAAAGAAACACCCCGAGGCACAAAATACATCTTTGAGGGTAACCATTCAAGGACTAAGGAGCAGGAGTTGATTTCTTTGATGAGGAAATTAAACTCGATGGCGTCCAAAGATGTATGCTTTGATCCATACAGGGAAGACCGAGCTAGTGGTCATATAGCGCGAAGGTCTGAGTTGTCGTTCTACTATGGACCCTTGTGGAATTTCACTGGATATGTCATGTACAATTCCACAAGGGTGATGCGTCAACTCGTTTATGTCCAAGAAGAACCTTGGAGTCATTTCAGGGGAAGGTTCCAGTTGGACGTCGAGAAATCTACTTGTGGTAAGGACTCTATCACAGTAGTTTACTCTGATAACCCATCCGTTGAACATTGGAACAACATGATGCAATCTATGATCAACAAAGGGAGACCTGTCACCCGAGGTGATGAAGCAGATCCACGCTATAATTATGGTACCGGCAGCATTCTCATCTTCATGTGATCCGTGAAGATAAAGGAAAGACCACCAGGGTGCCCGAATATACTTGCATCATCAAAGACAAACCCTCTGGCTATGAAAGGCTGGTATGTAATGTTATTTCCTTTTGATTTTAGTATTACGGCTCAATATTTTAGATAATAATCGTTTGATTGTTATTGCCTAAAAATAGTTTTTTTTTTTTGAATTTTTCTCAAAGAAGATAGCTGGGTGCATAAATGCGGGAATGCCTTCATCAATTGAGAAGATGATGATAGAACATAAAGACCTCATTGACAACATTGATAATGAAGCCTATGCTAGCAAGTTTGGGGAGAAATCTGCGAATAAGCCTAAGAGGCTAACAACAAAGCACACTAAAAGATCTCGCGGTTCAACGAGTGCTGCTGCTGAAGCAAATGTCCCTGAGGGTGAAGCCAATGCCGCTGATGCTGAAAGATTGTTAGCCCCTGGTCCTCGTGCTCCTCGTACCAAAACCAAAAGATTTAGAAATTAGATTGTGGTTGTTTACTTTATGGATATGTCTCTGGTGTTTAACATTACTGGTTTTAAATGTCTAACATTTGAAAGGATTTTATGTTTTATTGTGAGTTATCAATTGAATTGCAAGAGATTTATTTTTAACAAGTTATTTTGTTCAAATTCTACATTATAATCGGTAGATAATTGGTTTGAAACACCTGTCGATTATGCATTTCCATCAACAATCGGTAGATAACAACCTACCGATTGTGTTAGTTTTATACAGTCGGTAGTTTAAATATCTACCGATTACCCTTACCCCAGGAACTGCCTGTTCCTCAACACATTTTACACTATAATCGGTAGTTTAAGAAAATCTTAAACTAGCGATTATGCATTTTCAAAATGTTGGCATTTTGAAAAAAAATTCAATTTCCAATTTGAGGCAACTTCCATAATCGGTAGTTTAAGAAAATCTTAAACTACCGATTATGCATTTTCAAATTGTTGGAATTCTGAAAAATTTTGCGATTTCCGATTTGGGGTTACACATTTTAATCAGTAGTTTAAAAATTTCTTAACCTACCGATTATGAATGTTCAAAATGTTGGAATTTTGTTAATATTTTTGATTTCCAATTTGGGGCTACACATTACAATCGGTAGTAAAAATATTTGTTAGATTACCGATTGTTAAAATCGGTAGAAAATGGTGATCCCAAAACTTCTGATTGTTAATATTCGTACGAACTTAGTGTACATATTTTCTGTACACTCTTGTTACACCAGGCCTCAACAGCTGTTTTTTTTGAAAAAAAGTGCCGTTAAGACTCTAATCTATATAAGGAGGGTGAGCTCTTCTCATTTAAGCACCTCCAATACATTTTAACTCTCCAACATCGAAGAAATAATCATATAGATTAATGGCTCAACCGTTCACGGTAGAGAAAGATTTATCGTTATGTAGGCGCTACGTGCAATTCTATCTGAAGCGAGGAGAAGAACGTAGGGCAAAATGGTGTAATGAGTATGAGTTATTTGGATAGTGTTCACGAACATTTTTGTGTTGACACCGGGAACCCCAATAACCGTAATAAAGCTGATCTTTTTTGTCGATTTAATTGTATAAACAGAGAAGTTGATCCATTTGTGAATTTAACTTATCTTGTCAATCGATATCGTTTGAGGGGTGAAACTAATGATGAAGTTATAGCGAGATCTCTCGAGGAATGACGACGATGGAAATGATCAAATTACCGTTACGAAGCTCATTTCAATATCATTAAGGTGATGGACAGATTCAACCCGTTTAAGGTTCGTCCATGCCGCTAAAACAGAAAGGAATTTTCTAAGACAGTGTAAAATAAAAATTAATATAATAATAGTGTAAAACGCCAGGTTTATAAACAGAAACCAAAACCTAATTCTTTTTCTTCTCTACCTATTCACGCCTCTTTTTCTTCTCATTTCCTTCTCTATCTCTACCTCTTCCTCTACCTCTACCTATTCTCAACTAAAACAACCTCTTTTTCCATTTCTTTTCCTCTACCGGTTCTTCTACTCCTTTACTCTCATTTTCCATTGAAAATGGCTCCAAAATCCTTACCTAAACAATCAAAGAAGGGAAAGGAAAAGATGGTGATAGAGGAGTCCAAAATCATTGAAATCAATTCGTCAACCGATTCCGATGAACTTCCCCTCCGACCAAAAAATGTTCATACCCAATCAAAGAAGGGAAAGGAAAAGTAAGTTATATTCAACTTTTATGTTTTTAGTCATTACTTTCAAGAAATCATGATAATTCTTGTTTATAATTTTCTGAAACAACGCATAATTGGTAGAACTTTATCTACCGATTTGCCTCTAGTTCAATATTCCTGAAGAACATCATGCACAATCGGTAGGTAATGCATATTTTTTTCTACCGATTATATAATCGGACATTTACTGAAAACATGACCTACCAATTGTGTGTAATCGGTTGATATTTCATAATTTTAACTACCGATTGTATGTTTTTGTTTATTTTTAAAATAGTTATTATGTAATTAGTTAATAATCAATGTTTGGGTATGTTCATTAGGGTTGTGGACGAAGATGATTCTGATGAAGGTCTTTCTCCGGCTCGAAAGGATGAATCGCTTTCTCGTCCTCTCTTCAATTCGCCGAAAGGAGTTTCTGATGTAAAAATATGTCAAATGATGCTGGATGATCCGGATTTCTCACAAATGATGAATGATCTTGATTGTTGGTGGAACGGTCCTGACAATCCTTTCAACTGGGTTGATATTTCATCTTCGGATGAAGGATCTGAGGCAGAAATGAATCGAAGGATAGCGGCTAATCCGGATTTTGATCCTCGACTATTTTTCAGGGAGAAAGACTTCTCAGGCATAAACCCATACTACAATGAAGCTGGAGAGTACATAGGTTCAGTTCAGGATGATGAAGTTGTTGCTGATCCTAAGGGGAAAGAGAAGAAGAAGAAGAAGCGGGTTGAAACTAGGACCAAGTCGAGAGTAACAAGGAGTGGAAGAATTTCATGAGAATTTCTATGATGTGTTTTGTTTCGTTTTTTCCAGATGTTTTTAGTTTTTTTGAACAAGTTTAATGAACAACATGTAGTAAGTTTATTTGAACAAGTTTTTCTCTGGATGTTGAAATAGTATTATGAAGTTAGACGTTAAGTAAAATCGGCATAATCGGTAGATAACTATGTTTATAAACTACCGATTACATACAATCGGTAGTTACTAATTTCCCGTGCTACCGATTAACCACAATTGGTAGTTATTTATGTTCACTAACTATCGATTATGGCAAGAAAAGTCCTGGACAAAAAAACCATTATGATCGGTAGATAAAATTGATCTTTAAACTACCGATTACAAAGTTTAAAATTTTAAAGTTTAATTCAATTCATGCTACAATCAGTAGATATAAAATTTCAATTCCTACCGATTTTGAAAGATGAAGAGTTAGAAATTTTGGAAGTTTTGAGAAATTCAATTTGGGGAGACACTTATAATCGGTAGTTATGGTACTCCATTAAACTATCGATTATGAAATCAAAATCCAAAAAAAAAAAATCTGGGAATTTTGTACAATCGGTAGGAATAAAAATCACGAGCCTACCGATTGTACAAAACTATAACTCAACTAAATAAATCTAAAACACTAAAACTCAAATTCATCATCTAACACTAACTATAACCAAATTAATCATCTAATTAATTAAAATAAACACTAATTAAGTAAGGGTAGATTAACTATTATAGAAAGTATATGGATAAAGGTGTATTGATATTACTTCATAATAACCTTATTTTATTTTATTAGTCGCCCTAAATTAATTTTGAGTAGCCCTTAAAATGACCAAGTTATATAATTAATAATTATATTAGGACAAAGATCAAATCTTCATTTTGGTTTTATTTTGTAGTCTTGTATGTGTTCTCTACCTCCCACACGATTAACTAGATGAAAACTAGGGCACCAATACAAACAATTTTTTTTATTTCGTGTTCATTCGAATATCGCACAACCACTCCAAGTAACTTTTTTGATACAAAATTGAAAAACCTTATAATTTAAATGACAACATTTAAAACAAATAAGAATCCTCTACTGTGGTTGTGTGTTAGTTCCCAAAAGTTCACAGAAGTACTCATCTATCAGGTAATCTTTTTGATACAAAATTATAAAATTTTAACTTAAATGTCAACAATTAGAAGAGGTGCATTTTTAACAATTAACAAAATCTAGTTAGTGTTATTTTGTTGCTCAAACCTTTGGCAAATGGTAGTTGTTGGGTTTAGTTTCCAAAGGCTTAAGCAACTAGTCAATCGGTTAATTATCAAAGCTTAGTTACTGAAGAGCGATTTATGCAACTAATATATCTTAGTTGGTGGTTTTTGGTTGTTTAAATATCTTAGGCTACTAGCGAAATTTATTAAGTTGGCATGTGTTTGTTGTTGACGAGTTTGGAAACTAATGGAAACAATAGTTGTAATTAACCTGTTTCCGAAGTATATAGGAACTAACAGTTGCCTTTGCGTAGTTCCGAAGGTATTAGGCTACTAGCGTATTTCATGTAGTTGGCATATATTTGTTTCTAAAGATTTTAGAAACTAATGAAAATAATAGTTGCGATTAACTTATCGCAAAAGTATATAGAAATCGCCAGTTGCCTTTGCATAGTTCCGAAAGCATTTGACAACTAATTTTTTTGGGAAGTTGCCAGAATTTAGTGGCTTTTGCTAGGATTTTTTGTAGTCTGTATTTCAACGACCTCTTTAGTTGTGCTTCATAATGGGTCTCCAGGTTCTTATTTTAATCCTTCCAAAGGACTGAGACAAGGAGACCCTCTCTCCCCTTACCTGTTCATTATTTGTATGAAGATTTTCTCTAGAATTCTTTTTAAGCAAGAAGAAAATAATCTTCTTCATGGGGTCAAAATAACACCTGATGATAACCAAAATTCTCATTTGTTCTTTGCAGATGATTGTCTTCTTTTTATCAAGGCTGATTTAGTAGAATGTAAGAACCTTATAAAAACAATAGAGATGTTTAGCAATGTATCTGGTCAACTTATAAACTTTGATAAATCAGGACTATTTTTTAGCAAAAAATTTCAACTAAAACACCAAAGAATGATGTATAACATATTAAAAATCAAGAAAATAGATCTAAAATACTCTTATCTTGGTACTCCTTTATTCATAGAAAGATCAAAGATAAATACTTTTGAATCAACTGTAGACAAAATGGAACAGAAATCTCAGGGATGGAAAAGCAAACTTCTTCCACAGTCTAGTAAAATTACTCTTAATAACTTTGTTATATCTAATATGCCTATTTATCAAATGGGATGTTTGGTTCTCCCTAAAAGATAACCAACAAAATTTAATGCTATTCAGCGAGATTTCTGGTGGGGTAAAGAAACTAACTCAAAAGGTTTCTACCCAAAAACTTGGAAATGCCTCTGTAAACCTCTTCATAAAGGAGGTTTAGGCTTTAAAGATTCTCATAAAACTAATATAGTAATCATAGCTAAGTTATCTTGGAGAGTGTTAACTAAACCTAACTCTCTATGGGGTTCTCAACTGAAACAAACTTACTTCAGGAAAAAATCACCTCTAAGAGGGAAGCCATCCTCTGCTAGCTCTTGGACTTGGAAATGTATTTGTAAAGGCCTAAAAATTATACAAAAAAAAAGTATTTGGGAAGTAGGGGATGGAAAAAATATTAACCTTTGGAAAGATAAATGGTTACCAGGACTAGAAGAAAACCTTGGCCAATTTAAAAATGATGCTAATAATTCCTTAACTCTTGTAGCTGATATTTTAGACTCTGACACAAATCAATGGAAAATATCTTTGATATTCTCTCTTTTCCCTGCCCATATAACTGAAAGAATTAGTAAAAATAAAGGATTTCCTTCTAATCCTAATGTTCAGAAGAAAGACACACTAAGATGGTGTAACACAAAATGGAGAGTTTACAGTTAAATCTGTGTATGAGAAGCTAAATGAAAAAGGGATAAATTTTAACAATCTCAATCTGTCAGATAAATTTTGGAAAGATTTCTGGAGATTGGAAGTATCTCAAAGAATCAAAAAAATTATTTGGAAATGTTTGCAGAATGCTATTTCAACTAATTTTAAGCTTTTTAGTGTTAATTTAGATGTTTTCCTGAGATGCTCCTTTGGTTGTGAGGAGGATGAAACATTAGAACATCCATTCTTCCATTGCAGCTATGCTAAAGCCATTTGGGAAAAGTCACCGAATCCTATTCAGTGCCACTTTGACAATTCTAAATCATTTATAGAGATTTGTATCTCTTGGATAAAAGATAGTAATACAATCTCTATAGAACTTGCTATGACCAGCATTTGGTTCATATGGAAAGAGAGATGTAATAGAGTTTTTCAGGATAAAGATAATTCTCCCTCTCAAACAGCTCTAGCTATTCAGAGACATGTCTCTTTTGGGATAAAAGTAACCAAATAGGCAATAACAAAAGGAAAACAAAACAAAAATCTCAATCTAAAGATCTGGAATGGAAACTTCCAATGAAAGACACTATAAAAATTAATATTGATGCAGCTTGGACAGCCAAGGATAACCCATCTGGGTTTGCACTAATCTTTAGAGATGATGTAGGTGAGTTCAGAAAAGGAGGACCATCCTCAGCAGAGGAACCTGAAGAAACATAAGCAATAGGTGTTTGGAAGACATCTCAATGGGCAGTTGAAGAGAATTTTTTCAATTTCAGCATTGAAGGCGACTGCAAGACAATCTTTGATTATCTGAATGGAAAACAAACTATGGTTTCTTGGCAAAGTCAATCTATTTTGGAGGAATCCAAAAGAATCCTCAGTCAATGTAATAACTTTTGTGGGTTTCATTTTGTTCCTAGAACAACTAACCATACAGCAGACACCCTAGACAAACAAGCTAAATTTTTCTTTTGCATCATCAAATGGGAGGTTGCACCTCCACAATGTATTAAACATGTTTTAGCAGTAGACAAATCTAATGCTAGGAAGACTTTCTCTTCCACATTAGATGGCTCTACTTCCGTTGTAAGAGGTTTTCCTAACACCCTAAGTTAGGCTTTTATTTCATTACAATTCGCAAAAAAGAAAGAAACCATATCACTAACATTTCAACATTATTATTTATCTAATTAATAAAACTTGCCTATTTGGTATTTTCGCAACACTTAAGAATTACAATATATCTAATTAGCCCACCAAGTCAAACTCATCGTCAAACCCACTGATGATGTGGCACTGACGTGGCTTGACTTTTTTTTTTCTCATTTGTATCTCTGTCTCCGTCCTCTTTACAGACCCTTACACCATGCAACAACAACACAAAGAACTTTTCCAGTATCAGACAAATAAATCAGATGAGTTATGGGTTAAGGGGAATAAATGCAACTCCACAACAAACTTCCAGCAGTCGGTAGAAAGGATTCAGGAAGATTCTAAGTCTGAGTTTGGCGATAGGAGATTACTTGGTTTGGAAGCAACTAAACCAGGTGAAAAGCCTAGAGTTATTGTTCTAGGAACTGGATGGGCTAGTTATTGTACACATTATTAATAGGCTATTAAACAAGATTTAGTGAAAAATTAAGAGAGCGTAATCTTGCTTTTACTGTTGGTTTGACCTGATTTCCAAATACTTCAACTAAAATTGGAGTTTTATCTTATTTAATAAAGTGAAAGCTAGCAGCTAGAATTATTTTCATTTACTGTTGGTGTAGGTGTGTTTTTTTTACTGATGAAAATTATTGTTTAGAAATAAGATCTTTCTCTGATGTTCCTGGTAAAGAGGGACTGAGGGAGGAACACCGATAGCGGAAAGAAAAACAAAAAAACATAAAAAGTAAAGAAAAAAAGGTCAAGATGAATCAGGACCGCATCATTGGTAGGTTTGACGGTGGGTTTAACTTGATGGGTTGAATAGAACACAAACTGTTTATCGGTTACCAAGCATCAAACTGATTTATTTTCATAAAACACAGTGAAATACAACCAGCACAACGAAAAGAAATAATTCCTAAACTCACGATAATGCCAAACTTCCCAACAAAGCCATAAAAATAAACCACTAAAATAAGAGAAAAGCCATCCCACAAAGAATGAGATTACAAAGAAAAGCAAATATTGCATAAATCCATAAGACATGGTAACGACAGATCTATAATGATCTGTCCTCCTTATCAGTGCAGCAAAACCGAACCCCTTGTAGACCGTGCATCCCCAATAGGCAAGAATAAGTTCTCCGGAATCTGCTTCTATCCTAACCCTGAGCACTGGCTTTCTTAACAGAAGTGAACGTAACTTGAGGACACAATAGGGAGGATCCTAGTTCAACCTTAAATGAGTCGTAACGGAGAAATAACTCCACCACCAAAAGCCTTGAAGACAACACCACAAGATCCTTCCCTCCGCATTGTTTGTTGTCCACCGTTGTATCTTCAGTCTCAGGTCCATTCGACCAAACCACATACTTCAAGAGCTTCTCTCCCTCAACTCCTACAAACCGGTCTGCTACAAATTCTTCAGCTCTCTCGAAGAACTTAGGATCTTTGGTCACGATCGGCTGATAACCAAACAACATCTCCCCTTGTTTAACTTCAAACGCTGATTCATGGCTCTCTATCACCAAGTCTTTCTTGGCTTTAGCATACTGGAACGGCACTGCTGGATCTATCCTCATAACTTCGTAAACCACTGATTTCACCAGTGGCATCTCTTCTATTGCTTTCATCGTCACGTTTCCTCCACTGGAATTTATTGCTGATCTTATCTCGTCTATTAACTGCTTCTGTATATTTAAATCTAAGCGACTGATCCATTTTATGATGTTTGGAAAATGAACCTTCATTCCGCTGAAGGCATTAAAGCATACAATAAAAAGAATATTATGGCAGACTTCGTCTCTTTTTATACCCATCTTCTCACCTTCATCCAGAATCCCGCCTGCATTTTTGTAGAAGAATTCGTATAGCTTCTGATAACTGCACTTTAGCAAACATGGAGGCAGACGAAAGATGTGGAAGAGAGGATCTTCGATAAAACAAGGTAAGCCTACTGAAACAATCGGACTGATTGAGAAAAAAAGCCATAAAAGGACTCTCAATGCTGCTCCGTCACTACCGAGCTCTGTGTCAGCTGGGTTTGTTGACAGCAAGGAACGAGCTAGGAAGTTAAAACATGCCTTTTCATTTGGACCACCAGTTGGAGCATCAAAGTTAGCCTTACCTTTGGCAGCAAGGTTACTGTCAAGAGTGCCGAACAGCTCCCCGAAAGTTGTTCTAAACTCTGGGATGATAAACTCGCCACGTGAATGAATGAGGGAGAGAAGTAGTTGTTTCAACTTGGAATGATTAGGTTCAGATGGATCGAGATAGGAAAGGACTCTGTAACCACCGGTTAGTTTGGTGGAAGGTATGTAGGTACCAACGAAAACATCTTTCTTCTCGACCTTAGAGACATCGAAAAGGATCGGAAAGCTCTTTGAATCAAGAAGGACAACCACCTTAGAGTTTGATGAAATGAAGGGACCTGGTGGCATATTTGCTCGAAAAACAGTGGATTGATATTTTTGAGCTCGAGACTTGAAGTATTTTTCTGGACCTTGACAGTAGAAAAAGCTAAATCGGTCAAATAAAGGACCAAAAAAAGGGAGTCCATAATCACCTGGTATCTTTCGCAGTGGAAGATCTCCTTGGCCAGTGCTCCTACTTGTTGATGATACTGCAGCTGGGTCATCAAGGAGAGGGGAGTCGACAGACATGGATGGACACCTTAATTAATTGAGTTTACTGAGTTTGCAAAGAGATTGATTAACCAATGGTAATCGAGTGCATAATTAGCACAATGGATGCCATTTTGTTGTACTTATAGAGTGTAACAATATTTAATTATTCTTTTTCTTACTGAATTTTTTTCGGGTCACAATCATTTAGATGAATCTTAACTAACAGACTAATAAGAGTTGTTTGCAACTAACAGCAAGCAATTTTCATTCAGGTCACTGAAGTTCAGTTGGACACTAGTCCCAGGATACCGCATCTTCTTTGTTGTTACCAGTGTTCCCACTAGAGAACGTTTGGACGATCTTCGGCTCCGGTCACCTGAGACGGTGAGATATCTGAAAGACCCGAGTAACCATCCATACCGGCCCGTTTAACCCACATACATACAGTATCCATACCCTGCGCCTCTCGTGCTAACATTAAGAGAAATAAGGGGTTTAGGGTTTAAGTCAGCAAGTGTCGGAACTCCAGGAGAACCGACCTCGTCCCTTCTATATCCGAACAGCAATGGAGTTACAGTCCGTTTGTAGTTTACGTCCCATTCCTAACCCTAAAAGATTATCGATTAATCCTTTCTTTTCTCACTCGATTAACAACAATCAGCGAATTCGATTAGATACAAAAACATATAACCGAATTCCATTACCCAAATTGAGATTATTAAGAGTTGTCACTAAAGCATCAAATTCTGATAAGAATTTGACGACAAATGGTTCAATAATTGGAACGAGCAGTAAACTTGATGATAAACCAGAACCATATAGTGGTAAATCTGGTTCAATTTCGTTTTATGGGTTAACTCATCAGTCTGTAGAAGAAGGGAAATTGGTTTCATCTCCTTTTAAAGATGATATTGGTACTTCGTTTACATGGGTTTTAGCTCCAATTGCCTTGATTTCCTCTTTAGTGCTTCCACAGTTTTTTCTAAGCGGTTTCTTTGATGCTGTTCTGAAAGATGAGATTCTTGCAGGTACTTTTGAACCCTTACAAATTATCTTTGTTATTTACTTTTTTTTTTTTGTTTATATGTATGAATATGTGATTCATGGCTGGAAATGGATTTAATATTGCTTCACATCGCTACTTACTATTAACCCAGTATTCCTGTAATGCTGAAGGCTTCAAGTGCTTGGTGTTTACTGTGCTAACCACTTAGAACACTGTTGTGTCACTTTTTATGTGCATAACCATCACAAGAAATGCTGGAACTAGACTTGAACTTAGAAGTAGGACGTTCGAGTAAAAGATGAAGTTTTGGTTTGCCCGATATTTGGCTTTTGCACTTCTTCTGGGTGCTAATCTCTAACCATCAAAAGAAATTGTGGAATTTGATGAGGAAACCTTAAAATGACTCGTACATTCATTCTCAAGAGAAAAGTATGCATTGGTGGATTTTTTTTTTCTTAAAGCTAACCATCACAAAAATTGTAGAATTTCAGTCAAAAATTCCAGAATGACTAGTGTTGGATGCTCGAAAACAATTAGAATAGTTTTCAGAGAGTTTTACTCTTTCAGTTTGATTTGAGTGCTAAAAAAATATAAGGACTAAGATACTGTAAACTCCAACAAAAAATGTAATTTTATTTTGGGAGGTATATACGGTTTTTGTGGAAATCGACTCAAAAGCATATATATACAATGTATCGCTCGATGCAGAAGAGATTAATTGTATCATTGTCTCAGAACGCTCACCAAGATTCAAATTTAGTATCCCATTCTCCATGCTTGTTAGCAAGATTATAGTCACCATTAACATTAATTATGCTATCGTCCGCATTATAGTTAGTGGTTAACCTACTAGGTTCTCCATTTTTCGAAAGCAATTAATATGTATCTGTCATTTAACCAGTTCTATCATAATGACTTTGATTTGGGTAAAGCAGTATTTTGATTTATCTTTTTTTTTTTTAGCTTTGATTTGTTTCACTCTTTCTATGACAATCGCAGAAATCGTGATATCTTTTTCATCAGAGGCCATGTTTTATACTGGTTTCGCTGCATTTCTTTTCATAACTGATCAAGTCAAGAAGCCATATCTGCTATTCAGTCCAAAACGATGGGGTCTCATTACGGGACTTAGAGGATACTTAACTTCTGCTTTCTTAACCATGGGACTAAAGGTGTTCGCTCCCCTGTTAGCCGTGTTTGTAACTTGGCCCGTGCTAGGCTTGCCAGCCTTGGTTGCAGTGCTTCCATTTCTAGTTGGCTGTGCTGCTCAATTCGCATTTGAAACACATCTAGACAAGAATGGGTCATCTTCTTGGCCTCTGGTTCCTATAATTTTTGAGGTACATTTGAGCTTTTCCGGAATTTTTCCATTTTGCAAAACCTAAGTGGCAGTTGTATTGACTTCTTCAGTTTATGCTTTTGCAGATATACAGGCTTTATCAATTGAGCAAAGCTGCTCATTTTGTTGAGAGGTTAATGTTCTCAATGAGGGGAGCTGCTGCATCCCCTGAATTACTGGAGAGAAGTGGCACATTGGTTGCCATGTTGGTTTGTTTCCAAGTTCTTGGTGTGCTTTGCCTGTGGTCTTTGATAACATTTCTCCTCAGGCTTTTCCCATCTAGACCTGTCGCCGAGAAATACTGAATTTGTAAGCTTCAATGTACATTTGCTTCCAGTAATTTATGAACGTGATTTTTTTTTCTTTTTTATACTACAGAGAAATAGTAGATACCTTTATGTTTGTGAAAATATACCTGACTGGAAGGCAATTTTTGAAGATGATGGTGACCAAATCCTAGGTTATTGTTGTAGGTGGGTGCATGTGAATCCATGACAACATTAGATTGTACATACAGGTCCCGAGTAATGAGTTTAGCTCGTTCAGTTGTTTCTGGAAAAAGTTCTTTCCATCTATCACTAACCAGGGACCAATCAAGTCGGCAGCATGTGGTATATCTTGCTCTACACTATGGGTAACAGGTCGCAGTGTTGTCATGAAAATTAGAAAAATCTAGTATTGGTACAAGTTCTATGTTTCTTTTCAGCAGTGAGTAGAATGACATTATAATCTCGTCAGAGTACAACCTACTGCATCCCAATTACTCATAACCTCTCCTGATTCAATTTCTATTTTCTTCCTTTTTTTTCTACTAGTGGAAAAGAACAATAGTCTAGTCTATGCGGTTAGGTTTCTCAAGCATGAATAGTTGCCTCAAGCTCTATACTAATTATAACCCAGGCCCGTGATACTATCCGATACTGTCCAGAGAGGGAGAGTCCTTCACTCCTTCTTGATCATGGTGACATCTAGTGATCCACAACTATAATCTGATATTACTTTCATCAGGAATACGCAGAATTTGAGAACTTGTATGATCTTTGGTCATTCATACCCAGTCTCCAATTTACAATAAAGAAGAGCTGGAGCCAGCGTGGAACGGGTCTCTCAAATCTTTTTTCCATAAGTGATGGTCCTCCCATGCCCCTATGTTGGCTTTGGCAGCTTCACCCTCCAAACATTAATTTTGTATATGATCTGAATTCATGCCAGATTTTGAGCTTCTAGGTACCTAGTACGTCACAAAGCAGATTTTGATTCCTGGAACAAATTTTATATCACAATAGAGAATTCAGACACGAGGTTTTCTTGCCCCACTCGCCACACTTCGGAAAGTATCGTTGAAGTAAAACATAATCAGTAGGAAAACTTTGATAGTTTTGCTATTGAAAGTTAAGCCAAAACAAGTAAATCAGAACGTTAATGAAGTCGAAGCCAGAAAACTATATCAACAACTTAATGATGTCTTTAGGTTCAAGAAAAAAAGAACCTCAAAACAAATAATTTCAGTTTCTTATATGCTTTTGCATGTATGTAAACAACAGATGTTAATAACAATAATTGGGGTACCACCAAGACTTCTCTCACGTATATTAATGCTAGAGAGGAGTTACAACAGAAAGAATAACTCCTAAGTGAGTATATGTAATTACAACATGGGACCAAATCTCGTTGAGAAAGCATGATAACAAGATGAAACACATGGGATGTATCCTCCAAGGCCAGCAAACCACAATCAGCAGCCGAATTCCCAAAGAATCGATAATCAACCTGTGGAAAAGACATTTAAACAGAGACCCCAACTTAGCCGAATTCATGAGCCCTAGAGAGAGAGAGAGAGAACCTTTATACATTTGATCACCAGCGACAGTAAGGCCTATGGCTAGTATTCCGTTTAACCATGGCTTCTAGGATCAGCAATTCGGTGCACCTTCCTTGCTTCAGCACTAGAGAACTGTCCTACAGCCCTAGCATGTGGTATTGAAGCTTCCCCTTTAGCAAGAGCATCAACATTGTCAACCAAATATTGTCTTGGTAGCTTGCCCACAACATTGCCCTCCTCATTTCCATTTCTATCCAAAAATACAAAATGGGGAATACCCTCAACCCCAAACTCGTCCAGCTCCTGTTCCCATTTAGTGTTATCCACATTCAACATGACAAAATTTACACGATCCCTGTACACAAACAATACCATGTTAACTTCTAAAGCAGTAATCCATCCACAACTTTATCGTGAAAACTAGTGATTCATCCACAGGTTTCTCTGCAGACCATTATAACCAATGCTTCAAGAGGCAACACCATTTGAATTTCAAAACTAAAACAGAAAGGATATTATTAATAGAAATTACACGAGTTGGAAGCATATTACTTGTATTGCTGCTCAACTTTGTACACATCTGGAGCTAATTCTCTGCAGACTTCACACCAATCAGCATAGAACTCCACAACTGTAGGCATCCCATTCGTGATGGCCTAGAAAACAAGTCCAAAAATTGATACCAACTCTCATTTGCAATCATGTAAGCAACCCTACTGATGCTTCACGGAGAGATCACAATAAACGTGCTGTTGCCTAAGAACTTGCAGCTGATTTATATGTTTCATTTCTCCAAACTCCAATAGTAGCTAACTAACTAACCTAATCTTAACTCAACTACACAACAACAATAAAACTGCATTAAGCTAAAAATGATTTCACAATGAATGTTTTAATTGATTGACAAACGATCAACTAACCTTTTCATAAGGTATGGCAGCCTTTGAAAGGTCCTTCAAGGTGCCAACACCACCAACATCTAGTCTTCCTGATACAAACAATCCCAGTGCTGCAACACTAGTCACTGCAGCTATCCTTCTATTAATCCCCTTATTTGGAAATTCAACAGAACCTGAATTTTCAGCTTTCGAACTCGTCGCTTCGCTAACTTTGCTTTCCTCCACTGATTTCGGTTCATCGATTGGATTTTCCTACATGATAAAAATAAACAAAATTATTATGACTTCAAAAAAAAGTGATTGATTATACAGTTCTTGGCAGAAAACTAACCGATTCGGTTGGATTAGGGTTTGGATTTTTCTGACAAGCTAATCTTCGAAGTACGCGAGTGTGATTTGTGGTGTTAGATTGTAGATGAAGAAAGTTGCTTCGCTGTAGAGTTGCTTGATATGATGTGGGTTGGAATTGATAAAATGGACGGGTTCCGTTAAATCCTATTGGATTTGCAGCTAAACGGGTCGCCATGAATGATTATTTTCAAGTTCTGTAAAATTGAAAACTGAATTTAAGATATTTATTTTCTGCAGATAAGAAAGACTGTAGGAGGAGGAAAAGTAGAACTCTACTAAAGTCTACTGAGTTATGAGTTCCTATCGACTCGGAATCTCGTACTAATCTTTTATACGACAATTTTGGTTTGCAATAAGAAACACTATGGGGTAGTTATGGGGCTATATGTGTCCAGGATGAAGAGGGTTCAGAATCTTCAAATTAACTTGGATTTGGACGGTAGCGACTATGTCATGGCCCGACCAGAGCTAGCTTTAACCTAACTGCAGGTAACCTTAAAAGTGTAAGAAACTAAACTTCTTAGTAAAATCTTTATCTAAAAAAAACTTCTTAACATAACCTAATTTTACCGCCCGACTAACCATAAAAATGAAAGAAACAATTTTTTTTAGCTAATCTAACATTAACCAAATCTTGTTGGGGTCAAAAGCCGGCTACCATAAAAAAAATTAAACCATATCCTAAGGCTAAGGCTAGGATAATATAAAACATCACCTTTCTTTTAAGCGAAACTAAAATTTATTTATTTCAAAATCTTATTAAAATCTTGGGAATTATGTAATTACTCCTACTTAGCTAATGGAATTTACCGTTGCCCTTACTTTATCCAATAATATAAAAAAAATTTACTTTGAATTTTTCATCTAATAAATCGTTAATTTGATGCTTGTGCCAATCGCACACGTTAACTACCTGTATATATTTTTAACTTGACAGTTATTGTAATGATTTACGGTTGTGGTCATTTTGATGTACCAATCACAGCAGATGAATTTATATTTCCAATTCCTAATGGACCATTGAGGACCCGAGCATGTTAGCCTTAACACTGGCTAACATTGTGCACCAAAGCATCACGGTTATCTGAAGCTCGTTGTGGTCGTCATATAAAGCAACAACATGATGGATCAGATGGTTACTAAAAATCCATACTTATGGATTCGAAATTGATTAAAAATTCGACATTCCAACCACTTGTTCCTGAAAGATTTTGGATAAAATAAATAAATCATGTAACGGTTCTGTTAATGCCTTGTTTGGTAAAAATTATGATTATCATTTATGATTATAGATAATCATAAATTAAAAAATGATTATGCTATTAATCATTTTTTCAATGAATTTTAACAAACATATTTTTGGAATAATTGATTATCTTAAAAAAATGCTCTCAAAGAGGAGAGGAAAGAATGATGATCTAAGAATTTTTTTTAGTCCACTATTGTTTTTTTTCTCTCTCTTGATAGTTTAGAGAAAATAAAGAAAAAAAATCTAATTCATTTTTATTAAAAAAAAAAATTGATTATGATAATTTTTATAAACAACATTTTTCTACTTATGAAAATAATGAATTTTTTTAATTATAATTAAAATAATCAGTTATTATAAATTTTAACAAACACCTTATATTGGATTATGGAGTCGATAATTAATTATGGACTCATAATCCATTATAGTTATCAAACAGCCCCAATCATTTATTATTTACTCATGCAACAAGACATTCAATGAGTGTTTACACTCTATAGTCTATAAAAATAAGTGAAAGCATTCGTTGGTATAGAACTACTCATAGTCTATTAATTTGTACTGTCAAACGTATATACCCGACGGTGAAACTAAAGTTCATTAAAGTTGAACATCAACTCTGCTCAAATATTGTATATTATAGTCCCACCAAAACTAGGGTTAAACCATTGCAAGCAGGGACAGAGCCAAGGGCCAAATGATTTCAAAGCTTCCCAAAAAAGTATTCATCATTTGTGGATCTCAATTTTAAGAATATGAATCATCATATAAAGGACATAACTTTCAAGTTAAAAATATATATTAAGGTAGTTAAAGTGTACGATGGCACAAACATCGGGTTGACGGCTTTTGTTAGATGGAAAATACGAAGTAGGGAGAAATTTATAATTATTAGATGGAATATAGATAACTGCAAATTCAATTAAATGTATAGATCTCCTAAAATCTTTTTAAGTTTAAAATGAAAACAAAAAAAAATCAAATAATTGTTGATAAGAGCATAAAAATACATTTTAGAAACAAAGAAAAATAATAACAAACAGAAAACCTAGAACATGAAAAACAACTTAACTGTTGTAAATTAGTGGATTTTCACCATTCTTACACCTATCTTGTAGTACCGCCATCTATCTACTATTCCATCTTTTCACATAGTCCACTATTTGTTACCACTACCATTAATAATAATGGATGCATGCCATTAACTCTGTTATGTTGAAGAAGAAATAGAATATAAAACAAGAGTGATAGGCAAGAGAAAGAAAGATCTTATTCTTTAGATATGACATACATATTACATAGGATAAATCATTTATATGTAGGATATGAGGTACCCTGTTTACATCTATATGGGCCGCACACACATGGGACCAAGGCCCTACAACACTCCCCATTGTGCGGTCCAATAATAGTGCTTCATATGAGTGCTTCACATATACTGCTTCAGATGTAGTTCTTGAAATGTAGTTCCCTCCTCGATGATCACAATGTCTAAGTCAGTTACCTCAATAAACCTTGTCAGGAAAATCCATAGGGATAAAACCTGAACTAAGGAAAAAGAGTACAATATTAAGAAAACTTTGAACAATGTTGGTCTAGCATATGTTGCCTCGTGAAAACCTTGACAAGGAAAAAAACCAGTGGGATAAAACCTTGATGAAGGGGAAAGAGTACAACGCGATGATTCCAGAAGTATGCCTTTGTCGAATACTCTTGCATAGTATCCTTTCTATTTCTCGTGGGTGATTGGTGAAAAACCCAGTATTTATATGTAATATTAATATCACTACTACTAGTTGGCTTGTGTCGAAAATTGTTGCGATACTCCTTGCTTCGTTGTGCTGATTTTAAAACTGGTTTCACTTGACAAACTATCGTGTTTCATTTATTCGATTCTGATATTGTTCAACAATATCACTGCGATATTTGGATCTTCATCATATACTTGATGTAGTTGTTCTTGTCTAACTAAAAACCTTGTCGAGTAACAAAAACCTTACGGAAAAAACACAATCTCGATCGAAGGGATAAAGAGTACAACACAACTTTACATTTCGAAGTAAAATATGTCGACATCATATCCTTCGATCCTCCCTTTAATGTCGGCACCTCCCCATGATTCTATTCAGAGGAGTTTCCAGACAGTTCCTTTAGTCATATATTTTCCTAAAGTGAATAAAGGTAATGACTTAGTAAATAAATCAGTTATGTTCCCCCTGATTACTTTCGTGGGACAAAAGATTATTGTACCTTCATAATCAAGAACTTTTAGATTGCACTTCCTTTAGCAGTTCATTTTTTGTCTTTCCAGGATAAAACAAACTCATGTCAATGGTTCCTTTTAAGTATATTGTTACATTCATTATACCATTCCAAATACATTGCATCGACGCTAAGCTATATCTAGATAACAAGTTCACTGAGGATGAACAATTTGGTCGAGTACATTATGCTAAGTACGAAAATACGTTTATTGCACTTAGGGGAATTTCATCTCCCGACACATCTTCGTCATCTTCCTTTAGAAGAAATGGTTATTTACTTACATTTGAAACTCAACTAATCATCTGAGTACTAGCATGATGCATGTCCTTGCTAAATTTCTTGAAAACTTTGGACATATATAAACTGGTGGTATAATACACCACAACCTCAATGTTCGATTGAGCTTTTTTCGCAGATTTTTCATCTCAAATTTGGATTTCAAGCAGCTTGTAAAATCTCTTATTTCATCAAGAGTACATATAATGTCCATATCATTGACATAAATAACTAAAATTCCAAATTGTGACCTTTTCTTTGTGAGTACACATGGATCATACCTTACCTGTATATCCCTTCCCAATCAGATAGTCACTTAGACGGGTGTACCAAGTTCTTCTGATTGTTTCAATCCATAAGTGAGCGTTCCAATCTAATTGTAAACATGCTCTGTGTTTTAGAGTTATTTCATTTGGGCAACAAAAGGTTATCGGACACTTTTGTGAATATCTTTATCTCTTAATCCGTACAGAGATATGTAATAACCACATACAAATGCTGCATTTCAAGTCTTTTTGAAACTACCAAGCTAACTAAGTAGCAAAATATCGTAAAGTTCATTACAACAAAGTAAACAATTCCAGGGATTTGTGAAAATCCTCGCGCCACAAGGTGAGTCTTTATACTTTAAGACTTCATTTTCTCAATGTTTTACGACAAATAATCATGTATGTCCCATTGGCTTTACACTTGGATGGTTAACACTACCACACCAAATACTGGTATTTTGTCAAAGAACCAAGTTCTACCTGGATTGTGTAGACCAAATATGCTCTGGTTGATATGAAGCAACAAGGAGCATGGTTCAATCTCATCGTGCTTTATTTATTTAAGCAATTGTATATGAAAATAATAATCATAAATATGCTTGCATGATCTTTCCTCCGACTCGTGCGCGTTTTCTCATAACCCTTCAGGATTCATTGATCTCTGGAATCATTAAACTTCAGAGTGTCCTCCAGTTAGATTCATGGACAAAATCATGGACAATTTAATGAGATGATTTCATTGATGATATGAATTATGTTATGTCTTACTCACCTACTCCTTTCTATGTGAGTATATATCGAACCTGGTGGTCTCTTCATCTTCCTTTATAGAACCACGAACTCAACTACACTTCCACCAAGTATAGTTGCAACACCTTAGTCTATGGTATACCTCTTAGTGAGGACTTATAACCTTGTAGGCGCATTTGCAGCTGGCATGTGTGGCCTTATCACTTTACTGATTTCAGTGCACTTTTTGAAAATCAATTATTCTTTTCACTTCACGTTTACATTTGTGGAGTACAAGAATCAATATGAGACAGAGTGGAAACACACCACGATTATTCTTTTCATCTTTTGAACAATGCATCGTTATTGGTTGAAGGTTTTTATGATGGAAATATATTCCATGTGGAAACAAATGACTTCCTTATCAGAGACTCTTTAATGGTGTTCAAGTACTTCTGGGTCCAAAAGGTCAAATTCAAGTTGAGTTGGTTTAGCCAAAGGCCAGTCAACTATTTGGTCAAGGCCCGGTCGGTTGATATGGTTATGGTTAACATATTTAAGCATATATGGTCCATTATATATGAAGTATTCAGGCCCATTGATAATAACCTTGAAACTATTAGCATATAGGCCCAAAGTATTTTGTTAACCCTAAAATTGGAAATTTCATCATCCAACTGTAGTGACCGGTAAACACTCTTTCCAATATCCGATTATGATGAAATTTTTACATAAGATGAATGAACATATAGTTCTAAACATAATAAAATTTTAATAGAATCCAATGGCTAGATAAAAAAATATTTATGACGCCGCATGACTGCCTCACATTACGTTTTTGTAGACACAATCGTAAAAATTACATACTTTCAAGTATTTAACATGGTTGGATCACTATGAAATTTTTACACGTGATACATAAGATATATATGTAATACGTAAATCTTTTTTGAAATTAATCCAATGGTTTATAAGAAGATAAATATGGCGTCACATAATTATTCTAGATTAAGTTTTTGTAGACACTGCTGTAAATATCGATTTCTTTTGAGTACTTACCATGGTTAAATCTTTATAAAATATTTACAAATTATCTATAAATTTGGTTTATAACATATACCAACATTTCAGAATAATCCAACGGTTGAAAATCCAAATATCAATTTATTACTACGCTACTCGGAAATTAGGGTTTTTTTTAACGAAAATTAGTATCATTTACAGGCGTTTTGCGAATGGCATCTTATTTTGATATGCAAAAAAATTTAATGAGCGTTCATAACGTAATTGGCTATAACATATTAAAAATTTATGAAAATCTAACGGTGAAATCTCTATATGTGATAACTTTAGATCTGTGAACCCTAATATATACTATGCAAACAAAATCATTTTGATAAAGGTGAATATCTGGTAACGCATCCATGATAAGAAAAACAAAATGGATCAGAACCATGCTAATCTTCAAGAAATAATCCATCGTCAGTCACGAATTATAAAAAAAACTATGCACAGTTGATAGAGTCGTGTTGATAATGCGTTGAAGTAAAAATACAATATAAAAGAAGAGAGACATGCAAGAGAAAGAAATGTCTTATTCATTAGACATGAGATACATATTACATAGGCTAAGGCCTTTATATATAAGATATGAGGTACCCTGATTACATCTATATGGAACACACACACATGGACCCACTACCCTACAACATATTGTAAATTCTAGCAATTAATTCCCTCTATCCATTTCCTTTGTAATGTGCACACCAATTTTTAGTCTTCTTGGAGAAAAAACAGCGTTATTATCTTAAATCAAGCACTACGATACAAAAACTAACCTATGGCACAAATTTTTACTTATTAACCTAATACCAGCCTCGTACTCCAAAGTTGTCTCGTAACCCAACCTAAATTTACAATGTAACTGAAAATTTATCCCTTGACATAAAATATGTCATGTGTCCCAAATTTGCAACCTAAATTTGCAATGTGACTGAAAATTTATCTCTTGACACAATATCTGTCACATGTCCCAAACTTTACTTTGTCCCTCGAACTAGAACTCCTGGCTCAAAACCGAAATTTTGACTTGAGATTTGTAACTATGACCTAAAATATGTCTCGTGACTAAATTTATTTAATGATCCAAAATCTAAATCATTATCTATGATATGCCATTATAACTTAAAAGTTGTCACGTTACTAGAGTTTCATTAATGGCCCAACATGTGCCACATTACCCATATTTTTTTAATTATTCGAAATTTATCGGATGTTCCTGAAATTGCCACATAACCTCAAAATCTATATCATGACCAAAAAATTGTCCTTTTAATTAAAAAAAGATCTACATAGTGACCTGGAATGTTTCCTTATTAGCAATTTTTGTACCTAAACCTAAATTCTACATTGCGACTTAAAATTGACATCGTGATTCGAAACCTTCCACATACACCAAAAAAATTCCGATTATCCTAAATGTTTATTATGTCCTCAGATAGTAAAATATGTGCGATGGATAGTATGTACCCGAACTGTACAAAATCTGAATTCCAACAAAAACAAGTATTGTTGTCTAGATTTCAAGATACGAATTCAACAAGAACAAGACTTGTAGGATCGTTATAATCGAGCTAAAAACTATCTCGACATATTACTTGTGATATTTCAATTATAAAATATAATGCAAAAAGAAATAACACAAGACACCAAAAATTTAGTTAACAAGGAACCTGCAATCTAGTCGTAAAATCCAGGGATCTCGTCCAGTTTGAACACCACATTTTATTAATCAGTAATAAACACTAGCATACTATCAGACTTCGGACTGGAATGTAGTTAAGACAGAATAAACCCTCAGAGCAATTCAACTTCAGCTGTTCTCCTTATGTCTCTTGGATATCGCAATACCTTATGCATTTGATTTCCCTGGATGACGTCCTTTACAGGCTTAGGAGTTTATTTAGCCGAAGTAAAGACTTATTAACCTGCCTCTAACAGGTAGCCTATTGATTTCTTTCAATATGTTTTCAATCAAGGTAATAAAAAATTGTTTTCTTATGAGGTATCTTCAAGAGAAAAGAAAATATCAAACAAACCTCAACAATTATGATACATTATTCATTTCAAAAGGTTATAAAGATGCTTAATTTATAAACCTTACAAGATCAGTCTAAAATAAGTTTAAATATCAATCTTGTGGAATTACAAAGTCTGCGACGAAGAGCATTTTAAAATTCCTATCAATCTTATAATTTAATCAGTAATTCTTGAATGACCATATAACAAAAGATACAAACCTTGGAATTGACAAGAACTACAATGATCAAGATACGATTCCGGATATCAATGACCTATCCGGTAAAAGATAGTCTGACCGTGCTTCACGAATCCCTAAGTGAAGACTTTAAAAATTGTAACCTATTACAGCTTTATAAAAAACCCTATGTGGGTAGGTCTTTAGAGGAGGACTCTAGTCGAAACTAGGAAATGCCATGTCGGGATTGAGATTCTAGGTTGCTGAAAGTCCTCTATTTATAATAATGAATTAGGTTAGAATTCTTAAAGTTCAAGTAATTAATTTCTTGAGGAAAAAGTAAGTTCGTGAACTAGTTTCCATATTTACGAATTACTTTGATCTCAAGTAATTATTTTCTTGAAGACAAAACAAGTTCGTGAACTAGTTTCGATATTTATGAATTACTTTGATCCCAAGTAAACTTAACTTTTCAACAAAAAATAGAAACCTTGTAAGCATGTGAGAAGTTTTCACAAAGAAGAATATGTACCCCGAGTATTTGTTGCTTAAAAACCCTTGCACAAAAGTTAGCTCATAATGGACCAAAAAGGCCATGAACCATTAAGAAATATTGGAGTTCAGTAACACTAAAACATGCTAGTTCGCGAACTAAAAAATCAGTT
Organism: Papaver californicum; assembly: GCA_023531435.1. Taxonomy (NCBI): domain Eukaryota; kingdom Viridiplantae; phylum Streptophyta; class Magnoliopsida; order Ranunculales; family Papaveraceae; genus Papaver; species Papaver californicum. The sequence goes on from JAJJMC010025652.1 coordinate 2,482,653, forward strand.
TGCGTACATATAATATTCGAAATGTACAAAAACATACCCAAAAGTATAAAATTCGCAAACTGAAAAATTATTTTGTGAACAATGAATAATTTTGAAGTGTACAGGAACATACCAAAAGTGTAAAGTTCGCGAAATGAAAAATCAGTTTAAGAACAATAACAATTTTGAAAAGTATCCAGGAACATCAAGTTTTCCTACCAGTTCACAAACTGAATAAATTAGTTTGTGAACAAGTTTGTGAAATAAAAAATCAGTTTGTGAATAAGTTTGCAAACTTGGTACTTCTTGATGTTTTTTGGTTTATATTTTTGCAGACATAGGTTTTTGAACGATAAATTGTTTTCAACCTCAAAAGCAATAAACCTATGATTATCCTGTGTTTGAATTCATGTTTTGAAATTTTTCAAGTACAAGCTTGAACTCAGAACTTCTTCTTTGAAATTCATCAATTATATTAAAGTCATACGACATTGTCTCAGTAGATAAAATGGTAGAAATAATGAGTAAATAGGATAGCCAGTCTTCACATACCTTCGTTGATGAATTCCTCGCAGATGTTTTCGTTGTTCTTCGGTCTTCAATCTTTTGAGATTATTCAGTAAATTATTATACTCAACTACCATGCTCTAATCCTAGTATGAAACCGACTTTAGTATACTATAAATCGAGATATATTTTTTTCATCTAACATGACAACAATCTTGATATACAAAAACGTCTGAGTTTGCCCGAGCGATGCTCTAATAAATCTCCACTAAAACACTTGCATAGAAACCAAATTACCTACGATGAGTAACTTCATCCACCTTGATAGGTCTTTCACAAATTTATAACAATATTGTTTTTATCCAGTACTCGAGCTTTAATCCTCGAAGTTGCACCCACATTATTGATGTAGTTACATTTTGCTTTCCAGGATCGGAGTTTGGAGTTCACTATTGTATTATTAGGGCTTGCAAATGTTTTTTGTTCTCCACAATAGGTTCGAGAATTTATGGTCCATCCCGCTAGATCCTCTTCTTTTCTTATTTTTTGAATAATATCATGGTGAAATAATCTTTTCTTATCGGGATAAACTTGCATTCACCCTTCAACGACCATTGATCTTTTAGGAATTTGTTGACGTCATCAAGTATTATCTTGTTGAAATCGAGTTTGCCAGTAAAACTAAACTTTCATTCATCCGTAGCTTCTTCATACAAATCATTAGGAAACTCAATAAATGGATAATGATCACCGTTAAGTTTAGGTTCATGCAACAAACTTAGATTAAACCTCGTGGAATCATGATTGTTTTTCGCTGATATTTTAACAACTTCACTAAAGCTACGGTTTTCACGCATTTCTTCAACATCAACTGGATTGAAATGTTTTAATAATGGCTGATGCACCATCATTGAAGTTGAAATTGTTGGGTCATTCACTCCTTATGGAACAACAGTCAGGCTATCCATTATCAAATAATTGGGAGTTGACTAACAAAAGATTTGTTAGGTTACGAAAGAAAAAGAGACAGGAGAAGTTTTATCTTCTCAATCGTGAGAAAGAAGTGAGAAAAAAAAGAGAGAGTGGGAGAAAAGGAAGCAACCACCATTAGAGAGTTTTGGTAAAGATTTTGTTTTGTGAGCTTGAAGAATAAGGGTGTTCTAGCGAAGGACCTGTTTGGTTGGTGAGAATTTATCCACCACATCCTATATCTCTTGAAAGGGGTAATTCTAGGGTTTTCTCAAATCCTAGTAGTAAGTTTCCCATCTTCCTTGTTTTTTTTATTAGTTGAATCTACCTTATTTGGTAAAGAAGTAGTTATCCACCATTAGTGAGTAGAGAAAGAGGCATTGTTATCCAAGTGCTATATGCAGCTTGAAGTTGTGTGAAACCCCAATTTGGGAGATATTGTTGTAACCCATTATTTTTCATAGTGGAAATTTGCTCGTGGTTATTTACTCTTCGCATTGAAGAGGTTTTTCCACGTAACTCTTGGTGTTGTGTGATTGGTATTATTTTCGTCATATTTGGGTATTGCGTATTATTTCTTGTGTATGTTCCATATTGTGCATAACGCCCGGATTGGTAATCCCCCAACAAGTGGTATCAGAGCTGCGTTGGTCAGGATAACCCTGTGCAATAATAGAAAGTAACACTAGTAATAGAATGGTTAGTTTGACCGATGAGAACTACGTGTTATGGAATGTGAAGACGGAAGACTTACTGTATTGTAAAGATCTATATGGTCACATAGAGAACAAGGGAAGAAGCCTGAGAAGACAGAAGATGAAGCGTGGCGTGTTGCTAATCGTAAAACAGTGGGTTTCATTCGTCAATGGATTGATGATTCTATTTTTCATCATGTGGCTAGTGAGACACTAGCATATTCTTTTTGGACAAAGTTAGAGGAGATATATGACCAGCAATCTATCTGTACAAAAGCTCTTCAATTTGTAAAGCTTGGAAATTTAAAGTACAAGGAAGGAAGTTCAATGGCGCAACATTTAAATGAGATAAAGGGCATCAAGAATCAGCTCAATCTATGGATTTGAGTATTCCTGATGAAATACAATCTTATCTTCTACTAAATACTTTACCAGACAGTTGGGAGACAAGAAGTTAACTATGGCTATTGCAACAAATAATTTGCTGAATGAAGAAGTTAGAAGGAAGTCGTAGATTCATCTCATTCAGAAGATCTTGTTATAGAGACGTGGAGTAAATCAAAGTCTAGAAAAGACGTTGGATATTGGAATTTCATAATAAATGACACTATTCAAATGAATGCAGGAAGCCGAAGCAAGAACTAAAGAAAGGGAAAGACAATAAAAGAGACAAGGATTCTATAAGTGTTGCAATAAATGATGTTGATATCATTTTATTGTCTGGTTGTAATTATATGTGTATGAATTCTGCAAGTTCCAATTCATAATGGATGGTAGATTCAGCAGTATATTACCATGATACTCCTCAAGAAGATGTGTTTACCTCCTATAAAGCTGCTGAATTTGGGTCAGTCATAACGGGAAATAATGGTGTTTTGAAAATTTTAGGAATGGATGATGTAAAAGTTGAAACTAGTGTTGGTTGCACATTAGTTCTAAAAAACGTACGACATGTACCAGATTTCTGTTTGAATCTAATGTCATCAGGAGTGTTAGATGAGGAAGTGATGTGGATTGTAAATGTGGTAAATAAAGTATCGTTCGCTCAGACTTGTGAAGACTGATTTTAGACTTGCTCCTAATTTAGACTAGAAAATAAATAAAACATAATGAAAAAATTACAAGGGAATGTGGCTCAAAATTCCACCGATTTTCACATTCATGTGGTACAAATATTGATTCTTAACCATTTAAGCTCTTTTATGGACTCTTTTTTTTTTTTCCCAAAAGTAGATTTTTGAAACATTGATCGTAAATCCTAAGCATGGACCATCAAAGCACTTAATCTAATCATGGCCCATCAAATTACTATTTGCTAGTCCTCGAGCAAATCCAATCTAATTCTCTACTCAAATCCTCTTCATTTTGAATAGGTGAATAATCATTAAAATTATTTGGATTTGAACCATAAATAACACTATCATCATGAAGCACAATTGGAGTGACAATTTCTTGATCACTCTGCCTGTATACTTCAAGTTCTTCACCAATATTATCCTCATCATCATAATAATATGAAGATGGTTGAACCTCGTCTAAATAAGTAGTGTTACCAATTTTATCCTCGTCCTCTTGACTAGGTGAACAATTATCAAGAGTAACACTATATTGGAAATTAAGATCATTTTGAACAATATTATCTTTGTAATAATTTCATTCACGCTAAATGCAAATCTATTTGTATTCTCAGTCATCTGCTTGAGGGATTCTTCTAGAGAAAAAGTTGGACTACTAATTGTTCTCCCCCAACTTAATCTGAACATTCTTGTATCCTCAGTCAACTCCTTGATGGGTTCTTTAGAGAAAAAAATGGATCATAAGGAGTACTACATCGCAACTGCTCGTGTGATTCTTCTAGAGAAAGAGTTAGACTACTAATTGTTCCTCCCATACTTAATATGAATCTTCTTGTATCCTCAGTCAACTCCTTGATGGAATTCTCTAGAGAAACAAATGGATCATAAGGAGTACTAGATCGCAACTGCTCGTGTGATTCTTCTAGAGAAATATTTGGGTAATCATAGGGAGTACTAGATTGCATTTGCTTTAGGGCATCCCTCCAAGACAAAGAACTCGAATGTTGCTCATTTTTATGTTCATATGACGGGTGTATGTACGAATAGTAATTGGGATCACCTTGGTATGAGCAATAACCTCCAAAAGGTTGGTGGTGGTCCCGACTACTATCCACACCATGTTGATAGTACGGATAATGTCTATTTTGAAATTCAGTCGGATATTCATTGTATTGGTCCTCATAAAACCAGTTCGACAGTTTCTGACCAAAATTTCCTAATATATTTACAATAATAAACTCTAAAATTAAATCCTACCGGAAGGGGTTCTAAACATACACAAACAAGTCTGACTCAACCAAATTAAACCTACTGAATATAGCAAACAAAAAGCATGATGGATCCACTTAGATTGTTTGTAGACCAACTTCTATTCTTCCAAAAGTTAACTAGTTACAGTTTTAGCAAATCTCTTAGGACGACCCAAATTAGATTAAGTTGAATAGGAACAGGATAAACTCTAAGGAGCTTTGATAACCCTTCCTCTTTGGCAATGTTTCCTTGGGTTACAAGGCGGCTCGAATCTACTTAAAATAATCTTCCTGAACTTTGAGTTAGGCTAACAGAGTAACCAATACATTCCTTTTGAATGACTTTCCAATAAGCTCGTTACCCTATAGGTCTCTTTCTAGTCAAATTTTAGGCTTAGGTTCGCGTAGGTAACATGTTCTTAAGTCGGGAAGAAAGGATACGGTGATGAAATCCGAACCCTTATCTTATGTGGCCAGTTTCTTCCCTTTACTAGAAAAGTAAATTCCGTATTCAAGTCCTCAACATATATGCATATGAAGGAATACAGTAAACCCACTTGTAGGGGATTCATGGGTTGATCGAGTCTTACCTTCTGTACCAGACAGGGGAAAATCGGTTACAGTCGACTCGGGCCACCGACTCCTGTGTCAGTGCACGAATCTGAGGGGCCGAGACAATATCGTAATTGTCATCCTTCCCTGTTGTATTTTATATTTAAATTACCCGAAAGGGTTTAAAAATAATATTAATGTCCAAAGGTCCAAGGTCCAAAGTCCAAAAATAAGAAAAAAACAAAAAAAAAACTAAAATTATAAGAATTTCCTAATATAATTTTTTAAGAAGAAAAATAAAAACCTTAAAAAAATTTAAAAAAAATTAACTAAAAAAATAAATAAAAATCTTGTCTTCTTTTTCTGTTCTTTTCGATTTATTTGACTCCAAGTCTTTAATCAATCAATATAATCTTTGGCTCCAATTTCTTTTTGATCCAAAACCTGTAATACAAAGAAAAATACCCAAAAACGTAAAATAGAACAAATAAAAATAAAAATCTAACTAAACTAACTAACCTAAAAAAAAACTAAAAACAAATCTAAAAACAAGTCCGCGTCGGTGGCATCAAAAATTGATGTTGATTGTAGATGTGGTAAATAAAGTATTGTTCGCTTGGACTTGTGAAGACTGATTTTAGACTTACTCCTAATTTAGACTGGAAAATAAATAAAACATAATGACAAAATTACGAGGGACTGGGAATCAGAATTCCACCGATTTTCACATTCATGTGGTACAAATATTGATTCTTAACCATTTAAGCTCTTTATGGACTCTTTTTTTGTTTGCCAAAAGTAGATTTTTGAAACATTGATTGTAAATCCTAAGCATGGACCATCAAAACACTTAAGCTAAGCATGACCCATCAAATTAAATGGCAACCAATTAAGAAAAACCATGAAACAATTAAAATAAGTGTAAAAATTCATAAAGAATCGAATATAGTTACCAAACAAGTGTGGAAAATAGCTTCCTCCATTGTCCCAGTGATAGGGTTTAGCTCATCACACCCAAAACACTCTCAATAGATAGGTACATATCTCAAGAATGCTTGAGAAGAAGAAAAGTACAAAAAGAACTGACCAACTAAGTCGCAAACGAATTAAAATGATTTATTGAATCTACGACATACTCTAGACGCAGTTGGAAAAGGACTGTATTCCTTTGTATTAAAACCGAGAATTGTTGCTTTTACAGTAGCAAAAACTGTTGTTATAACTTATGAATTTAAAAGAATAGACAATGGAATCAACAACAGTTTTCTACTTTTAGTCACGGTTTCTTCATCTTCTTCACGTGATGAACTTGCAGCAGCAGCATATTTTTCTGGAATTTGATTTCTTCGAATCTGACCTCTGCCAGCCCCTTGGATTCTTCCCTTGACTCTTCTATTTATAATGTAACATCAACAACCTCCATATCTTCCTCAAATCTTCACACTTATTCTCTTTAATCAAGAGAAATATTCTCTTTAATCAAGAGAAATATTCTCGGGAAAATATCAAATCTTGATTTGATTTTTTTTTTCGTTTGAAATATCCCAATTAGTTGTTTCCTTCTCACAGCATGATGCACACAATTCTTAAGGAAATATTATCTTCTTTATTACACCTAAAAATCTCAAATAAACCCGAGAGATTTTCTTCCCTGATTTCTTCCCGAAAGTATTTTGATACGATTTTGTTTGATTATTATGTTTCCAAAGCTTGTAATCCTTTCTTATTATAAGGAAAAAACATATTCTTGTCTTAATTTCTCGCAAAACAACCTAAAATCTTATCACAGATTCTCACAGATTCAGTGGTTTTAAAAGAACACAATTTCCCCTCAATTTCTGTTTAAAAAGAAGGTGGATGCCCATAATCCAAATAGTGGGTTCCTTTATCAATCTCCAAGGGTTCCTTTGACATTTTTTGAGCCAATTTTCCAAAAATATTTATTTCCCAAAAACACCTGCATACACATAAAATACTATATTAAGTATAAAATGAGTACTAACAAAATAGAGAATTGGGAGCAAATCAGATACAAAAATGTGTCTATCAGGAAGGATACACCAATTCATTAACCATTGGACAATGAAAGCTAACCAAGGGACATGGTAATTACAAGAGGCAAGAAGTGTGGCAAGCTATATATAACCCTGGTGAAGCTGATGAAAGTTGATAAGAAGAGAGAGTTAGTTAAGAAGATCCATACAGATGAAAACAATTCTGATATGTTAAAAAAGTCACTACCTAAGTACAAGCATGTACGTTTCTGTAGCGAGGCAGATATGGTGGTGACAGGTACTTCGTCATAAATCGGGAGGGGGAGACTTTTGGGTCATTCACTCCTTATAAACCAACAATCAGACTATCCCTTATCAAATAAGGAGGGTTTGACTAACAAGAGACTCTTTAGGTTAAGAAAAAAAGAGTCAGGAGAAGTTTTATCTTCTCAAGTCGTGAGAAAGAAGTAAGAAAAGAAAAGGGAGAGTCAGAGAAAATGAGGCAACCACCAGTAGAGAGTTTTGGTGAAGATTTTGAGTTGTGAGCTTGAAGAAGAAGGATGTTCTAGCGAATGACCGGTTTGGTTGGTGAGAATTTATTCACCACATCCTACATCTCTTGAAAGGGGTAATTTTAGGGTCTGTTCAAATCATAGTAGTAAGTTTCTCATCTTCCTTGTTTTTTTATTAGTTGAATTATCCACCATTAGTGATGAGTAGAGAAAGAGGACATTGTTATCCAAGTGCTATATGCACCTTGAAGTTATGTAAAACCCTAATTTAGGAAATATTGTTATAACCCATTATTTGTCATAGTGGAAGTTTGCCCGTAGTTATTTACTCTTCGTATTGAAGTGGTTTTTCTACGTAATTTTTTGTGTTATGTGATTTATATTATTTTTGTCATATTTGAATATTACATATTATTTCTTGTGTATGTTTCATATTATGCATAGCGTCCCGGATTGGTAATTTTTCCAACAAAAATCTTAGAAAATATTAGGAAAGAAGAGGTGCTAATCCTAATTCGCTTCTAAAGTTTAGGAGTTTCTGGGCGGTTTTCTTTCCATAGATATTTTTTTTATATAAAGCAGGTTATCTGGACATATAGTCCAAATTTGGGAATTCTGAACACCATCATCCGGATTTACGTGCATATTTTCTTGCCTGCTTAAATAATGGTAGTGTAAACATCCTCGCCAAAGATTAACAGAATCATATGGCATAAAATATCTTGTTCACTGTATTGAACCTTTTTTTACCATTTTATTAGCTTTTTAATAAATCTTCCTCCATCTACATTTAAAATCCGCATTCTTATTTCTCATGTGATTACTTCAGCTGGCTTTACTGAAACCTTGACATCTTGTGGAACCCGAGGACCTCGTCGTGTAATTCCCAAATTCTCTCCGAGTGACTTGTCCTCTGTGACACCAACTCGTTTCAACCTGGAATACATGCCCTCGATAATATTTGAGGCGTGAACCATTATTTTCCATTTCATAAAAAACAAAGGGTTATTCTATTTTTAGTTTCCATTAACACCATAAGGCCTTAAATATATCAAATGTCATAATTTGTTCCTAGTTAAACGGTTGACTTGTCGATTTATTAGAAACGGTTAAGTAATTACTATCTACAATATTTTTAAAAAAGAATATATATTTATATATTTATAAAAATAGACATTCATTTTTCATTTATTTTAACATTTAATATATATATATTTGATATTGTTTTAGTGTGAAAATAAATGTACGGTAAAATTATAATTTTAAGTAGGTTCGAGAGATCAAGCTCGAACAGGACGAGCCTTAACCAAGAAGATGACCGTTCACGTCATGCTTCGATCACAAAGGTGGAGAAGACTGGGCGGTCTTAGGGGAGGGAAGCAAAAAAGGTTGAGAAATATCAGTGTGATAAGTAGTGTGTGAAGAAGAGAGGATTATCTCTAAGATGATTCGCTAATTCTGTATATTTAATTTCTCCTGACTTGTTGTCTTGTTCTTGTTTCGAATAAATGAGAACCATCTATTTATAGTTCAAAGGAGACACACTGATTTCTCGTAAGTGGTGGAAGTTAGGGAGAGATGGAGAAGTGATGATTGTGGAGATTGTAGTGGGGTCGTGTCCGAAAAGTAGGGAAGACCTGCCTGACCAGTACTCCTCATCCTCTCAACTTCTTGGTAATTGTCCCATTACTTGTTACATTCTTGTTCGTGGATATGTTGCCACAACGCACGATTTTTGTAGACCGCCAGACCAATACCCCAATGAGAATCCCCCATGTGTTGTATTTGATATCTCATAGAATGATAGTGGAATAGTGGACCACTGCTATTTTGATTAGGTCAAGTCAAGTCAAATGACTTGCTCAGTAAATGAGCAAGTTGCATAACTCACTAAATTCATAATCAGAATGATTAGTGTCAAGTCTGGTAAGTTTAGTGGTCACATGTGCTTGCATATGAGTAACATGGTACATTTAATGGATAAGTATTAGCTCAGAAGTGACTTAGCATAAGCTAGAGGGGCATTTGAGGCCAAATATCTTAGAGGGCTTCTTAAGTAAGAATACCTATTATAAAATCATTTATGATTTGGTATTAGACCAATATTGAGAAGATGGATGTAATTTTAAGGGAAGTAGCTAGCAAAGCTAGTACTAGATACTTAGCACAAATAGTAATGTGCTAGCTCTTTTAGTATAAAAGGCTAATGTGCTAACGTCTCAAGAGAAAAACCAATATGCATAGCTTATAAAAAAATATCAATTATGCTAGGGTTAGAAAGTTAGTGTCAAGAATATTAGAAGTTAGCACTTCAACTAGGTCAAGTATATTTAGCACTAAATGTGCTAGCTAGTGCGCTTGTGGCTAAGTCGTTATGTATGGACGCGCTAGGCCAAGGACATATTGGCCATTGACGCGTTGGACTAGAGGCGTGCTAGAGCTAGAGACACATTAGGTGGGACTGATCAGCTAGGGTGAGACGCATCAGCGCCAAGGACGCTAGGCTAATGCTAGGGACGCGCTAGGCCAAGAGGCGCTAAGCTTGAAACGCGCCAAAGATAGGGACGTGCTAAAGCAAGGAACACATCAGGCTAAGAGCGCTAGGCTAGGGACACATCAGGCTAAGAGCGCTAGGCTTATGGCGCGTTAGGAAGGAACGCGCTTCTTATAGGGCGTATCAGATGGGACACACTTTTTATGGGGCGTATCAGCTAGGATGCGCTTTTCATGTGGCGTATCAGCTGGGACGCGCTAGCCAGAGGCGCATCACCTAGGATGCGCTAGGCTAATGGTCGTGTTAACCAAGATGTTCCGGCCAAGGGCGTATTAGCTGAGGATACTGCGACCAAGACATGGTTGTTAGGGTTAGCGCGTTTAACGCCAAGGTTAAGGTTCTAAGGTAGTGACGCACTAGCTAAGGCCTCATCAGGATGAGATGTGCTAGCTAAGGCCATGTTAAGCCAGTTAGCACTAGGAAAGTTAGCGCTTTTAGCGCTATGGTGGCGAACAAGCGCCAATGTGGTACTAAGCCAAATTGTTGGTGCTAACTTGGCGTTGGTAGGAGAAAAGGCTAGGGTTATCCTAGCTCAGAGGCTTAATGCGTCTTTTGAGGCATTATTTCTTGTTTGTGGCGCGTCTGAGAGGAGTGACACATAATTTGTGGCTTATATTTAAGCAAAGTTCTATAATAAAATATTTAAGTTCAGAGGAGAAATTTGAGCATAGTTCATTGTGAACGAAGCATTAAATTAGAGTATATTTTGGGGTTTAAGCATTACATATTCCCGCATTTGATAAATGTTACCAGAACATCGATGGGCGTTCAAGGCAAGTTCAAGGAATTCAGTTGTGGAATTTATTACGACTTAAGACTAGTTCGATATGGTATAAATATTGTGAGTATTGGGGAGGTTGTAAGGCCAGTTTAGAATGTTTGTAGAGAATTTGTATTCTTGATTCGCTTGCGGAATATAAATAGAGATACAGTAGTCCATATTTTGTTATAGAGATAGGCATATGCGTATATACACACATATCCTTCTATATTCCTGCTGCTTGGTAGAGGGTAATTTTTTACAATTCTAGCCCCCGTCAAAAACTCACCATCTAGATTAAGTCCGCTGCTTAGTGAGGAACGGTAATGTTGCACAATAAGCATTAGATGGTGATAATATGCTTATAATAATTATAATTCGTCATCTTTCCTATTCACTAGTGAAGGAGAGTACTTTCTTGGTGTAAGCATCAGCTAGGGGACGCGTTCAGGTAGCAATGCCAGTTTGTATTTGGCCGGGGTAAACACTTCTTCTCTTCTTCTTTATATATTTCGAATCACCAACTTAGATAAGTTAGAATTTTCAATCGTAATCTCATTATCCAATAGAACTAGGGTTTCCAAAATTTTCTCATATATCAGATGTATATATATATTTTGATAATACTGAGAATATTATTCCGTCAAACCCTAGTTTCGCCATTGTTCTTATGGAGCGAAGTAATTTTCTTTTCAACGGCAGCAACAAGAATACCTGTAAGTTTGATTTTTGATTGATAGACCAAAACCTCTGATAAATCTTCTTTTCTTTCATGTTGAAGTATTCATCTTGTTATTTATATTTTAAGAAGATCATGGCAATTCCTGATCGAAACCGTAACTCTAATCCTTCAAGCAAGAAACTGGTTGTGGAAGTAAAAGGACGGGGCTTCCTTCTTGCCAAGAAGTACAGTAAAAAATCAATCGTTCTTTGAATAAGGTTACAAAATTGTTCGAGGTATACCTCTCGATCATTTGAAGGAAACTCGTCAATATACTATAGATCTCTGTTTTGCGATTAATACTGAATAAGAAACAAGACACAAAGAGAAATTGGAGAAGAAGAGGGTCGGGGATGAGAAACTCACAGCTTTTATGGAGAAGCGATGTCTTCGAGCAACTGCAAGAAGGGAGAAAAATGAACAAATGAAGCGAGGTGTTCGTCCATATGGTGTGGCTCCTGATTCTGGTGCGGATGAGTATCCTTCTAAGGATGATCACGAGGATCATATGGCATATGAGTCTGAGTCTGAATCCTTCTATGAAATATAGGCTGATCATGAAGCTGAGTGTGCTGATGCTTGGTATGATATGCATTCGAGTCCTCTCAACCATGTTGAAGATGAAGAGACCGAAGAGGATTCGTAGGAAGACCCTAACGGGATTCCAAAAGATGACTCTGAAATAGAGGACCTTGAAGCAGATTCCAAAGAAGAAGAAGACTCTGAGGAAGACCGAGAAGAATATGATTCTGATGAGGAGGGTGACGATGAGCATGGCTCTTACTCGGATTCCGAGTCTTCTGATTAAGTTTTAATTTAGCCCTTTTTTCCCTCTTTTCGTAGATGTCTTCTTTGAATTAAATATTTCACGTATGGTCGTTATGATGGAAACACATTATTATTTTTAGTACTTCTGATAAGTTGTCATCAATGTCTTCTCGTCTTGAAATCAATGAATGAACGACTTTATTATAAAAACTCATCAATTTTCGTCATAAAATTTTCAGAAGTATAATGCCTGTGAAAAATACCATAGAATCTTCATAAGACCTCCGTTTTGGATGATTGGACCCTCTATACTTATTAGAAAACAATTTCCTATATAAATTTGGAGGAAGAAATCAATGGTTTGATCTTGTTTGGGGGATCAAAACGACTAAACAATAGAACTCAGGAAGTATCGAGGAAAATCCTGACAGTTTTCGGACTTGACTACGCTAGCCGTTTTTGCCATAACTCTTAGCTCGTTTGTCCAATTGATGCTCCATTTTAACACATTGGAGTATACTCCAATAAAAAAACTTTTTATATAAGAACCATTCCTAGATTCATCACCAATTTTTGTAAGCTTCACAGTTTCCGAGAGGCGGTGAAAATTATTTTTGAGGCGTTTTTTGTGAAACGTCTTGTGATTGTTCCAACTTATATAGTCAACTAAATAACACTTTGTAATGAATTCATATGATGTTTATGAGTATGTATGGCAATTTTCATGGTTCATGCTCAAAATTTTTGTGCTTGAGACGTTCTAACTCAATTTGCCCTTATCATCTCTATTTTTATGGGAGAATGATCGAAATCAGAGAGCTAAGCTTGCTAGTGAAGGAACAAGAATTACCGTTGATCCCAATGTAGATAATACCCTCTCCCATACTGAAAATCATGAGAGGATTCCTTTTTGCATGTTTGTTGAGGGTAGTACTTCCATTGAGTATCCTAGTGCAGGTATTAATATTGACTTCGGCTCCAGCAAGACTCTTCCTGGGTACTTGCGTGTTGGAGAATTTGATGTTCCATCCACCTATGCCGACTTATATGGAATAAGTTTACCCTCTTCTCTGTAGATAATTCCCGAATTGTGGTGATTGAGGTGTCCCTGGCACGGAGGCTGATTCTTTTCTTATGATAAGTCTTTTGCATATACGTAGATCCTTATCTTGATGATAATTTATGAAGGCCCAGAAGCTAATTCAAGGATTGGTTTGAGATGTGAGGGTGAAAGTATGTTTCTGAGGGATTTGAGTTATTTTTCAAAGGTTTGTTTGGATTTAAACCTATATGTATTTTGAAAGGTTTTCATGTGAGTAGCTTCTGATGGGTAGTCCATAAGGATTTTCTTTAAAGAAGTAATGATAATTCTACTTGATTAATGAAATTGAAATCCTAAGGATGCCCATAGTGATACTCATAGGCATTTTAGAAGAATTGTAAATACTACATTAAGGAAAAAAGGGAAATAGAGACCATGATAAGATGTTCAATCGAACGCCTTGAGCCATTTTCTATGAATAGCCACTGCGACAGGTTCACTTCTGTGGTGATCAGCTTATAGTAGCCGCCAATAGTAGCCCGTGAGATTCTGTATGGTCCTTCCTAGTTGGAGAGACGATGGTGTCTTGATGCTTTGAGAACCAGGTCCCTACTCGGAAAACATTCGACTTAACTGTTTCGATCTTGTAAATTTCTTGTACATAAGGTTGAGCTTCTTTTTATTGTCTCTTGGATCATATATGAGGGAGAATATATTTAAGTATTTAACTGGTTCATAAAAGGTGGGAGTACTTTCCGCGCATTTTTTGAAGTATTAAGTTGGAGTAGACACCCATTCATAATGAAAGGCTGATGTTATGACTGTCGTCTCCAGCAAGGTATAGTCCCCAGCCTGTTGGCATGTGATGCTGAGTAAATGATAAGAAAGCAAATTGGGTAAGAGCTACCTGAGTGCGAAATCTATTGACATAAGATGATGCACTCCCAGTTGGTGCTTGGTTCCCCGTCATGGCTTTGAGCAATTGGTATTCCTCTAGTACAAATGCAAGTCCTTGCTAATGCTGGATTTGACTCCAGGAATAAAACGCTTAACTCGAGGTGGAACTTCTGGCTGAGCTCTTTGATAGAAACATTTTTGTGCCTAATTTGTTCTCAATTATGTATATTATTAGTGCTCAATTTGTACTTATTGTGTCATTTTATGTATTTGTAGGTATTTTTGGGAAATAAGTATTTGTGAAAAAATTGGCCAAAAAATTTATAAAGGCACCCGTGAAAAATTACCAAAGGTAACCACCAAATTGATAAAGGTACCCACCAGGTTGATAAGGGCAGCCTCCTTTTAAATTCAAATTTCAGAAAAAGGCGGGAATTATTACTTTACGTGTGAGAATTATCTGCTAAGGTAGAGAAGCGAGTTTTAAGGGATTTGGAGGTGGTTATGAGTTATCAAATTGAAGAAACAATCAAAAGAAGATCACAACACGTCAAAGAGAGACTTTCACGCCGGGAAAAATGGGTGAAAGTCGAGTTTCATCCGGAAAAGAGAATTCTTATCTGATTCGGATTAACAATAGTTTTAGTTTGTTTTCTTGGGTCCTTATCGATTAGAATTGGTTTTTAGGGTTTGTGAAACCTATAAACAGCAAAGAGAAGGAAGAAAAAATGGAGGGGAAGTCGGCCAAAAAATTCAGAGAAAAAAGAAACATCTACTCGTAGAAGAGGAAGAAGAAGACCAGAAAGACGCCTCAGGATAGTCGCAGAAAAGTGCTGTAAAGAACAATCATTCTTTGCAAACTCTTTAGCAACAGAAACTATTTCAGAACTGTAATAACAGTCCATCTGCAACACCTATAAACATTGCAGTTGCGCTGTTTTGTTAGTTTTTGTTTCTTTTCTTCTTTTCATGCATTTTTGAGCCATGCTTATATCTTTTGAAATTGTTTTGAGCATGGTGAGCTAAACCCAATCACTGGGATGATAGAGGAAGCCATATTTCATGAATGAATGGTAACTATTTTTGATTATTTATGAGTTTTGCATTGGTTTTAAATTGATTTATAATTTTACTAATTAGTTGTGATTTTGTCTGATGGTGTATGCTGGGACTTAAGAGCTTTTGATGCGCCATGCTTATGATTTACAATTAATGTTTTAGAAATCTACTTTTGGCAAAGAAACAAAGTCAACAAAAGAGCTATAATTATTAAGAATCATTGTAGAAATCATTCAGAAGTAATTTTGGTGGAATCCTAAGTCCCTGTTTCTCCCAATATTGTTAAAATCTTTTACTTGTTTTCTAGTTTAAATCAGAATTAAGTCGAAAACGAATCTTCACAAGTCTCAGTGAACGAACTATTTTCACCGCTTTCCTCAAATGATCAAGTTTTTGGCGCCGCTGCCAGGGACTTGTTTTTAGGTTAGAGTTTTAGATTTATTTTTGTTTTTAGGTTTAGTTTTCTTTTTTTTATTCTTTTGTTCTATTTTAAGTTTTTGGGTATTTGTCTATTTGTTGTAGGTTTTGGATCAAAAAGAAAGTTGAGCCAAAGATGGTGATTAATTAAAGACTTGGAGTCAAAGAGAAAGCAAAAAGAACGGAAAAAGAAACAAAGATTTTATTTTTATTTTTATTTAATTTTTAGGGTTTCATTTCTTTCAATTTTAGTTTCTAGAAATTGTATTAAGGTTTTTAATTTTGTAATTATTTTTATTATTTTTCTTTTATTTTTGGACTTTATTTTTTTGGGACTTTGGACATTACTTTATTATTATTTTTAAACCCTATGGAATGGTAGTGTTAAATATAAATTGTACAGGGAAGGACGACAATTACGATATTGTCTCAGCCCCTTGGGTTTGTACATTGACACATGAGTCAGTGGCCCGAGTCAACTTCAACGGTTCATCGTCCGTCTAGTATGGGAGGTAAAACTCTATCAATCCATAAAACCCTTGCAAGTATATTTTTTGTATTCCTTCGTAATGCATATATGTTAAGGACTTGAATACGTATTTAATTTTTCTAGTAAAGGGCAAGAACTGTCCATACAAGATAAATGTTCAAATTTCATCACCATATCCTTCTTGCCCATTTTAGGAACACGTTACCAAATGCGAACCTAATCCTAAAATTTGACTAGAAAGAAGGCTGATAGGTAACGAGCTTATTAGAAAATATATTGAAATGACTGTATTGGTTACTTTGTTAGCTCAACTCAAGGATCAAGAAGGTTAATTTTAGTTGATTCGTGCCATATTGTAACCAAGAAAACGTGCCAAAGAAGTAGGGTTATCCAAGCTCCTTAGAGCTTATCTTACTTCTCTCGATTAACTTACTTTATTATGATCGTACCCGAGAGGTTTGCTAAAACTTTAATTAGTTGCCTTTTGGAAGAATAAAAGTTGTCTAGAAATAATCTAAGTGGAGCCATCATGATTTTTGTTTGCTAGATTCAATAGGTTTGATTTGGTCGAGTCAGCCTTGTTTGTGCTTGTTTAGAATTCCCTTATAGTAGGATATCGAACTGGTAAAACAATGACCAATACAATGAATATCCGACTGATTTACAAAATGAACAGTACCCATACTATGACCATAGTGTGGATAGTAGTTGGAACCACGACCAACCTTTTGAAGGTTATGGCTCTTACCATATTGGTCCCAATTACTATTCGTACGCGTACCAGTCATATGAATGGGAAAATGAGAAAAATGCGAGTTCTTCGACTTTGGAAGATACCCTCAAGCAGTTGCAATCTAGTACTCTATATGAACCTAGAAATTCTCTAGAAGAATCCCTCAAGAAGTTAACTGAGATGACACATAGGTTTGAATTAAATAAGAAGGAGAGTGTTGCAACAATGACTATTGCTCAAAATATTCTTAATTGTCAATACAATGTTTCCGATATTACCCTTAAAAATAAGGATAGTTATTCACATAATCAAGATGACGAGATTATAATTGGTAACACTACTTGTTTAGATGAGTTTCAACCATCTTCATATTATTATGATGATGAGGATAGTTCTGTTGAAGAATCTGAAATATGCAGGAATAATGATCAGGAATTTGTTACTCCAATTGTGTTTCATGATGATATTGTTATTCTGGTTCAAATCCTAATAATTTTAATTTTTATTTACTTACTCAAAAGGAAAAGGATTTGACTAGAGATACCAGTGTTTTATACGATGTAGTATTTCCTTGTTGCAAAGCCGATGATGGTTTAAAGAAACATGTTTATTCTGAGAATACTGTTTTAAAGTTGCGATTTAGAAACAATAGTCTTATACAAAGAAGATAAACTCGTAGAGATTTTAAATATGAGTTAGCATGCACCTCCTGATTATAACTTAGAAGAAACAATTAATCATTTTCAGGAATCTGGCGATCTAGAAATTAAGGAAATTGTGACTAGTCTATCTAGAGACACTGAAAACTCTAAGTTTAGGGGTGATTATCATTTCCCTGTGTTTTACCTTTGACTCTTAGAAATATCCCTCACGTGGGACTTCACATATGTCCCTCTACCATTTTACAAGATTATCTTCATACACGTTTTCCCGAACCTAATCATGTCCAGAAAGAATTTCAATTGTTAGAAACCCATCCTATGGTTGATGTGGTTTACCCAGGCGATAATACCAAGATTGACTTTGTTTTCCCACTAAAAAAATTTCTTCCAATTGTGGGAAAGTGTGAGTTTTGAATATGTCAGTTATCAAGCTTTGAGACTAAGCCTAATTACTTTAGGATAGAATCGACATATTTTCTTAAAAATGACCACCACTTTCATTGTGGTCAAATGTGTGAGTCAAATATGATTGAATTTGACGATCCACAATTATTCAGGTTATTATTGTGTGCTACTAAGTTCTTAGTTGAGTTTTTCCAGACTCTACAACCTGATTCTCCGGATCCTTCCAATGAGGAAATCCAACCTATGAAAACATTTTATCTAGACCCTTTTATAGAGCCTAAACCTGAACCATAACTAGATGTAGTTGTCTTAAGCAGAAAACTAGATAAGGGTGTGCTCGGTTTGTTCATTTTCTTGGCCTGTTAAAGTTTTCTTTTATTTGGGATATCATTATTTGATTCAGATGACCCACAATTGTTCCGGATACTGCTATATGATTTTATGAGGTGACTAATTCTTTCTTAGTCTGGCTGAAGACTTTAAATTTAGCACTTCTTGGGAGGTAACCCATACTCTTGCGACACGGTAATATCCTTCCTTATCTTTTTTCTTCAATTGGTAACATTTTCTCCTTGTTCATGCTTTTAATCATTTATCTTTAGAACATTAAGGACAATGTTAGATTTAAGTTTGGGGGTAAGGGAGAAATTTTGTGTTGAACTATGAAACTCCAAAGTCTAGAAACTTGTGAACAATTCAGGATGACACTAACCATTCTAGGTAGATGAAAACTTATCACTTTTTATTATAAGAATTGATGTGCCCAGCTAAATGGTATTTCATAAAAGGATGCCTAGCTCAGGCGTTAGAAATAACATGATAGTTGTCACCATATCTCGGAGTCTATCTCGACCATATCGCCTTCTGTTTTTATTTTTGCAATTTTTTGTGTTTCTCTAAGTGATTTGGTAGGGAACTAGTATCGCCTTGTTATCGCCGTAAGGATGAAGTAGTGTGTTTGAGATCAAGCCCCATTATTGTAAATTTTTTAGATCATTATTCAAACCAACAATAGAATTTTTTTTGAGTATTGACACTTTGATAGCAATATGTGTGTTCTCCCAGTCTCCGTCACCTAAGCAAGCGTGGAACGCAGGATTCATGAGAGCTATCATGTAAGATGCTGATAAGGAGCATGCGCTTGGATTCAAATGATCAAATCATGTTGTCAGTATATTTAATAATATAAAAATAATTGTTTTATTTTTAACAAATCTACCGCTGGGGCCCTTGTATATACCAGCTAAGTCGATATTAGTATAAGGATTAAGACCAGTGGGATCGTATCTCAATCCATTAGCATTCATCCTGGCACGACCTTCAGACAAATATGGAAAACACCGTTCACCTTAATCAATATGCGCAAACTTCATTTTTTGTCCATATCCATCTTTTAAATCTATTCAGGTGATTGAACTTTGATAGATTCTGAGTATCGTGGTCCATTGTACAACTATCTGAGAAGAGTTTTGAATTCTTTTATGAATTTTAGTACGCTGAGTGCAAACTCGTGTACAACAATTGGACTCATATAGGGTAATGATTCCCATAGCCGAAGAATTAGGTAACCAACTAAATAGGATGTTTAGTGTCTACCATCAATCGTTCACAAGTAGCTAAAATTAAGAGTAAAGTTTTTTTGGGTATACCTCTTATAAACCCTCACGTGACAACACTCGTCTTCTAGGGCCACCTAGGAGTTTAACGGCTAGCTGCACGTGCTAAGTGTAGTCGTGATTCCTACGAAAGTGAGTTAGATTTTTATTTTTATTTTTTAGATTATATTTGCTCGAGGACTAGCAAATAATAATTTTGGGGGTATTTGATAGACACATTTTTGTGTCTAATTTGTTCTCAATTATGTATATTATTAGTGCTCAATTTGTACTTATTGTGTCATTTTATGTGTTTGTAGGTATTTTTGGGAAATAAGCATTTGTGAAAAAAATTAGCTCAATTTTTTTATAAAGGCACCCGGGAAAAATTACTAAAGGAAACCACCAAATTGATAAAAGCACCCACCAGGTTGATAAGGGCACCCTCCTTTTGAATTCAAATTTCAAAAAAAGGCGGGAATTATTACTTCACGCTTGAGAATTACCTGATAAGGTAAAGAAGCGAGTTATAAGGGATTTGGAGGTAGTTTTGAATTACCAAATTGAAGAAACAATCAAAAGAAGATCACAACACGTCAAAGAGAGTCTTTCACGCCGGAAAAAATGGGTGAAAATCGAGTTTTAGCCGGAAAAGAGAATTCCTCTCTGATTCAGATTAATTTGTTTTGGTTTGTTTTATTGGTTCCTTATCGATTAGAATTGGTTGTTAGGGTTTTTGAAACCTATAAATAGCAAAGAGAAGGAGGAAAAAAGGGAGGGGAAGTCGGCCGAAAAATTCAGAGAAAAAAAAAACCATCTGCTCGTGGAGGAGGAAGAAGAAGGCCAGAAAGATGCCTCAGGATAGTCGCAGAAAAACGCTGTAAAGAACGGTCGTTCTTTTCAAACTCTTAAGCAACAGAAACTATTTCAGAACTGTAGCAACAGTCCGTCTGCAACACTTATAAACATTACAGTTGTCCTGTTTTGTTAGTTTTTGTTTATTTTCTTCTTTTCAAGTACTTTTGAGCCATGTTTATATCCTTTAAAAGTGTGTTGAGAATGGTGAGCTAAACCCAATCACTGGGATGTTGGAGGAAGTCATATTTCATGAATGAATGGTAACTATTTTTGATTTGTTATGACTTTTGCATTGGTTTTAAATTGACTTATGATTTTTAGTAATTAGTGTTGTTTTTGTCTGATGGTGTATGCTGGGAATTAGGGCATCCACAATGGAGCGATTATACCCATCGATCAAAGATCAAAAAATTTGATCTTTGATCCGTCCTAAAAACAGCGGAGGATGATCAAGCGAAGGCCTAGGATATCGCTTGAACGCAAGCGAAGTATCAACGCATCGCTTGGAAAGATGGACGAGAGACTGAGACATCGCCTGGTACAAGCGAGATGCTGCTCTACCGCCCATTAAAAAAAACTACAAGCGATATCTCAACATTTCGCCAACCAACTTAGCGAAATCCCAATATCTCGCTGGTATAAGCGAAAGGCCAATATCTCGCCTATGATTTGTGTGAAGAACCCGAGTGAAAACTGAAACGGGCGAAAAGTTGGGCTGTCGTTTACATCCCAGCAAAATCACAGCATCTCGCCTTATGACTATTTGAAGTATACACCACGTTTGAAATGGAGAAAGATGCTTAACATTTGAAATATTCAAAGTTTCAAATGGAGGGAGATGCTTAACATTTGAAATATCAAATGAACTTATACAACAAGCGAGGTAAGGGAACGTGAAATGAAATGGAGGGAGGTGCTTACTAGTCCAAGCGAGGCAAGGGCATCTCGCCCGTGTGGCCACCTCACTTACACAAGCGAAACTTTAGTATCTCGTCCAACTCCAAGCGACGCCTTGCACTCTCGTCTAACTCTAAGCGACGCCCTGGAACCCCGCCCAACTCCAAGCGACGCCGTAGCATCTCGTCCGTTTTATTAATTTTGGGTGAAATGTCAGCTATTCGCTTATGTGTATGCGAGCTGATGGGGTCTCGTCGCATCAAGCGAAACATTACTATCCCGTTTGAGGTGGCGAAATGTCAACTCTTTGCCCGTGTTTTTAAGCGAGATGCTGGGACGTCGTTCGTTCACAAGCGAGGGGCTATGATTTCGCGCGACTATAAATTATAGTCGTCGATCAGCGACGAAATTTAATCTGGAACAATAATTTTCCTCGACTAAATACTATAATTGATCGACGACTGTGGCTGCATTTCGGCGACTATCGATCAAATTCAACCTTTGATCGTCAAAATAGTCGACGATTGCAGATGCTCTTAAGAGCTTGCGCCATGCTCACGATTTACACTTAATGTTTTAGAAATCTACTTTTGGCAAAGAAAAGAGTCAATAAAAGAGCTATAATTGTTGAGAATATTTGTAGAAATCATTCAGTAGTGATTTTGGTGGAATCTTGAGTATTAGTTTCTCCCAATATTGTTAAAATCTTTTACTTATTTTCTAGTTTAAATCAGAATTATGTCTAAAACGAATCTTCACAAGTCTCAGTGAACGAACTATTTTTACCACTTTTATAAAATGATCACTCTTATGATAGATGATGATTGTTGGAGCCAAAAACATCCCAGAATCATGTCATAATTAAAATGTGAAACTTGGTACTTTTTTGAGTGGTCCCTGTCGCTACTGTGAGAGTGATGTGTTCGTAAACACCTATGGTTACTGCTTCGGGATCTCTGACTGTCGTCGGCGAATGTGTAGCTTCTTTTCGAGTCACTCATGCCGCTCTTAGAGTCGTGACGCTGATAATATTGACATTCAGGCCAGCATCAACTAGTATCTTTCTGAAATCAATATCTCTTAGGCTTGCCGTAGTGAAGTGTCTTCGGTCACGCCCTTTATCATTTTGATTCATCATATCTTCCGAGAAGGGCTTGTCTCGAGCATAAAGTGTCTTCAACAAAGGCTGGTATGCGCTCACCATATACGACTCGATTGGGAAGTAAAAAGATCCTTACGCTACTCTTTTGAAAAGTGGAGGAGTTCACACATGCACTCCATTAACGATTGAACTGTCTGGTTGACTGGCTCTCTTGAGATGGTGAAGCTTCTAACATGAAGTGGATTTTTGTAGACTCCTTCAGTACCCAGTCTCAACTCCCCTAATTCTATTTTCTTCTTGAAGATACGTCTCAGACCATTGCACTCGCTGGTGGGATGATTGACAAACCAATGGAAACGATAATATTTCGGGTCTGACATTTTCTATGGGGTAGGTGGGCGTCACAAATATGGTAATTTGACGATCCTATTTTGTACCTATGCTTCCAGTAGTTCAAGGACTTCTTCCATGGGATTGGAAACTCATGACAAGTTATATCAAGTTTTATATCATGTTCTCGTGATTTTTCTAGCTGTTGTTGTTGTTGTGGCCCCTTAGGGGCGCCTTGGGAGCGAGTGACTCTCTCGGTTGGTGCCTGGTTCATGGCCGGAGTGGAAGGGAGTCGCTTAGTTTGTGGCTCTTGTTGAGATGAGGTTTTTATCTTGGGACTCTCGTTACTGACAGCACCAACTGATGTTTGAATATTATATTATTTGTTGACTAGCCATCGACTTCCATGTGTGTCTCCATGGATTTCTTCCCTTTAAGGACCTGTTTCTCTCTAGGAGGGAAGGAACAGTCATGGCGGATCACTTTGCGGCTTCGTGTACCTCATAGAAAGTCTGAAAACGTAAATTTTCTAGAAAAACACGATAAAAATGGATCACACCACTAATGTAGAGCTCCACTAGTTGATGTTCCATCACATTCGGATCGTGACAATCCAGTGCTTGAATTTTAAATCTCTTCACATATTTATTGGGGTGCTCATTATTTCTCTGGAACATTCTTCCCAGGTATGATAGGGTGATCTTCTCGGAGACAGACAAGTACTTCTTGTAGAAGGCATTAACCATATTCTCCCAATCAAAGATGTTGTTGGGAGCAATGTTGTTATACCACGTGTAGGCTCTTCCAGTGAGGGAATTTAAAACTTCTTTGAGGCCTAACACATGATTATATTCATGTCATTCGAGTGATTCGAGAAATCAAGAGATGTGCTCAATAATATTTCCAGTTCCATCGTATAGTGAGAAAGTAGGAGACAAGTAACCTCCCGGAAGACGAATCCTTTGAATTTCAGGTGGGTAGGGAGGTTGGTGTTGATGACCCGAGGATAAGTCTTCATTGCCATCATTTCTTAGGAGTCTCTCCAGATCTTCACGGGTGATAAAATTGGATTGTTTGTACCTCTGCGGTGGGCGATCAGGAATGATGCGAACTTCATCGTTCCTTTGAGTATTTGACATCCCAATATCGTTAGCCTCTGTAAGGTTGAACCTGGCCTGCTCCGTCAGACGATGACGATGTTCTGGAAAGAGTTTCTCCGTTAATATCTTGAGACTAGGAAGTACTTCGTTTTGAATAGTAGCCCTGACCACTTTTATTCTTGCAAGAAGCTCATGTCTCTTCATCATATCATCTACGTTGAATAGAGTTTGAGTATTCTCCGTGTCTTCAACGGTCTTGTCACCGAGAGGAGGTGGAGTAGTGATAAGTGCATAATTCACATGTTTCTAGTGTCACATCCATACTTGTTTTACCTATAATTCTCATATACTACTTGTTATTACTCTTATTTTCCTTTATTTGTTTCTATTAAGAGAATCATCCAAAAAGGAGTTACAAAGTGCTTAAAAGGAACACGAAATTGAAGTCTACCAATGGAAAAGGGCTAAAGACAAAAGTAAACTCATTTAAATCCAGGAGTTCTTAATACCATTTTGAAAAGAACGAGAATACGAAGTGAACGCAAAAATAATGAGGTCATTCCGAGTTTGGACGAAGAAGTTATGGACAAAATAGTCGAAGAAAGAAAAAAGTCATCTACAACATTTCAGTCGGCGCGGTTCCCAATTATGCCGGCTGGGACACTTTTTCATACAGAAAAATTGGATTTTGAAGCCCTAAAGTCGGCATGGTTCATTGGGAATCGACCATGTCGACCGGAGCAAGTTTGGGTACAGAGAATTGGAGTTATTTTGGTCTTAGAGTCGACACGGTTTATATGAATCGACCATGCCAACTGTGGCAAGTCCAAGGGTTCCGTTTTGACGCGTTTTTGACTTCTAAAGAAAGAAAAGATGGTTAGGGAAGAATTCTAAACCTTATAAGGAGAGGATACTTGAAGGCCAAGCATTGAAGGCTATAAAACAAAACATCTTTACAATCCATATACTGTACCTCTCATATCACAACTTCTACATCTAAACCTAGAGGGGGAAACCATTTTTTTTTTTGTAATATGAGTAGCTAAACCTTTTGTTGATTAAGGATGAATTCAATATTCTAAATATGAAGCTTTATTAGTTAATACAAGTTTGTTTAAAGTTATTATCATCATCGCTTGTTTTCACTATATCTAGGGTTTATGATGATTTCTTAGATTGTTTGGAGCGCATGCCAGATTAATCTATTGATTATTCTAGTACTAGTAGAAAGTTGTGAAATACGTGTAACAGTCGAACACCTCCTACACAAGTAGAGAACGTGAGACCTTGCAGAGGGATTTTGTGGAGCAATCGTGTGTGAAGACAACACTAGTAAGCAGACCGAGCTTATTAATTTGATGCTAGGATCAACCTAAATTCACAAACCCTAATGCATTCGACTGGGTTACACCTCGAGTGCTTATTCATGGTGGCTCAGATGGATAGAATCTGGTAGTCGAGCGCTTCCATATCCAGTTACACAAGGAGTTTGGGGGATAGCAGAGCTTATTGATATTACGGTTGGTGATGAATGATTCTTACGAAAGATAGATAAATATACCAATTCAGTCAACGTTTGTAACGACGAAGGAATTCTTAATCATCATTTCTTCTTATTATCCTTTTAGTTAATTAAATCTCAAACCCCCCCTCCCCTTTGTCTTTTACTTTATTTTAGTTTTGCTAATCTAAAAATCATCTCAATTACACAACTCTCTCTTGGAACGATCCTTATTATCACTATATTACTAATTAATTAGTGAGAAATATCTTGAGTAATTTGTTGCACTTAAGACACGCATCAAATTTTGGCGCCGCTCCAGGGGAGCAGTGGTTAATTGGTTTTTTATTTGTTTTAGTGTTTTTAGTAGTTTAGAATTTTTCACGTTTTTCTTTAATATTTTTCAGTTTTTTAGGTTTTCGTGGTGTTAACAACTCGTTGAAGGTGTTTAAATCTTGTCAAAAGCGGGAGGTAAATTATGAAAACAGGTTGTAAGTATCACTTTTATTTTATTTTAGGTTTCAGTAGTTTTTACGTTTTTTTTTGTGAGTCGTCATGTTTCCTTACGAATATAACATGTATGGTGCACAAGAAAAAATATACAATGATGGTAATCAATATGGTTTTCAATCTCAGTCTTATGGAAACTACCAACCATACCAAGGGTATAATCAAAACCAATCTTCTGGCTATGACCAATACCTTACGGAACCTTATGGTTATTCTCATACATGCCTACAACCCTACAACGGGTATGTAAGTGAACAACCACAGAGGTAGGAGGATAGTTATGCTCTTGAAAAAAAAGTCTCTAGTTTTGCATATACTTTATGTACTATGGTTGAAGAGTGCCAAAGGAACATGGTTTAATATTTTCAAAACATGGATGAATCACTCCAAGAAGTCCGAGAGAGCGTGGATAACTTAGAAAGAGACATTGATCAACTCAAAATGGAAAAAGATGAGCAACCTTCCGAAATTCCATGTAACGAAGATGAAGTTATTCCAACTTCGGATCATAGTTACGATCATTTGCCTATTCAAAAGGAGGAGCCTTGGTATGACAAAACCATTTTTCAAAACGGGGTAACATACTCAAACGCTAATCAACGTTATAAAGAATATTCAGATTACAATGTTTTTAGTCCAGTTGATATGCAAGTAGAAGACCCGGTTATTTTTTTTTTGAGGAGACTCATACCGATTATCCTGCGGTTTACACCAAAGAGGATCTCCTTAGAGCGAAGTTCTATTATGATGATAAGGAGTGTAAGGATTTTTATATTCTCTAAGGAGTATACATTAGAGGACGCTCTTACATATGAACCTAATTATTGGTCCGATGACGATGATATTTCCCATTTTGATTTGTATTTCTATCTTTTTCTTTTTATTTTTAGTTTCATATCATATTATGGATTTCTCATCTTGACTTTACACTGGAGGAGTCAATTTACATTGAGGAAAATGTAAAATTTAAGTGCGGGGGAGTGGTTAAGCATATCGAATTTTAGTATTTGCTTTTGTAGGTAGAATTTTTAAACTTTTTGTACATATTTGCATGAAAACCTCCAACCTTTAGAGAAATTAGAGTCACTTTGTATACTTCTAGCTAAGTTTGAATACAAAGTTCTAACCGAAATAACTGATCTTAGAAGTATTAGAGAACTATATTCGGAGTGCTTAGTTATTGAGAGGCTAGAGCTGACAAAAATGGACTTAAACCACTGGTAGAGAGTACATTTTTAGAAGAGTTGATCATTTAATACCCATGAGTGAGGCACCAAACCTGAAATTCTTTGTACATGTCTAAATTGTTCGTTTAGAGTGTTTCATCTGCGCAAACTCCGGGTAGAATGATGAGCTACCTAACTTAGCACCGATTTCAGGACTACTGTTTGATCTCTCGAGTGCTATTTCTATCAACCATGAGGGTTCATCAGAATTGCTAACTCTATGTTGTAGTCTTGTTAGCACTTGGCACCATTCTCTCGATAACAACAGGTCCATAGAAACACCATATATCATTAACAAGTGGAGCATTACAAATTTGAAGGAAAGTTGAATACGTTCAAGGTTTTTCAAGCAACAGTACAAGAAAGAGCTAATTTTATATTCAAGTAAAGCAACAATACAATGAGCAGAATTATATATCCATGTTGAAGACTAAGTACAAGAGCGAAAGAAATCTAAAGATGAGAGCTAGAGAAGTTCATGAAATTGAGACATTACAAGTTTTGAAGAATCAAGTGGTAAAATCCTTCCCCCATGGAAACATTAGTTTTATTCATTTTTTAGTTTTTATTTTGAGCATTTATAAAAAAAAAAAAAATGTTCATTGCTTTAGTGTAATATTGTTTTTTTTAATTCAATAAGACTGTGGGGAAGAAGAAATCTATAAAGAAGTTTCAAACAACAAGGAATTGAGGAAAAGAGTTACAATTTTCAAGGTTCCATGAAGTTCAAGAGTTCATCATCAACGTTGAAAATTGAAGACTGAAGATATTTCTATTGGAGCTGTGAGAGTGGTTCTGATTGTCGATCATGTGAGAAGGTACGTAAGCATTCCCAACCTTGCATAGTGGTTAATTTCCTTTCTTAGAGGTCATCATATAAAAGAAAAAAAGTGTTATTTTTCGTCCCACGTTCTATGGGATAACATCTTTATATCGCCATTCAAAGTGTGCAGAATTTTTATCTTCATTCCTTCCTGCACACATGAGAACCATAAAGTGTGTCTTTTGAGTGTCAAATTTATAAAATCTTGTTGGTGAGGCAGAAACATTCGATCGCTCTCGAACCTGGATTCTTTCGTATGGTTGTTTTCTCCTAATTCAAGAGTTAAGCATGAGAATAATGTTCTTTGGCATTTCTAACTTCTTATTATTAGTGTGCCGAAACTTTATGTCCTCATAGTTCTTTGGATGCTTGTGACTTTGAAGTTGGAGTAGGTTTTGTGGGTATACCTCTTGTAAACCCTCACGAGACTAAAACTCTTCCACTAGGGACACCTAGGGGTTTAAAGGCTTCTTGCACATGCTAAGTGTAACCGTGTCCTCGACGAAATGGAGTTGTTGTATTTTAGTTTAGTTTAATTTAGATAGTAGTTTGCTTGAGGACTAACAAAAGCTAAGTGTGGAGGAAATTTGATAAATGCATAATTCACATGTTTCTAGTGTCAAATCCATACTTTTTTTTACCTATAATTCTTGCATATTACTTGTTATTACTCTTGTTTTCCTTTATTTGTTTCTATTAGGTGAATCATCTAAAAAGGAGTTACAAAGTGCTTAAAAGAAACATGAAATTAAAGTCTACCAAAGGAAGGAGGCTAAAAAAAAATTCAACTCATTCAAATCCAGGAGTTCTTATTACTATTTTGAATAGAACGTACAAAGTGAACGCAAAAAGAATGAGGTCATTCCGAGTTTGTACGAAGAAGTTATGGACAAAACATCCGAAGAAAGAAAAAATTCGGGTCTACAACATTTCACTCGGCGCAGTTCCCAACTATGCCGACTGGGACACTTTTTCATACATAAAACATGGATTTTTAAGCCCTAAAGTTGGCCGGTTCATTAGGAATCGACCATGCCGACTAGAGCAAGTTTGAGTACATAGAATTGGAGTTATTTTGGTCTTAGAGTCGGCACGATTCATATGAATCGACCATGCCGACTATGGCAAGTCCAAGGGTTCCGTTTTGACGCATTTTTGACTTCTAAAGCAAGAAAACATGGTTAGGGAATGATTCTAAACCCTAAAAGGAGAGGATACAATAGGTCCAAGCATTGAATTCTATAAAAGAAGACATCTAAGGCTCAAACAAGACATCTTTACAATCCAATACATATACTCTACCTCTCATATCACAACTTCTACATCTAAACCTAGGGTTTACCCCCTTAGAGGGAAACCATTTTTTTTGTAATATGAATAGCTAAACCTTTTGTTGATTAAGGATGAATTCAATGTTCTAAGCATGAAGCTTTATTATTTAATACAAGTTTGTTTGAATTTATTATCATTACTGTTTGTTTTCACTATATATAGGGTTTATGATTGATTTCTTAGATTGTTTGGAGTGCACGCTAGATTAATCTATCGATCATTCTATTGCTATTAGAGAGTTGTGAGATACGTGTAATAATTGAAAAGTTCCTACACAAGTAGAGAACGTGAGACCTTGCAGAGGGATTCTGTGGAGCAATCGTGTGTGAAGACAACATTAGTAAGCGAACCGAGCTTACGAGTTTGAAGGTAGGATCAACCTAAATTCACAAACCCTAATGCATTCGACTGGGTTACACCTTGAAATCTTATTCATGGTGGCTCAGATGGATAGAATCTGGTAGTCGATCGCTTCCGTATCCAGTGACACAAGGAGTTTGGGGGATATCATAGCTTATTGCTATTCTACGGTTGGTGATGAATGATTCCAACGAACGGTAAATAAGTATACTAATTCAGTCAACGTTTGGTAACGACGAAGGAATTCTTAATCATCTTTTCTTCTTATTATATTTTTATTTAATTAAATCTCAAAACCCCATTTGTCTTTTAATTTATTTTGGTTTTGCTAATCCAAATATCATCTCAATTACACAGCTCTCTGTTGGAACGATCCTTACTATCACTATATTGCTATTTAATTAGTGAAAAATATCTTGACTAATTTCTTGCACTTACGACACGCATCAAGTATTAATATTAGTACGAGGAGGTTCAGTAGTAACAAGGGTCTTTTCAGAATCACCACCACCAGTGCTACCTAAACCGACTATAAGAGTTGTAACTGCTCCAGACCTAAGATCAACCATCTTGAATAACTGAAAATTGGCTTTTTTAATTGAGAGGTTTACCTCATGCTGTGGTACCCAATTGTCTTAGGGTGAAAAACAAATTATGGTAAAATTGTACTTTTAAGTAGGTTCGAGAGATCAAGCTCGAACAAGACGAGCCTAAACCAAGAAGATGGTCGTTCACATCCTGCTTCGATCACAAAAGTGGAGAAGACTGGGTAGGTCTTAGGGGAGGGAAGCAAAGAAGGTTGAGAAACATCAATGTGATAAGTAGTGTGTGAAGAAGAAAGGATAATCTCTGAGATGAATCGCTAATTCTGTATGTTTAGTTTCTCCTAACTTGTTATCTTGTTCTTGTTTCGAATAGATGAAAACCATCTATTTATAGTTCAAAGGAGACACACTGATTTCTCGTAAGTGGTGGAAGTTAGGGAAAGGTGAAAAAGTGATGATTGCAGGGATTGTAGTGGGGTCGTGTCCGGAAAGTAGGGAAAACCTGTTTGACCACTACTCCTCATCCTCTCAACTGCTTTGTAACCGTCCCGCTACTTGTTACCTTCTTGTTTGTGGATGTATTGCCACAACGCACAATTTGTCGTAGACCGCCAGACCAATACCCCAATGAGAATCCCCCATATATTGTATTTGATATCTCGTAGAATGATAGTGGAATAGTGGACCACTGCTATTTTGATTAGGTCAAGTCAAGTCAAATTACTTGCTCAGTAAATGAGGCAAGTTGCTTAACTCACTAAATTGATAATCAGACTTATTAGTGTCAAGTATGGTAAGTTTAGTGGTCACATGTGCTTGCTTAGGAGTAAAATGGCACATTTAATGACTAAGTATTAGCTCAGAAGTGACTTAGCATAAGTATGAGAGGCATTTGATGCCAAATATTGTAGAGGGATTCTTAAGCAAGAAGACCTATTAGAAAATCATATAGGATTTGTTATATCAATATTGAGAAGGAGGACGTATTTTTGAGGAAAGTAGCTAGCAAAGCTAGTACTAGCTATTTAGCACAAATAGTAATGTGCTAGTTCTTTTAGTATAAAAGGCTAATGTGCTAACGTCTCAAGAGAAAAACCAATATGCATAGCTTCTAGCAAATATCAATTATTCTAGGGTTAGAAACCTAGTGTCAAGAACGTTCGAAGTTAGCATGTGACACTCCAAACCCTTTTTCACGTTTAACTAAACCCAGTATGCCTACTAAGTAGGCTATCCCTTAATAATATTAATGTCAATGACGAATAGATACTATAGAAACACAAATACTGAACATGTTCAACAAGTATCGTAACATGAGCTACGGATGCTTTTGTTATTTTTATTAAACCAACTTTTTTAAAGATAAAATCTCTTCTTCTATTTGAGGGACTATTGTCCCATCCCTCAAAAAACTCCTGCTACTACTGCTGAATTTTAATATACAACCATTCATGAATATAAACCTAATATATCAAACAAAAACCCTATTTCAAAAAAAGGGCTCACTTAAAATCACCTCAAAACCCCCTATAAGTACAAAACTAAAGATCTACTAAGAATCAAATGAAACACAAATACTACTAATGGATTCAAAAAACATCAATTGAAAATTAGATTTTTCACGTACCTTAATGTAATCAAAGTTACTTCCTTTTCTTCAAAAACCACCAACCCCACTGCCTTAGAATCTCAAAACCAGAATCCAAAGCTTTAGATTTTGATTACAGAAGTGAAAAAAACAATGAAGAATAAGCAGCAGAGAAAAAAACTGTTAAAAAGAGTATTTTTTTTTTCTTTCATTTTTTTGGTTCATAAGAAGAGAAAAGAGGGAGATATGAAATGACTTAAATACCATTTTTAGTGACTAAAATGCCTCTTGTTAATTAATGCTGGTCCACGTATACCATTTTTAAATTGTATTCACACGTTGTTTTCATAATGATTTAGTGTAACATAAGGGTATCTATGGTATGTGTCTTGATGATGTGAAAATGTGATGGTTTTGATCTTGATCGTTTATTTTGATGAGAGTGGTATATTGGTCGTTAGATTTGGATAAGTGTTTTGCTTAAAATGTTTAATTGGTTTATGGTATTTATTATGTTATGGGACGTTTAGTAAGAGTTTAGTATCTAAATTGGTGTTTTGTGTATCCTTGGTTTTAAATCTGTGACGAATATTTTTCATTGGTTTAGATATGTGTTTACTGAGGTTTTTCTTTAACGAAATTGATTAAACTCAACTTAGCCCTTTCTTTCAAATACATAATTTGTATATTGACTGTTAGCATGGCAGTCCATGGAAATTATAATTTTGGCTTGTTAGTGAACAAATCTTAACCGTAGAAGTTGGTCCTGTATACGGTGGTTTATGTATGTTAAGTCAGCTATGGTGAAATACGTGAATAAGTAGATAGTTGCTCCAACGCTAGGCAGTTTATACTATCTAAACAATGGTAGATGAACTACGGTCGTGTTTGATCCCTTCGAGTTACGGTGGAGGGTACGTAGGCAGCCTCGTAAGCGGTTCATCACATATGATGGAGGTTGTTCATATTATTTAAAAAGGGTTAGTTGCTGCTTGGCAGTTCATACCATCTGATTAGAAATGATTGTCGTTTTTTAAGGCAATTCATATCATTTGAGAAGGATGGTTGTTGTATATGGTAGCAGTTCATACCATTGATCTAGAGATGAATACTAGCTCTTTGAGTATTTTATATCATCTGAGACAGAGTGATATGAGTTTGCCTGGCCAAGAGCGGCATCCTATTATTATGACTACCCGCGGAAGACAGTCTCAGACGGTGGCTGGCATCCGACTGCCCTGACATTAGAGATTAGTCCTCACAGTTAAACGATGGATCCTTGACGGATTCGATGACCCTAGGTATGAGAATTACGCTTACATGCTTATAAAGCAGTTTGGGATAAATTGAAAGACAGTCGCTCCGAAAGAAAAGTAAGCTTTTCAGTGAAAATAAGTAATATTGGTTTCTCTAGTCGCGTATCGGGAAGTTGGAGCCGGCCAAGCGGGCCGAAACCGACCTATTTGAAGCAAAAAATTTCCGGTCCGTCACATAGCACTTCAATTAGGTCGAGTATAGTTAGCACTAAATGTACTAGCGCTAGTGCGCTTGTGGCTAAGTCGCTAAGTATGGACGCGCTAGGACAAGGACATATTGGCCATGGGCGCATTGGACTTGAGACATGCTAGAGCTAGAGA
Organism: Papaver californicum; assembly: GCA_023531435.1. Lineage (NCBI taxonomy): Eukaryota > Viridiplantae > Streptophyta > Magnoliopsida > Ranunculales > Papaveraceae > Papaver > Papaver californicum. The sequence continues at coordinate 2,516,099 of JAJJMC010025652.1, forward strand.
CACATTAGGCGGAACTCATCAGCTAGGGTGAAACGCATCATCGCCAAGGACGCTAGGCTAATGGCGGTAATGCTAGGGACGTGCTAGGCCAAGAGACGCTAAGCTTAAGACGCGCCAAATCTAGGGACGTGCTGGAGCATGGGACGCATCAGGCTAGATCTAGGACGCATCAGGCTAGATCTAGGACGCATCAGGCTAAGAGCGTTAGGCTTATGGCGCGTTAGGTAGGGACGCGCTTTTTATGGGGCGTATCAGCTGGGACGCGCTAGCTAGAGGCGCATCAGCTGGGACGCGCTAGGCTAATGGCCGTGCTAACCAAGATGTGCCGGCCAAGGGCGCATTAGCTGAGGATGCTGTGGCCAAGACATGGGTGTTACGGTTAGCGCGTTTAGCGCCAAGGTTAAGGTGCTAAGGTCGTGACGCACTAGCTAAGGCCTCATCAGGCAAAGATGTGCTAGCTAAGGCCATGTTAAGCCAGTTGACACTCAAGCGCTAGGGTTAGCACTAGGAAAATTAGCGCTTTTAGCGCTACGATGGCGAACTAGCGCCAATGTGGTGCTAACTTGGCGCTGATAGGAGAAAATGCTAGGGTTAGCCTAACTCAGAGGATTAATGTGTCTTTTGAGGATTTCGAGAGGAGTGGCGCATAAAGTGTGGCTTATATTTAAGCAAAGTGCTATAATAGCATATTTAAGCTCAGAGGAGCAATTTGAGCAGCGTTCTTTGCGAACGAAGCGTTAAGCTAGAATATATTTTGGGGTTTAAACATTAGCTATTCTTGTATTTGATAGATGTTACCAGAACATCAATGCGCGTTCGAGACAAGTTCAAGGAATTCAGCTGTGGAATTTATTGCGACTTGAGACTAGTTCAATATGGCATAAATATTGTGAGTATTGGGGAGGCTGCAAGGCCAGTTTAGAATGTTTGTAAAGAATCTATATTCTTGATTCGCTTGCGGAATATAAGTAAAGATACAATATTCCATATTTGTTATAGAGCTAGGCATATGCTATAAATACACACACATCCTTTTATATTGCTGTTGTTTGGTAGAGAGTAATTTTACAATTCTAGCCCTCGTCAAAAACTCACCGTCTATAATTTTACACATCCTTTTTTTTTTTAATTAGTTTAATTTACTTTTATTGAATCTTAAAAATTCCCCTCGTTTACATAAGTTTTCGAACCATATAACAACTAAGACCTCATCGTAGGAACGATCCTTTCTTACCCTTGCTTCATAAAAAATCATAAGTAATGAGAAAGCAATAAATAATTTTGACGTGCAGACAACCACATTAAATTTTGGCGGCGCTGCGGGGGAGGCAGTGGATTGTTATTTGTTTTTGATTTCTTATTTTTATTTTTATTTTTATTTTTATTTGATATTTGTTTTTCCTAGTCTAACGTAGTTTTGAGAGTCTCATTTCAGGTATTTATTTCTCATGGAAGGAGCATATTACAACAATCAATAAGGTTTTCAACCTCAAAAACACTATGACAATTTCCTACCACCTATGGGATACAATAACAACCAATTTATTGGCTATGGTCAAAATCCTAGAGAACATTATGGTGATTTTCATACATATCAACAACCTTGTACTGGGTATGTAAGTCAACCACTAAGGTGGGACAATTATACTTCTAATTGGATTTATTCGGGTTGTATGCATGTTATGAATGGGTTATAAGACATGCATCATAAATTAGACCAACTTGATTGTGATAGAGAGAACGTTGAACAAACTGAATTTTACAATAGTTTACCTTACCCGACTCCGGATGGTAGTTATGATCATTCACCCATTCAAAGGGAAGAGTCATGGGCGAGAGATTATATTGGAGTTAATGGTGTAAAGCGTGTGAATGTCAGAAAACTTGCTCAAAAACTATACAAGTTGGAAGATAACGGAGTTCCGGAAGAATTTCTTGAAGAAATTAGTAAGACCATTCGTATGGAACTCAAACGTCGTTGTGATAAAGGTTGTGAAACCGATGAAGATTCTGATTACGGTGAGTCTGAAAACGAAGATGAGTATGTTGAGAATGAAACCGAATTGAGTAATATTGTGGAAGACCCAATTGAACTTGCTGAGGATGATATTGACAATGTTAGCGCTGAAATTATTGAGGCAGAGACGGATGAAGATTGGTCGAAGAGTTTAATAGAGGACCATGATACACATGAGGTAAGTAATTCACTTGAATTTTGTAAGGATGAAGAGGATCTCGTGATACAAGAGATTGTGCAAGGTTTAACTAATCACTTGCATATTAATTCTTCTCCTTTACCTCGTATTGGCTTGAATGTATGTGCTTCAGAAGTATTTTTGAATGCCTTTGCTTCCCAATATCATCCATTAGAGATACTTGATTCTCATACTATGCAAGTTCGTAAAAAAAAACGTAGAAGTTCCCAAATTCTATGTTCTTTATACACTTCCAAGTGTAGAAAAGACTAAGTGTGGGGGAAACTTCTATCAGGCGACAACTTCAATTCTATTTTCTTGTACTAATACTCTTGTGAAACTATTGTTAGAATTGCAGATTTTTCTATGGTGGACCCCCAAATTTTCAGCTTGTTGGTCTACGGGCGACTAGAGAGTCGGGCTGACGACTTTACATGGGAGGAAACCCATTGGTTTAGTATTTCTTTTATTTTTTCTTGTTATTTTTTTCTGAATTTTCATATCATTATTGAATTTACCACCTTGATTTTACAATGGAAGAGTCAATTTATATTGAGGACAATGTAAAGTTTAAGTGTGGTGGAGTAGTAAGCATATAGAATTCTTAAGTATTCACTTTTAGGTAGAAAATTTTAACTTTTTTGTAACTATTTGCATGAAACCTCCAACTTTTAGATATTTTAGAGTCACTTAGTATACTTCTAACTACGTTTACATATGGAGTTCTTACCGAAATAACTGAGATTAGAAGTATTAGAGAACTATATTCGGGTTTCTTAGTTGTTGAGAGGCTAGAGATGAAAAAATTGGACTTAAACCGCCGGCGACGAACTAGGTACATAAATAATACAATATTAGAGAAGCTGATCAGTCAATACCCATATATGAGTGAGGCACCAAACGTTCAATATTGTCCGTTTATAGTGTTTCATCTGTGCAAATTCCGGATAAAATGATGAGCTACCCAACTTCGCACTAATTTCAGCACTACTTTTTAATCTCTTGATTGCTATTTCTGTCAATCATGAGGGTGACATTAAAATTACGGAAAAAACCTTACCTTATAGTTTGATTTGCAGTTGGCACTATTCTCTCTCTCGACAACAACAGGTCCATAGAAACACCGTCGTCATCAACAAGCGGAACATTACAAATTTGAAGAAAGTTGAAGACGTTCAAGGTTTACAAGCAACATTACAAGAGCAAAATTCAGATTCAAAGTGAAGTAACAATACAAGGAGCATAGTTCTATATCCTAGTTGAAAACTAAGTACAAGAGCGAAAAATCAAAAGATGAGAGTTATTGAAGTTTATGATATTGAGACAATACAAGTTGTGAAGAATCAAGTGGTAAAGTCCTTTATCCACGACCATATTAGTTTCATTGTTATTCTTCTAGTTTGTATTTTATATTTCTTGTCTCAAAAAAAAAAAATCAGAAAAAAAGAAAAAAAAATTTGTTTTTATTGCTTTAGTGTATATTTGTTTTTGTATTTATTCGTTAAGGTCATGGGAAGTAGAAATCTATAAAACAAATTTAAGCAACAAGAATTTGAGAACAAAAAACTTAGAAATTGTTGAAGTTCCAGATTTCATCATCTACAGTTGAAGCCGAAGTCATTTCTATGGGACGCTGTGAGAGTGGTGCTGATTGTAGATTGGATGATAAGGTAAGTGAGCATTCCCATCCTTGCATAATATTTGATTTCCTTTCGTAGAGATAATCATAAAATAGGTATTTCTCTTCCCACGTTTCTATGGAAATTAAGATATAATTCGGAATGTTTTTCCCTTCCCATCATTCAACGTGTGCAATATTTCTATCTTCATTCCTTCCTGCACACACGAAAACCATAAAGTGCGTCTTTTGAGTGCAAATTCATAAAACCCTACTGGTGAGGCAGAAGTCGACACATTTCGGTCGCTCTCGAACCTGAATTCTTTCATATGGTGGTTTTCTCCTAACTCAAGAGTTAAGCATGAGAATAATGTTTTTTGATACATCTAACTTCTTATTATTAGTGTGAAGAAACTTTATGTCATCTTAGCTCTATGGATGCATATGATTGTGAAGTATTTGAAACTTGGAACTTAGGTTTTGTAGGTACATATCTTGTAAACCCTCATGAAACTATAACTCGTCCACTAGGGACACCTAGGGGTTTAAAGACTTGATACACATGCTAAGTGTAATCGTATCCTCAACGAAAGGGAGTTGTATAATTTTAGTTTAGGATTAGTTTTGTTTAGTTTGCTAGAGGACTAGCAAAAGGAAAGTGTGGGGGAATTTGATAGGTGCATAATATACATTATTTGAGTATCAATTTATTATAATTTTCTTAGTTATTTCTCTTGTATTTTCTGTATATTACGCTTGTTTTGAGTTTTATAGGTATTATGGAGTCACATGAAGTAAAAGAAGATAAATAAAATTATGACATCACTTGAAAACATTGAATGTGGATGGACCCAAAAATAGCAAGAACCCAAGTCTTAATTGCGTTGAAAACAAGAAGTCACTAAGGGGCAGCCCAGTTGTTGGTTTTTATTTGAAGAAGATAAGCAAAAGGATACCATGTATCCATTGAATGGTGCCTAAATCCATCATCTTTTATTCTATAACCTAATAGTGATCGAGTATCTTTCTCAGAAAATTAGTTATCCTCTCTGCCGTGCACTAGCTCACGTCGGCTAACTATTTCAGTGGTTCGATTCAGAGAGGGTTTGTGTATGGGTGTTGTTACCGTAAGAAATAGAGAAGAGAAGCCAGGCAACTAGCAGAGAAAGAAGATTTCACTGTGTTGGATAATTATCTTCGTTACCGATTTCTTCATAATACAATTCGTGTATTATATCCACCGACTCGTTACAACTCTTTGTAACAACGGTTTTGCCTATATATTACATCTCGTAATACTAACTCCAAAACAAAAAAAAAAAGAATAAAAAGAGAGAAGATCAATCGAAACAAAACTTAAGCAAACTTACTTGGGTGTATTGAGGCGAGTAATCTCTTTACTTAAGACATTTAATACAAAGTACTTAATGATGTTGATAAACACATTTATGTGTCTAATTTGTTCCCAATTTGTATATTGTTAAAGCTCGATTGTATACTAATTGTGTCATTTTATGTAATTGTAGATATTTTTGGGAAATAAATAATTATGGAAAATTTGGCTCGAAAAAGTGTTAAAGGCACCCGAAAAATTTACCAAAGGCAACCATCAAATAAAAGCACCCAAACTTTGGATCGGGGCACCCACGTTCTTATACATATCAAAAGATTTGTTTTGGCGGGAATTTAAAATGTTAGTAGCGTGAACCTAGAAGAAGAATTTGGTGGAGATATTCACGGATTTAAGACAGGATTATTCTCTGAGAGGAATTTATACGCAACATTAACACATAAAAACAAAGAGAATCGTGCAAATATTCGATTCTTGCCGAAAACAGGTTGAAGAGAGAATCCCGTGAAATACTAAAGATTGGAAAAAACATATTTGCGGGATGGATTATAATCTGTGTAATAACAAATATCTTGTTGGATCTGTTGAGAATATATTCTCGTATTTAGAAGATGAAACAGAATCACCAAGATTTAAACAGCCGAGAGAGAAAAGAATATATCCAGGATTTTTCTTTTACTGCCAAGAGATTCGAATGAGTAATTGAAGATATTAGTCGTTGTAGTATATAAAGAGGTGATGGGAGATCAATTAGAGGGGGGTATGGAAAGGCCAGAAACGAAGAATCAGAAATCCAGAAAAAAATCTGCTCGTGATCATGATGAAGAAGATGAAGATTCTGTTGCGAAAAGTTTGAAGCTTCCGTGGCCAAAAAATTGAAGATTACGTTTCTAAAGATTTTAAATTTGCAACATTTATCTTTATTTGATATATTTAGTGTCGGTGAAACAGTTATACCTCTGTAACAGTGAGTCTGTAACTTTTAAAAACGTTGCAAACTCAATATTTTCATTATTTTCACTCTGTTTTCATTATTTTCAAACACTTTGAGCTATGTACCAAACTTTTGAGGGTGTTTTGAGCAAGATGAACTAAACACCATATGCTGAGGTGACGGAGGAAGCCATTGTTTCAATAAAAGTGGTATATTTCTATTTTAATTAATTTTTGAAATTTATTTTATGATTATTTGCCTTGGTTGAAATTTGATTTAATGATTTTTGTTAAGCAGTTGTGATTTTGTTAGATGGTACATACTTTGGCCTAGGTTTTAGATGTTCCATGCTTTTGTTATACAATTGTTATTTTGAAAATCTACTTATTGCAATATTTTAGAATCAAATTAAATGAAATAATTGCATGAATATTAATTAGTTTGGATCACTTTAATTGGTTAATGATGAAATCCATAACCTCAGTATTCGTTACTGTTATTTTCATATTTTGTGTATATTTTTAGTTTAACATGTTTTTATTTGCTTGTTGGATAACATTAAATTAATTTATTAAATCTAAATTCAATCTTCACAAGTTCGAGCAAACGATACTTTATTTACCACTATTACAAAACACATCAGATGTTACAGTATATGGCATATGTCTCCATCATTCAACAGTACCTTTGGTGTTCTTCGCAGCACTTCGAAGATCACCAAACATAGAACGCGAATATATGTAGCACATACTCTTCTTTAACTCTTAAAGAAAATACATAAACTATAAAATTTCTATTAATAGTTTATGGCTAAAAAAACACACTAATACAATAGAGAGTGAGTAGGGTTTATATAGATACAAGAAGACTCTTGGAGAAATCTTTTCGTGAAGAGTCACATCCTTTCATGGAGAGTCACATCCCTTTTCCCAAAGGATTCAAATTTTAATTGAAAGAGTTTATATGAATAGACACAAACCTTCACAATTTGGTTGTAACTAACATAATTTATATTCAAATTTCCAACAATCCCGCAACAAGAGTATGAAGAAGATTAGGAAGAAAGTGGAACTGCCGAGATGAAGTGAAAGAAGGGTTGGAGCTGAGTTTCAGTGTAGAGATTGTTCTAATAGAGTTTGAATTGGTGTCCTGTGATGATTCGAGTTTACATAAGAGTTGAATGAAGAGAAGATCGGGTCATGTCGCTGATGGTTTTAGAAGAAAGAGATGGAATTTATAGCTTGGTTTGATCTGGTCAAATGGGTTCAGTTTGATAACGTAAGAAGAATGGGTTATAAAGTCATAATTAAGGATCTGGTACTGTTGATAAATGGGAGATAATTGATGCTGTTGAGATGGATTTCAAGCCAAGATAGCAGGAAGAAGAGATGGAGTGAATTATCGAGAGAGACTGTTGAGGTCAAATTGAGGTTGGGTTCGAGAGTTAAACAATAAAGAATATAGTTGCCCTTTAAAAATGATGGTTCTGATGGGTAATTTCCAAAGGTTTAGGACGTGAATTTGACGCCGAGAGATAACCAACAGACAAGAATGATGCACGGAAGAAGAGCTAGAAAAGTTTGAATTACAAACAGGACATGCCTGAACTACTACCCGAAACTTCAATGAAAGTGCTCGATGAAGTGCCTGAAAGAGTTAGCCATGAAAAGACTTGGAATTTCTTTGTCAGTCTCAGGAGACTGACAAGCTTAATTGAGTTCCTAGAATCTTTTGGGTATTGAAAGATTGTGGGCTTTATATTTAGAGTCTGATTTTGGGCTATGGGTATATGGATTTGGCTTAGATTTGGAAACCTAGGGTTTTCAGAGTTATTTTTGGATTTGGAAAGGAGAAAGCTATAAAAGAACAACTTCAACAAGAGGGAGATATATCTAGGTTTTCACTTAGTTCTCTTCTAACCTCTTCTACTTCTTTTTGTAGGTTCGCATGGGAAAACATTCTTACGTTTAGAGTTTGCAATTTATTTCTTCAATTAAATTTTGTGAACTCCAATTATTATGAGTAGTTAATTTTATTGTTGGTTAGGGGTAGTTGAATTTCTCAAACATGATTTTTGGTTTAATAAATTAGTTTTGTCTCATATTTATGGTTCATGTTTCACTACAAATATCTCATGATTGATTGTTTGTTTAGCTAAGTTGCAAATTGATTGAACTAGCATTCATATCTAAAGCTAATTTAGTGTTTTTTATATGCAAAAGTGTTACTCCTTGAATATAAGTAACATAGTGTGGTTTTTGCTTGTAGTGATACATCCTAGTACACACATGTGAATCACGACCTTTGTTAAATTGAATTAGTGCACTTTCCACGTTCAATTGTATTGATTAGACTATTTTCATGAATCTTAATGCTCCTCGGGAATTAAACTTGATTAGTGCTTTTACACGTTAGGTTGTTCTCTTGGTAGAATTCATATTCACATCTTTTAATATGTTTGTTGACAATTTGAGAAAAATTACGGGATATTTTTGCGATCAATGTATTCTAGAGCTTTTGATAAAACGAGATTAAATATCAATTCTAATTATTAGTATAAGAAAATATTTTGTGAATAAAAGCGAAAGCTTGACCAATATTCTCAATTTTTTGATTCTTTTCTACGATTTCTTTTTTTCTTAATTAATTTAATTTACTTTTATTGAATCTCAAAATTCATCCCGTTTACATAGGTTTTCTAACCATATAACAACCAAGACCTCCTTGTGGGAACGATCCTTTCTTACCCTTGTTTTATAATAAATCATAAATAGTAAGAAAGTAATAAATAATTTTAACGTGTAGACGACCATGTCATGTGTATATCTAAGAGCTTTAACACACCCATATTTATCCCATGTGAAGCTTCATCCATTACTCTAAACAAGTTTGCACCTTTCAACCAACGCTTTTTAATGAAATGCGGCGGAATCTCATCTATTTCAAGTCTGTTAAAAATTCGTAACACGTGTTTGCAAGGTAATCCCATAAACTCAAAATACTGACAAGTACAATACGCTTTTAATGGATCCAGCTTCAACTTCACAGTAAATTGTGCAGGCCCTTTATTAGCTTTCACTGAATAGACTTTAAAAATCCCATCATCTTCTTTCTCTTGAGACTTAAAGCTAACTGAGTCCACTAATTGTTCGCGAAACCTAACAAAAATGTTACGTGTATAAATAGTTGCAGCATGCTTCAAAATCAGATTATTCTCATTGATAAGACGATTCTTGTGCTCCGATATATAATCTTATGCGGTTTCTGTTTCCACAATCTTAGTTAATGCCTGACCATACCTAATAAAAAATTCTCTTAGGTTGGTATTTGGTGATAGAAAATCATTGAAGAACGCATTCGCTCTTTCACTGTGACCGGTAGTATTCATTCCAGCATAAAATGTATTACGGTGGTATACAGGTATCCAATCCTCGCGTATTTGATACAACTGATTAAGCCAGTCATTATTTTCTAAAGAAAATTCAGTAATCAAAGAGCTCCATTTCTCTTCAAAATCAACCACCCTGTATGTCCAGTGGATGCAGATTTTCATAGCACGTTGAACTTTGATTTGGAGTAATATGTGTGTGATAGCTTCTCCCCAAAATTTTTCTTTATGTGCCAAAGACATAAACGGTGTCGTGTGTTAGGAAAAACTTTTCTTACAACATAACACATAGCAAAATCTTGGTCAGTAATAATTGATATAGGATGTCGTTCACCCATTGCCTCAAGCCTTTTCTTAAACAACCAAATAAAAGTAGCTTCAGTTTCATCTTGCAGAAGAGCACATCCAAATTGTATAGACCCATAGTGGTGATTAACCTCAGCAAAAGGTGTAAACTGGTATTTGTTTGCCTATATGTGGTGTCAGATGTAACCACGTCGCCGAAATGCTCGTAAGCCATACGAGATCTTGCATCAACCCAAAAAAAGTTAACTGCTCGCCCATCGTCATCCACTTGTAGGGCATAGAAGAATTGTGGACTTTCCTTTTGTTTTCTTTGATAATAGTTAAGAACTGATTGTGCATCGCCAACTTCCAACTCATGTCGCCTAACTGAACGTAAATGATTATAGCATCTCTTTTATTGAAACCTATAGTTGGACCGCCAAACACTGAAGGTACTTTCGCAATTCGAAGATTGTCTCTATTGAACGCCTCTGTTAAATCCTTCGTTGATTCTGGCATATACAGATTAGTACGCAATTGTATCCTCTTTAGTGGTGTCACAATTTTATGGTTATGCTCGTCCAAAAATTTTGTTACTCTCCATTGGTTCGTATGTTTGTTCTGAAGAATCCGCATCTCTGCCTTACACCCACAGTGAACAGTACTACAACTTCGAAAATATTCGTCTATTCCTTCGAATTTTTCTTTCGTGGGTTGTCCTTCACGGGAGCATACAAAATGAGCAGAAGTCACTTGATCGACTCCTATGCAAGTTTTATTCCTCGATCGAATTCGCACATTAAAACCATTTTATCTTCCATATTCAGTGTAATAATCATATGCTTCTTCATATGAATTAAAAGTCATTGAAAGATATGGTGTGTTCACACCATTAATTATTACCTTCTTTTATTAGAGTAGACATCCCATCAAAAGTGTATCTAGCATCTTGGGATTGATCGTCAGTACCAATATTATTCGAAACACCATGATCATCATTGTTTTGTCCTTCTTCACATAAGCTATCCATGAAATCCATGTCTCGAAAAGACCTAAAGAGGAAGACGAAGAATAGTTAGATATTTATGACCTAATTTCTAGTTTCTTTTGTTATTCAATAGGTAGCTGAGTATCTTTGTGATAATTTTTTTACGGAAGAGAAAATATATCTTGCGTAAGTACATTAAGCCGATTGATTATCGGCTCGGCTTGAGCCGAACTACATCAGTATATGTAACATATTAGGGTAACTCCAGCGGCACGATCAAAATCAAAGATTAAAGATCAAAATTTTTGATCTTTGATACGCTGCAAGAACAACCATGAGTAGTCAAGCGAAAGGCTGGGGTCGCGCATACGCTTGAGCAAAGTGTCAGCAACTCGCTTAAGAAGACGGACGGGATACAGGTACCTTGCTTGGTCCAGACGAGATGCTAGGGTATCGCCTGAACCAAACGAGTTTCCAGCATTTCTCCTGATGTGTAAACGAGATTCCAGCTTCTCGCCCGGCCAAACGAAACCCCAACGCTTCGTCTGAAAAAATTGTGACAGTGCGAGAATTGCGTGAGATTGAAAGTTACGGGCGAGATAGCAGGATTTCTTTTGGTTTTCTAGGCGAATTACTGGAGTTTCGCTTACCTTTTATCAACGGCTATAATTTGTATTCTGATACACCTATAAATAAATGAATTTATATCTATCATTCCCATTGCAAATCCACATATTTTACATTTTGGAGAAACTTTATAATCTTTTGTTTTTATGTAATATCAGGTTACGAAAATTTTAGGCTTAATGCAGAGAATTTTACACTAGAAGAAGATTTATCCATATGTCGAAACATAGTATTGCATTATCCAGCAAGGGGTCATGAACGTCGGATGAATGGTTCAATGAGCATGCAATGGTTAGAACATACACATGCTAACTTTTGTAACGAAACCGTTAATCCCAACAACCAGAACAGAGCAGGTCTTTTCTGTCGATATGTGCAAATCACAAAGCAAGTACTAGAATTTTCTTCTTTAACCGCTAAGGTAAATGAAATTACTGCAGCAATTCGAATGAAACCGGTAATCCCTCACCAAAAAATTACTGCAGCAATTCGAATGTTAGCACATATCCCTTGCAGTTGGTTAGTGTACATTTCCTACCTTCCCAAGGACAATCTCTTGCAACATGATCATAAAAAATACAAAGACAACACTTGGTAATTTGTGATGAGCTTGATCCCTCCATTACTTGCAGTTTTGCTTAATATTATTTCAAGAATTGGGTTGTTGAAGCAGAAGATGAGACTTTGCAGATGTTGTTGGTGGAATATGGTATATGAACGTTTATTTTATAACTGATGTACCAACGACTATTTTTTTCTTCAAAAAAGTAGAATGAGACCGTTGTATATGAATTAATCTAAGACACTATTAATTTGCAATCATCAAACAACCAGCACGTATGTGGAATCCAGACGTGTTAGCATATATCATGAAAACTGTCATCATCCTACATAACATGATAGTGGAGGGTGAACGTATACCCGGTGATTGGACGCATGAGTATGAACAACGTAGCCACGGTGCACCAGTAAATATTTCTAAGCAGAACACTTCTCAATTGTCGAGATTGTTAAAGGACCAACGCAAACATTCAGTATTCGATAAACAGACCGGGCTTCATTTGCGAAATGACTTGATCGAACACATATGGACATCTGCTGGCGATGACTGAAGTTATGTAAAACCTCTATATAAGTTTTGGGGGGAAATCTCTTGTAAGTGTACCCGCGATTCTAGCGAGAGTGTTGTTATCTTTATTTATTTATGTCTTGTTATTTGACAACGTTCTGTTCAGTTCGTCTGAGTATTTGAATTAATTGTTTTAAGCAAAAGTAATTTAAATTTTTAATTAAATGAGGAGACATTAAAAACATAACACAATAACTAAATAAAATCATAAAAGTTCAAACTAAATTTTTTTTCAAAATTTTTGCCCTCCTAACTTCGATGTACTGTCTTGATACATCGTCCATCCCGGAGAGACCCATCGTCATTATACGAAGCTCCTCTTCTGCTTCTTTCCTAGCTTGTTTTGCTGCAAACTTTGCATTTGAATCAGCTTGTTTTTGTGCAAACTTTGCATTTGAATCAGCTAGTAATGCAACCACCTCAGTTTCTCTCTCTGCCCTCTTCAGTTCTATTGGTTCTGTATATTTGGCGTTGAAGTTTTGTTGCTCTTTATAGATATTTTGCATCATTTCAGTTTGTTCAGTAAATTTTTATTTCCCTTTTGTCTTCTGTCGTTTGACCTCTTTTTTCCCCATTGAACGAATTATTGTGTTAGGGATATCTCCTAGGTCTTCATAGGCACTGGAACCTTCTAAGTCCTGTGAATCAAGGTTGTACTCAACATTGTCGTAATCAGACTCAGCTTGTGATGAATCGAAAACAGCTGTCGACCGTCTTGAATATTTAATATTATCTAACATAATTGTGTAGCAATCTTCATGCTTAAAACTTCTCCCAGTAGCTTCCTTGAAAAGCCTTTTTACTTCTGAAATCTAGTTTTTCAATTCAATTTAGTAAAGGATATACAATCTGAAAGATTAATGAAATCAGCAAAATTAAATGAGTAGTTACCTTATTTTCGGGGGGCCATCCAGTATGATGTTCCCTTTACACTTCAGCCTCCTTTGCAGACATAAGTGCCACATCTTTACTTATAATTTGAAATCGTTTCTGAAGGGAGGTCCAACTACGTGGTGGCATCGAAGGTATTGCTTCTTTCATCCGATGTAATATACGAGACCATAATTTTCTTCAGATTGCTCGGTACCAATGCTAGAATCTTGAGATATCGACAAATAAATTGTACACATTGTAACATCTTCAAATGTAGAAAAATTTGGACCTCAGGGTTTATTTGGCGCCATAATCCTAATCGATTCGCAAACTTATTAAATTGTGAGGAACTTTAGAAATTTCAAATACAATGATGAGTTGAGTAAAATGACATGAGTTTAGTATTCCATATATAGTGTACAAATATAGCCGTTATACAAGGCCAACGGCTAAATCAACGGTAACATATTAACGGTAAAAATAAGGCAAGCGAGCACCTGGAGTAACGTCTGGGACGGGGCGAAATACTGTCACAACGCTCAGGCTCAGGCGAAGCTGTGCGGTTTCGTTTGGACGCAAACGGTATACTAGGTACTCGCTCACACTAGGCGAAGCTCTGGTGTTGCGCTTGGAGATTAGCGGTAGTCTAGCTTCTCGTGTGAGCAGGCGAAGCATTAGCTTCTCGCTTCAACAGGTGAATCATTAGCATCTCGCCCGTGTTTTTAAACGAAATCCTAGTCCACCGCTTGAGTCCAAACGAACTCCTGGAACTTCGCTTGATTATAATTTTTAGTCGGGGTCGGACGATTACTTTTAATCATGTACAGTGGATTTCGTCGACTAAACCTAATCTATAATCGCACGGCTGTGGTTCATATTTGATGATTAAAGATTACTTTTAATCTTTAATTCGTGTTTTAATCTTCCCGCTACAGACGCATTTAGGGCTTAGATACAGTTAATTTAAGTTAGGCGATCCGGTCCCTTTAGTTTTATAACGTATCGATTTTAACGGACTGACTAATCAACCGTTTGGCCTGACCCAAATTTAACATAGGAAATTTTAAACATAAAGAAAGGAATTATTTTCCACCGTACCTACTCCTAGACTCCTAGTTTGGTTTTTTAGTAGCTTCCTAGGAACTTAATCTGACGTTTCAAGTCTGAACCAGATCATTGGTCTAAAAATAGCCGACTCCCACTTAGTCCTTACTACTTAACCAGTTCCACCAACCAGCAAATTTCAGGTTATATACAATTCTCATGGACATTTTTATATTTCTTATCACTACCTTTAGTTCATTAAACAATCCTTATTAGCTGGAAGATTCGTTGTCTTCACTTTCTAGCTTGATGACTTTACCAACCTTCACCTACTTCTCAGTAATTTCTCCCAAAAATAAAGTCTATATAAGGAAGCTGTTATCCATCACCACTCTTCACCTACTTCTCAGTAATTTCTCCCAAATCTCTCTATCAATCAATTTCACCTTTCAATCTCGATCTTTTTGTAAGAATGGGTGTGAAGCTTTATGGAATTCCTTTGTCGACACCAACCGCATCTGTAATGACATGCTTGGCCGAGAAAGAAGTCGAGTATGAGCTTGTACCTGTTAATCTTTCCACAGGAGAACACAAAACCCCAACTCATCTCGCAAAAAACGTATGATTGACTATTCTAGTTATAACTTAAATTTTTCTATGACATTTTAATGGTTATAGACACGATTTACCTTACTCGAAAGAGAGTGTTAATTATTACTTAATATCTTTATTTTTGTTCGTGATTTAATTAAATTCTTTTGTTTTGTTTTTTTTTCTTCTAAAAGCCATTTGGAAAGATTCCAGCCTTGGAAGATGGCTCCATCACACTTTTTGGTAATTTTCCCTCGATTCAATGTCGTCTCAGACATGTACTTAGGTTCATATATTTATGCATTTTTTATTTTACTACTGAATATGTTTATGAACAGTACTAAAATTCTAGTTTGATCAGAGTCTCGAGCAATCACGGCGTACATATCCCATAAGTACCAATCGGGTACAGATCTGTTTAGACATGACAACGTCGAAGAAGCAGCAATGGTTGGAGTTTGGGTAGAAGTGGAATCACAACAATTCAGCGCTCCTATCAATACGATTATCTACGAAATTTTAGTAAAGCCTTACATAGGCCAAACTACGGATCAATCAGCTGTCGATGCCAACGTCGCGAAACTGGGTTTGGTGCTTGATGTTTATGAAGCTAGACTGAGCAATTCAAAGTACTTGGCCTGTGATTCTTTTACTCTTGCTGATCTTCATCACCTTCCTTACATTCACTACCTCTTCAAGACTCCTCATGTGGAGTTAATCACTTCGAGACTTCATGTTAACGCATGGTGGGAAGATATTTCATCTAGGCCATCGTTTGTTAAGGTTGCTGGACAGGTGGATGCTATGACTCCTAAGGCTTGATTTACTGCGAGATGTTTTTCTTTGTTTATTTTCTTCATCCTTTTACTCGAGTTATAAATTAAAAGTACCATGCTATATGTGTGTTTTTTTTCTTTCTACGTCAATAATGAATGTTAATGTTGTGGTGACACATTTAAGAATATAATATTCCCTTAACGGGATTGTGCTAACACAGATGCAAATGTACATTTCAGTACGATTGTCCATGTGATGCGTTGGTTAAATCTATTGTTTGTGATCCTGATATCATAAGTCATAAGCGTCATAAGCATCAAATGAACTTATTGAAATTACTAATGCAGTAGTAGACAAAACATGATCCAAAATTTAGCTGCAAGAGGGAACGGGGAAAGTCAGCTATATTGCAAAGAAATGGGTTATACGTTGGTAGCGGGAATTAAGTAAAAACCCATATTTAGAAAATACTTCTATAAATTAGGGGATACATAATAAATAAAATATGAATATTTTAAAATAATATTAGAAACTTCTTATCTACATATTTTTCTTAATGTCTAAATTATTCTTGATTAATTAGTTTTTAGTTAATAGATTATTTCAAATAAAATTTAAGATTTATAATTAGCACATCTCCCATGGTAATGTGGTGTACATCCTATATGTTAGCTTTTTTTATCATTCGTGAGATCAAAATTTCCTTAGAAAAAATAACGTCTCCAACCATAAAACCTTTATGCTTCAAAGAAAAAAAAAAATCTTTTACTTTAGTCAAGATTTTTTTTAACAATTAATATTTAATCCATGTTATAATATCCATAGATAATGATGGCTAGGATGTTTATATCTTCTAAGGAAACCTCTAAAATCAGAGGATAACTTTGAGGATGTCTCCATAACTACCGTAAATATCATATTTACATTCCTCTTTCACGTTTCCGTAGGTGACTCTTTTTTTGTTAAAATGTTAAATTTTTTATGTGGCCTTAAATTTAGGACCTTTTCAATGTCTCCTTGGAGATGTTCTTAGAGTGTTGGTTGTTAGTTATAGACAAATAAAAAGGGAGAAGAACAAGAAGAAGTGTATTGAAATTTGGGATTTGGGGAGATTTGATAGAAATGAGAGATTCTAGTGAGGAATTTGATGTTAAGGAATCTTCATCTCAACAAGATGAAGGTTTTACGTTGATTTTCATAACGATTTTCAATTGCTGTATTTTGTAGATAATCAAAATTTCATATATGAAAAAATCTTAAACCATGACATTTATGAGCACGAAGGTTCAAGTGAAGAATTAACCCAGAAAAATGAAGAAGCTAAAGATACAAATACTCATAATACTCAGTTATAGGTCTAAATAAGGTGGAATGCGATTTTTTTAGTTTAATTCGTCATGGTTATTTAATTGAACAGACTCAGAGTCGGTATGGTCGAAGTTAAAAACAACTCTGATTCTTTACAATCGGTATGGTATTCAAGCTCATTCCATGCCGACACCAGGTATTCCCCCATGAAAGGGTTATTTTAGGTTAGACAGTCGACATAGTAAGTAGGTCACCAACTATGCCGACTGTGGCTTAAAACTGGGCAGAAACTTTAGGCCTTTGTCGATATGGTCGAAGATATCTTATTATGCTGAATGTTTCCAATAGTATGGCCACTTATTGCACTTTTTATATTTTGTGCAAAACATCCACTTGATCCACCCGCATTCAATCCCATATGATGATGATTGGATACAGATGAAAATGTTAAAAGAGATATGCTACAGCTGTCATATATTATACTTTTCCCATATATGGAGTATATT
This sequence comes from Papaver californicum, assembly GCA_023531435.1. Classification (NCBI taxonomy): domain Eukaryota; kingdom Viridiplantae; phylum Streptophyta; class Magnoliopsida; order Ranunculales; family Papaveraceae; genus Papaver; species Papaver californicum. The sequence continues at coordinate 2,533,713 of JAJJMC010025652.1, forward strand.
ATTCTCATATCTTGTATATCCCTTAATAATTCTGTAGATACTAGTTTCCTTTTCTAGTTAACCATCTTTTGTATAAGGAGGAACAATGCTTCATTGTTTGAATATGCACTAACATGGAAACTCTTTCCATGACTATTCTTATCATGGTATCAAAGCCAAACAAGATCCAACCTCTCGCTGCGATATAAATCTGTCAAATATCAGTTTCCGAGTACTAACCTGTTCCCTTGTCAAGGTTTGAATCTTCTTCCTGCAGTCTTCTCATTTATCATGTTGCATGAAATTTTTTAACCTATTACAGTAAAGTTAGATGGAACAACCTATAACCATTGGTCTTTTCTTATGAGAAGTTTTATCAAGGGTAAAGGTTTGTGGAAGTATGTAATGGTATAGAAAAATGCCATGTTGAAACTAATGTTAATTTCAGTGATTGGAAAATCAATAACCATAAAATACTCACATGGATAAGGAACATTGTGATTACTTCCATCAGTATACAACTTACCAGTTTTGAACTTTCCAAAGAAGCATGGATTTTATTTCCAAAAGGTATACTCAAATCAATTTTGCTCAACGCTACAAAATCGAACAAAATATCCGATCTCTGAAACAACAACATGATCAGACAAAATCTCAAGTCCAATGTCACAATTGCAAGCAACTTGAACACATTTCCAAAAATTATATCCAATCGTTAAGTACAACACCACAAGTTTTGTCTCCATACCATTGTAACTACTGCAAGGAGTTTGAACATGCAGTAAAATATTATACATCACCAACATCCATAAAAATGCATGAAAAGAGGAGGAGTCTAACACAACTACACCAACACGGTTCACTGCAGGTCCTGTCTCATCTGACATATAGAAAAGTTGGGAACCATTAGCATCTATAACCAATACTCCAACTGATATTCAGGAAATGCTCAAACAAGCCTTGAAAATCGGTAATAATCCTATTATAGCTTCAGCTTGCAATCCCCTCGGGTATTTACTCGACCGGTTGGTTTCTCAATTCTGGTGCTTCCAACCATATGACTTTTAACTCCTAATATTTTGAGGACTTCCATCCAATTATAACTCATAAGATTCACACTGCTGATGGATCTGAAGTAGTTTCCAGTCATATTGGTTTTGTTAAGTCTTCGAAAAAATATATGTCCCTGATGTACTTTTTGTTCCCAAGATCACCATGAATCTTATCTCTATTGGATAACTTTGTGATCAAGGTTTTAATATCTTCATCTTTCCTTCTGGTTGTGTTATTCCGGATCCCAGGACGGAGAAGCTTGTTGGGATAGATCGTAGATTTGGTCGGTTACACCTCCTAGACACACTCATTATCCCTCCATAATCTAAGAGTCAAGTTTTTGCTTCCTCTACATCTGCATTACCCTCCACTATTTTCTCATTCATGTCTTGGCATTCTAGATTATTCTATGTTTCTTTCTCTTTGCTTACATACATGATTAATAAAGGCTTGTTAGGGTTAACTCATCTAGATAAATAACGTTGCTGCATTACTTGTAAATTGGATAAACAACCAACACTTTCTTTTAATAACAATACCACTTTCTCAACTACACCATTTGATCTTATTCATTATGACATTTGGTGAAAGGCACCTATTGTTTCTAAAGGATGAGATTTATATTATGTTATTTTTATCGATGATTACACTCAATATACTTGGATATACCTATTCAGTTCAAGATCATACTCCTTGAAAATATATAGTGAGTTCTCTACTATGATCGAAACCCAATTTGTAAAAACCTTTAAATCTTTCGCGATGATCAAGGGGGGGAATATATGTCAAATCCATTCAAAGATTTTCTCAAATCAAAAGGCACCTTTTTCAATTATCTTGCACACAGACTTCTGAACAAAACGGTGTTGCAAAGTGAAAACACCGTCATATTGTACAAACTCCTTGAACCCAATTGCTTTCTATATCCGTTCCCTCTAATTTTTGGGGAAAATATATTCTTATTATTGTATATACAATAAATCATATCCCAACAGCTGTTATAAGGGGGAGTGTCTCCATATGAACGTCTTTAGGGAAAAATACCCAATTACTCTAAGCTTCGTGTCTTTAGTTCAACATGTTTTTTCTTCTTCCAGAACGTGAATGATACAAACTTAGTAAAAAGAATTTAATCTATGTATTTCTAGGTTATGGAATAGAAGATAAATGGTATCGCTGACATGATCCAGAAAGTCGAAAACTTCGTATATCTCGTCATGTAACTATTTGGGAGAAAATACCATTATGGTATCTTTCAAGTAGTAAGTCTTCTGAGAATTTCACATACCTAGACCCCTTTGATGTTGTATCTCCTCCCAACCATTCATCAGAACCTATCTCTGTCACTTATGTTGATACCTGAAAAATGACTACCCATTGATAAGGTGAGTCATCTCTATTAGGTAGGCCTACAACTACCTTGGGAATTTAGGGAATAAGCCTAAGTCCCCCAGAGTTATATCCATGGGAGTACGAGGATAAGAAGTAGATAAAATAAAAAGTTAAGGGTAGGATTGAGAAGATGGTGTTTTGATAATATTAGGAGGTTCAGGAATATATGTGTCAGAAGGAATTAAAGGAGGAAAGTATATAAAAGGAAAAGTAATAATACTAAGAAAAGGATCTTCTCTCTCTTACCCAATTATGAAAAATTAATCCTTGTTGTGACTAGGATTGGTCTTCTCCTTACGATTTTACGTTAAAATATTTGGCGACCACAGTGGGAGACTCGTCTCTAGTCCATCAAGATGCACTCGGAATCACCGCTTCGATTGTAACTATTAATTATCCGGCTAATGCTGATGTAATAATATAGGAATGGGAAGGGAACGATGGAGATCCAACAAGAAGAGATATCATCAACACTCTGATTACACAAACGTCTCAAGCGGATAAATCAGGAGCGACAACTAACAAGAATAAATATCAAGTAAAAGAGGATGCGCCTCAACAGAAACAAACTTTATAAGACATCCAAAGGAAATGAAGGGGCATAATCGGCGCCAGTAGGAACTCCAAAAGCTCATAAGACAAGTGGAAGAAGAGGAAGTTGCAGCAATTAAGGAGGTGGCAAAGCAGGTAGCTGACATAGAAAGGTCTTCGCGCAGAGTCTCACATGAGGCAATTATTAAGTACCATGAGGAAAACTACCGAGTGGTAAAGCACGGTAGTTACGATTCCATGAATAGACCGTATTCATCCAACATAGTCGGATATTAGTACCCAGAGGAATAGACGTGTCCAAAGTTCAAGACCTACGACAGAAGAGAAAATTCTCGAGAATACCTTATCCGATTCTTATCAACGATGAATGCGTACTCGATTGACGGAAAGTTATGCCTGATAGAGTTTCCGAAGTCACTGTCAGATACAACCTTCACCTGGTATGACAACCTAAAACCGGGAAGCATAGAGTCATGGTCAACAATGAGCACATTGTTCTTGAGAAAGTTCTACTCGGCGAAGAAGAAAGTTACTATGATTGATCTCAGCAGGTGTAACTCAAGAGTCGGAGAAGACATTGGAAATTTATCAAAAAATTTCGGAACCTCTCTCTTGAATTCCATGAGGACAACAAAGAAGAAATTTTGGTAAAAATATGTGTACGAGGAATGACATATGTGTTCAAGTGGAATCTAGTAAACTTCAAAAAATTTAAAAGTTCGTGGAACTAGAATAAACGGTCGTTGGGATAGAAAATTGTGATGACATTCTGAATCTAGGGAGCATTGATCATACTTGGCAACATTCGGTCAACGCTGCATCGGCACCATTATTCAATACCCGTACGACGACTGGTTAAGACACAAGAAGGCCTCCTTGCATTTCATACCTATAATAAGGGGCCCAGGACATATTTGAATCGATTATGATAGTGCATAATTTACATATTTAGAGTGTCAATTTCATGCACTTATTTGTTATATTTCATGTGAATTATTGTATATTACGTTTGTTTTTGTTTATTTATCTTTTATTAGGTGGAATCGTCCAGAAGAACTGAATTATCACTTAATTGTGCAAGGAAAGAAGTGATACAAAGGAATAAAGACTCAATATTAGCTGGAACTTGTCCGAGTCCAGGATTTCTTGACACCATCCTGTAGAGAATTGAAAGGCGAAGCCAACGCAAAAAGTTATGATTTATGATTCTGAGTTCGTATGAAGAAGTTATGAGCAAAACCGTGAAATCAACTTGGATTTGGTATCTATTGGGCCTTATTAGGCCTGCGCAGGAAGAGGAATAAGGGAAGCGTTTTGGGCTCGTCTTTGACGTGAAAATTAGGGTTTTTATTGGTTTTTGAGGAGGTTAAGTATCCTAATTGGATAAGGATCAAAAGGAGGTGGAAAAGTTTAATGAGATTAGGTGTCCTAGTTGGATAAGGATCAAGAGGAGGTTACCAAATCCTATATAAAGGGGAGCCTAGATACAATTTTCTACATAACTTTTTCACGCCTAGGAACAGTGAAAACCTAGGTTTAGCTTCTGTTGTCTTTAATATTTTTAATGGCTTTTGAGAAAGCCATGTCTAGCTAAATTTCTTTTGTTAGGGTGAAAGGATGAACTTGTAGTATTAATTTTCTTGTGTTTCAAAACTAGGGTTTTCAACTATAAAAGCTTAATGTTAATGTTTTGTCTCTCTTTCAACGTTTTATCTTTCTCGATGATTTTTCATGTTCTATTCCATGTATAATTCATTGTTTGTTTAGTAGAAGAACTCGTTGAAACCTTTTTTTGAATCGATTTATGAATACTCTTTGACTATTTATGCCACGTATACCTAGTACTTCGAAATTCTACCTTAGGTTGAGAACAAACAATTCTTTTTAAAAATTCTTTTCTTCGATTCTTAAACGAAATATCTTCCGTGTATTAGTAGCTAGATTTGCTATTTTGCACGAGTAAAATTGATACCCTTTGTGATGAATGCAAGTAAACCCTATCTACAACGAATTCCCAAAACTTTAACGCTTTTCTATTATTGATTTCAATCTTTATTAAATAGTTTTAATTCATTTATTAGTTTAATTCTTTAAAAAAATTGGAAAAATATCTTTTGACCTGAAAGTTACTTGAATTAATTAGTATAAGTAATACACACTCCTCGTGGGAACGAACCGTATTTTCTCTTGTCTACATCTTTCGATATTGTACGCATGAGGTAAAACAAAGTCAGTTTTTCGACGCATCAACTTTTTGGCGCCGCTGCCGAGGAGTTGTTTTTAGGTTTTGAAACGAAAAGGAAAAGAAATTGAGCCAAAGATTTTGGTGATTAAAAGACTTGGAGTAAAGTTAAAGCTAAAATAATGAAAAAGAAGATAAAGAGTTTATTTTTATTTAATTTTTAATTTTTAGGGTTTTTATTTGTTATTTTAATTCAGAAAAACTGTATTAGGATATCTTTAATTGTTTTTGTAATTTTCTTTTATTTTGGACATTTTGGACATTATTTTTATTTTTAAACCCTACGGAAGGGTAGTATTAAATATAAACTGCACAGGGAAGGACGAAAATTACGATATTGTCTCATCCCATTGGGTTCGTACACTGACACATGAGTCAGTGGCCCGAGTCGACTTCAACGGTTCATCTCCCGTCTGGTACGGGAGGTAAAACTCTATCAATCCACGAAAACCCTGCAAGTGGATTTTCCGTATTCCTTCGTAATGCATATATGTTGAGAACTGAATACGAACTTATTTTCTAGTAAAGGGCAAGAACTGTCCATACAAGATAAGGACTCGGATTTCATCACCGTTTCCTTCTTGTCCGCTTTAGGAACACGTTATCAAACGCGAACCTAGCTTAAAATTTTGATTAGAAAGAGGCCGATAGGGTAACGAGCTTATAGGAAAGTCATTCAAAAGGACTGAATTGGTTACTTTGTTAGCCTAACTCAAAGTTCAGGAAGATTATTTTAAGAAGATTCGATCCGCCTTGTAACCCAAGGAAACTTTGCTAAAGAGACAGGGTTATCAAAGCTCCTTAGAGTTTATCCTGTTTCTATTCGACTTAATCTAATTCGGATCGTTCTAAGAGGTTTGTTAAAACTGTAACTATTTGCCTTTTGAAAGATAAAAGATGGTCTAGAAACAATCTAAGTGGAGCCATCATATTTTTTGTTTGCTAGATTCAATAGGTTTGATTTGGTTGAGTCAGCCTTGCTTGTGATTGTTTAGAATTCCCTTCCAATTTTTCTCACTGGTACCATTCTTAGTTTGATGAACGCCATTGGAATCATTCAGGGTGAAAAGTAAGTAATATTTGATATTCTTGCAAAGCTTTTACAAGGTGAGTTATTGGGTAAATTTTGCTTTGTATTATGGATTCCGGTGATTTGGCTTCTTTTATTGTAATTTGGAATCTTTCCAAAAGAGACGAGAAAGAGGAGTCATCTAATAGTTCACTTGGGGAATACGCATATACACCTTTTTATTATCAGGAACCTAGGAGAGAAGAGTGTGTAAATAATTATTGTAATTATTCTCATGGGTATTATCATTTTGGACCTTATGAAGGTTATGATTATTACCAACCTTACCCAGGTTATGAATCACATTATACTAATTCCAATTATTATTCACACACGTATAATTCACAGTATGAGAGATATGATCAATCATACTGTGAACCATCTGTATCACTCTCATCTATGATGGAACAGTGGAGTTATGACATGGGCAAATCAATTGAATAGTATTGTCAAATCAATTGAACGATATGCTTAAAGACTTTCTGAACTTTTGCAGCAAGTAGATGATTGTCCTCTATATAATGCTTTAAGTTCTGATTTTTATGATTCTCATGATATTAATAATGAAACCGTTAGGAACGATGAATCTTTGTGCTTTGAGAATGATAATAAACTTGACACTTGTGATTATAGGAATAGAGATACTTTTATGACATCTGAATTCGGTATATCTTGTTCTAGTCTAGATTATACTTATGATTATTCGACTAATTATTCAGATGATGGTGATGATTTAGGAGAACCTGTTTATACATGGGATACTATTGTCAAGTTTAACGACTCAGAGGCAGTAGATGTGCAAATTGATATACCTTCTAATCATGTAAATTCTAAGATTCCTATCAGTCACCTAGAAGAAGATGATAACGATCCAATTACTCATGAAACTAATGTTGTATTGAATGATTGTGTCACTGATCCATCTAGTGCTTTTATAAATACTTTTATAAATGATGAGGAGATTGATTTTGCTGAAATTGAACCACTAGATGTATGTTTAGCTCAATTTGCAGATTTCGATGATCCGTTGCTTATTGGCATTGTCAATGCATTGCGTCCTCGAATGGTTGATGATGGTAACACAACCATGGAAGTAATTTCTGCGGACTTAGAACCTGATTTAGGGTACACAACAAATGTTGAAACATCTCGACAATCTTTAATTGCAATTCTTAAGTCTAATTTTCTTTGTGCTACTATGAATAAATGTAAAAGTCGGAAGTTTGATCTTTTGAACCTTAAGGTTGAATTCACTTTATTTAGCTTTATTGGTATTAATCAATCTGTGTTTACAGGTTCATATTTGTAGCAAAACTTATATATTGGGATGATCCCCAATTTTTCAGACTTTATATTCAGGTTTGGTAGCTGAATTTTTGGTACCATTATCATTTTGTTTGAGATTAACTACGGCGTAAGCAGAGAAACAAGTATCATTTGCTTCATGGGAGTCAACCCATCAGATTTGTTTCCTTCACCTTATCTTTTTAGTTTTTGATTGCTTGTTTCATATCATTTTAGGATTTCCCATCTTGATTTTTACATTCGATGATTCAATTTACATTGAGGACAATGTAAAGTTTAAGTGTGGGGGAGTGATTAAGCATATATGATTCTTAAGTATTCACTTTTAAACCTCCAACTTTTATATATTTTAGAGTCACTTAGTATACTTCTAGCTACATTTACATACGGAGTTCTCACTGAAATAACTGAACTTAGAAGTATTAGGAGAACTACATTCGGGGTGCTTAGTTTTTGAGAGGCTAGAGATGACAAAAAGGGACTTAAACCTCCAGTGGCGAGTTCACTATTAGAGAATATGATCATTCAGTACCCTGGGTGAGGCACCAAACCTTCAATTGTCTGTTTAGAGTGTTTCATCTACGCAAAATCCGGGTAGAATGATGAGATACCCAACCTCGCACCATTTCAGCACTACTTTTTGATCTCTTTAGTGCTAATTCTATCAATCATGAGGGTGACATCAGAATTGCGAAAAAATCTTACCTTGTAGTCTTGTTTGCAGTTGACACCATTCTCTCGACAAGAACAGGTCCATAGAAACATATCATCATCAACAAGTGGAACGTTACAAATTTGAATAAAGTTAAAGATCAAAATTTATATCCTAGTTGAAGACTAAGTACAAGATCGAAGAAATCAAAAGAAATGGATTTTTATGAAGTTTATGATACCGAGACAATACAAGTTGTAAATATTCAAGTGGTAAAGTCCTTTTTCCACGACCATATTAGTTTCATTGTTATTCTTTTAGTTTATATTTCATATATCTTGTTAAAAAAATATAAAAAAAAATATAAAAAAAAATCAGGAAAATATATATATATATATATGTAAAAACAAAACGAAAAAAGGAAGAAAAAAATATTTGTTTTATTTCTTTAGAGTATATTTGTTTTTGTATTTATTCGTTATGGCCGTGGGAAAGAAGAAATATATAAAGGGTTTTAAAAGCAACAAGAATTTGAGCAGCAGAGAGTTATAAATTATCAGAGTTCTACGAAGTACAAGAGTTCATCATCTACAGTTGAAGCCGAAGACGTTTATATAGGACGCTGTGAGAGTAATGGTGATTGGAGATTGGATGAGAACATGACTGAGCATTCCCATCCTCGCATAGTGGTTGATTTCCTTTCATAGAGATCATCATAAAACAAGTGTTTCTTTTTCCCACATCTCTATGAGATAACATATTCATATAATTCAGAAGGTTCCTTTTCCTTCCCACTATTCAACGTGTACATGATTTCTATCTTCATTCCTGCCTGCACACATGAGAACCATAAAGTGCATCTTTTGAGTGTCAAAGGCAGAAACATTCGGTCGCTCTCAACCCTGAATTCTTTCATATGGTGGTTTTCTCCTAACTCAAGATTTAAGCATGAGAATAATGTTCATTGATACATCTAACTTCTTATTATTAGTGTGCAGAAATTTTATGTCCACTTAGCTCTTTGGATGCATGTGCTCTGGAATATTTGGTAGTTGGAGAGGGTTTTGTGGGTAAATATCATGCAAACCCCCAAGAGACTATAACTCATCGACTAGGGACACCTAGGGGTTTAAAGGCTTGTTACACATGCTAAGTGTGACCGTATCTTCAACGAACGGGAGTTGTTGTAGTTAGTTTAGATTTTTAGTTTGCTCGAGGACTAGCAAAAGCTAAGTGTGGGGGAATTTGATAAATGCATATTTTAAATATTTAGAGTGTCAATTTCATGCACTTATTTACTAGATTTTATTATATATTACGTTTGGTTTTTTTTTATTTATCTTTTATTAGGTGGAATCATCCAGAAGAACTGAATTAGCACTTAATTGTACAAGGAAAGAAGTGAACAAAGGAATAAAGACTCAATATCAGCTGGAACTTTTCCAAATCCAGGATTTCTTGATACCATCCTGTAGAGAAATTGAAAGGTGAAGCCAACGCTAAAAGTTATGATTTATGATTCCGAGTTTGTATGAAGAAGTTATGAGCAAAACCGTGATACCAACTTGGATTTGGTATCTGTTGGGCCTTATTGGGCCTGTGCAGGAAGAGGAATAAGGGAAGCGTTTTGGGCTCGCCTTTGACGTGAAAATTAGGATTTTTTTGGTTTTTGAGGAGGTTAAGTATCCTAATTGGATAAGGATCAAAAGGAGGTGAAAAAGTTTAATGAGATTAGGTTTCCTAGTTGGATAAGGATCAAGAGGAGGTTACCGAATCCTATATAAAGGGGATCCTAGATATAATTTTCTACACAACTTTTTCACGCCTAGGAACAGTGAAAACCTAGGTTTAGCTTATGTTTTCTTTAATATTTTTAATGGCTTTTGAGAAAGCCATGTCTAGCTAAATTTCTTTGTTAGGGTGAAAGGATGAACTTGTAGTATTAATTTTCTTGTGTTTCAAAACTAGGGTTTTAAACTATAAAAGCTTAATGTTAATGTTTTGTTTCTCTTTCAACGTTTTATCTTTCTCGATGATTTTTCATGTTCTATTCCATGTATAATTCATTGTTTGTTTAGTAGAAGAACTCCTTGAAACCTTTTTTTGAATAGATTTATAGATACTCTTTGACTATTTATGCCACGTAAACCTAGTACTTCGAAATTCTACCTTAGGTTGAGAACAAACAATTATTTTTAAAAATTATTTTCTTCGATTCTTAAACGAAATATCTTCTGTGTATTAGTAGCTAGATTTGCTATTTTGCGCGAGTAAAATCGATACCCATTGTGATGAACGCAAGTAAACCCTATCTACAACGAATTCCCAAAACCTTAACGCTTTTCTATTATTGATTTCAATCCTTATTAAATAGTTTTAATTCATTTATTAGTTTAATTCTTCACAAAAATCGGAAAAACATCCTTTGAACTGAAAGTTATTTGAATTAAGTAGTATAAGTAATACATACTCCTCGCGGGAACGAACCGTATTTACTCTTGTCTACATCTTTCGACATCGTGCGCTTGCGGTAAAACAAAGTTGGTTTTCCGACGCATCAGATTACCGCCTATTCGTTGTAGCCGGGAATAGATCATCATCTTGCTCGAGCAATGGGTAGAAAACCATGAAGTAACATTACCGCCTTTAGTTGTAGACATCAACAAAGTCGACAAGAAAAACACCAGATACTGACATTACCATCACCGGGTGGATCATCCAATACAATGCTTCTCCCTCCGAGGTATTTTCAATCGGAAGAGAAATGAGGGAGGAATCGGAATAGGAAACCAAGTGATCAACGGTAATCTGCTTCCTCAACACCAGGTCATGATACTATTGCACAACCCAACGGAAGACACCCGGAGACCCTGAGAGCCGACGGACAAAGAGGTGTGTGAAATGGAAGAAGAAGCCACGACTTTCAACAACACTGAGAGTGTATCTAGCTAATTCGTGAAAACAATTTTGGCTCAACAATTCTTCGACTCGTTAGGTTTCAGTGAGAACCAGAATCGAGAAGCGGAGAAAGCCATCGCAGCAATATGACCCGACAATCCATAAAGCCTGATGCCAAAAGGGGCGATTACCTTCACCGGTGAGGACATTTATTACCCATCAGAACAGCTTCGGCTACTTTACCTATCAATAAGAAATAATTGAAAAGGGCAATCATTGATGGAGACGCGTCTTTGAATCTAACTTCTCTATATGCTCTAAAGATCTTAGGTGTACAATGATCGGATATTCAGATGGACGCAACCACGGTAAAATGGTTCATAGGAAGTTCTCAAACTGCTATTGGCGTCGTTAGCCTAGAGGTGAAAATCGGGCCGATAAGAGCTCTCACGCCATTTTATGTGCCGGAAGATGATACGACTTTTCACGTGTTACTCGGACGTGGGGTGGATTCTCAATCATACAGTGGTATCCTCGACTTATCACCAGTGTATAATGACGAATATAGGGGGAAGCAATACGGAATCGCCACAACCAATAACCCTTTTGGGCAAGAAGAGGCATAAATATGGCAGGGAATGTGTTCCATGATACATCAAAGGAATCAGAAAAGGCACCCAAAAACTATGATTATCCCGCTCCCCAAGTGGGAAGATGAATCGACCCCCAAGGAGAAGGTCAAAAAATCAGTATTTAGCCCATCACGGATGACGGTTAGTCTTCCTTCGAAAAACAGAAACTGCAAGGGAACTCCCAGTTCCAACGTTTTTCGAAACCGGTAAGAGGGCACGTATACCGCTTAAAGCAATTAGCTAAGGGGAATCCCGAGTCTGAGCACGAATGCACCTTATCCGCTATAGACGGAGTCGCCATCAGAAATAACTAAAGAGGTCGAATCGTCATCAAACGAGGTTGAAAGAGACATGAGGAAGTTAGTAGAAGAACGGGTCATAGAGGATCTAACCTAAAATGGGATAGAGGAAGTCAACATCGGAATGGAGGAAAACCGAAGCTTCATTAAAATAAGCAAGATTTTGAGCGATGATATGTTTTGTAGAAGTGGTAAAAAGATTCGTTCACTCGGACTTGTGAAGATTGATTTTAGATATAAACAATAAACCAGAAAATAAACAAAAGATGAAAATAATATTATTACGAGAGACTGGGAGTCGGGATTCCACCATTATTCATAATCGAGTGATGCAAATTTCAATTCTTAACAATTATAGCTCTTTTATGGACTATATTTCTTTGCCAAAGGTATATTTCTAAAACATTGATTGTAAATCATAAGCATGACGCATAAAAAACTCTAAGGATAAGCATACACCATAAAAAAATCATAAATAATTAATGAAAATCATAAATGAATTAAAATAAGTAAAAAAAAATCATAAAGAATCAAAAATAGTTACCAAACAATTATGAAAAATAGCTTCCTCCATTGTTCCAGTATTGGGGTTTAGCTCCTCACGTCAAGAACACTCTCAAAAGATTTATTCTTGGCCCAAAAGGTGTTTACAAAGGTAAAAAGAAAGAAAATAATAAAAGCAACGAGTTTGCAATAGTGTATGGGCGTTACAGAGTCGTTGTTACAAAGCATGTATTGCAGAATGAAGATATACGTTGCTAATACTGTTACAAAAGCAGTTGAATACAAAGGTTTTGGCAACGGTAATTTATAGTTATAACAACAGTTTCATCATCTTCTTTACTTCTTTTCAGGAGCAACAATATAGTTTTTTTTTTCTGAAATTTTTTTTAGACATCAATTTGGCAAAGCCAGCCCTCCTCCTCTTGTTCTTACACGACCCCTGTTCATATTAAATCCCCATAACTTCACATAATCTCTCGAATCTTCGAAATAAATCTTTAATCAAATCAAGTCTTCTCGGGAATATTTTCTCGATTTATTTTCTTCTCTCGATAGTTGATCTTCAATTAATTCTATGTGATGTTATTTCCTTACCAAAGATCTTTTTTACTTATCAAAACTCGAGAGCATAATATTCCCTTTGTTTCAAAACAAATCTGAAAGATATTCTTCCCATTTTTAACGTAACAACTTAATTCACGAGGTATTTTTGGTTTATTTGAGATGTTTAAACCGTGTACAACTCCTCTCCTCTATGCAAGAATATATTCTTGTCATAAAACCAAAGAAATCTTATCCAAATCTTGAGTATGATTCGAACAGGTGAGAGGTTGAATTGCCACCAAATGTCTTATTTGAATTTGATATAGAGTGGGTGCGTTTAACTAACTGCTTGGGTGCCTTTATCAATTTTAATGGATGGCTTTATCAATTCTTGGGGTTCCTTTAACACTTTTTGAGCCAAATTTCTCCATAATTATTATTCTTCAAAAATACCTTCAAATATAATAAAATTATATTATTAATAGAAAAATTGAGTAATAACAATATAAAGATAAACTCAAATAAGAGATAAAATTGTGTCTATCAAGCGAGGGAGAAAAGTGCATGTTAACCGAACTACTGATTGAGTACAAAGAAGTGTTTGCATTCAAGTATGATGAGATGTCGAGCCTAGTCTGCAACCTTGTCGCCCACTATGTTTCTTCCGAATTTCGACCAGTCAAGCAAAGAATCCGCGATTTTCCACAAGAAACTGCCCTGGAAATAAAGGAAAAAGTGGAGCAGCTGCTAGAAGCTAAGTTCATAAGACCCATCCAACATCCCAGATGGTTGGCTAATATGGTGTCGGTGGTCAAAAAGAATGGAAAAATCAGATGTTGTGTAGAATATTGAGACCTCAACCGAGCATGTCCAAAAGACGACTTCCCACTACCACGGATAGACACCACAGGAGAACACAAGATGTGCTTTTTCATGGACGGCTTCAGCGGATACAACCAAATCAGGATGACATCTGGTTGTTTTAATAAAAATGGTAAAAATAGTTCGTTCACTTAGGCTTGTGAAGATTCGTTTAAGACCTAATTTTGATTTAAACTAGCAAATAATTAAAGGATGATAACAATATTGAGGAACTCAAGATTATTAATCATATTTGAGTGATGTATATCATGATTCTTAACAATTATAGCTCTTTTATTAACTCTGTTTCTTTTCCAAAAATAGATTTCTAAAACATTAACCGTAAATCATAAGCATGGCGCATCAAAAGCTCTAAGTCTAAGCATGCACCATCAAACGAAATCACAACTAATAATAAAAATCATAATCAATTTTAATCAATGCAAAAATTCATAAAAATTAAATATAATTACCATTCAATTGTGAAATATGGCTTCCTCCATTGTCTCATTGATGGGGTTTAACTCATCATGCTCAAAACACTCTCAAAAGATAGAAACATAGCTCAAAAGTGTTAAAAAGGAAGAAAAGAAACACAAAAGAATAAATCAGGGAAACTGCAACGTGTATAAGCATTGCAGTCTTCAATGTTACAGAGCTATAAGACTGTCACAAAAACAACAATCTTCAACTGCTGCATGATAGGTCATGGTATTAACAACAGACTTGCACTGCCGTCTGTTCTTCTTCTTCTCAGCTGCTGCTGCAAAATCACTCTGCAACAAAAAATTTTTCTTTGCAACCTCCCCCAACTCTCGATAATCCTCTTTTACATCCACCCTCTCTATACATACTCCACAGGTCCAAAAATATCGCAGGAATATCTTTTATTTCTTCTCTGCCAAGCCTCAAAGATTTTTCCTCTCCTTTTTATTTTCACGCATCCCTAATCGAGTATAGGTTCTTCAAAATGAAACCGAGTAGGATATTTTCTCCAAATCCTTTTCGTATCTTCCAAACACAATGAAATCCCAATGTATTATTTTTCCTATTTATCGAAATAAAGATGGAAACTCTTTTTATTTCTCGTGAACAAACAATTTACCATCCCTGTTTTATGGAAATAGGTTGATAGTAATCCAAATCAACGAAAAACTCCACAATAATCTCGTGAAAAATAATCCCAGAAAGTTCGCAGTTGTAACAAAAAAAATTCCCGCTAAAAATTATATTTAAATGGTAAAGAAGAAAGGGTGCCCATATCCAAAATGCAAGTGCCTTTAAAAGCGGGGTGCCCTTATCCAAAGTTGGGATGTATTTAACACTTTTGAGCCAGTCCTTCCAAAAAAGTTTATTTCCCAAGAATACCTACAAACACATAAAATAACACAATAAGTACAAAACTGAGCATTAACAATATAGAAAATTGAGAAAAAATCAGACACAAAAATGTGTCTATCAAATACCCCCAAACTTATTATTTGCTAGTCCTCGAGCAAATCTAATCTAGAAAATAAAAATCTAATC
Source organism: Papaver californicum (assembly GCA_023531435.1). Lineage (NCBI taxonomy): Eukaryota > Viridiplantae > Streptophyta > Magnoliopsida > Ranunculales > Papaveraceae > Papaver > Papaver californicum. The sequence goes on from JAJJMC010025652.1 coordinate 2,549,221, forward strand.
CTCTTTCGTAGGAATCACGACTACACTTAGCACGTGCAGCTAGGCGTTAAACTCCTAGGTGACCCTAGAAAACAAGTGTTGTCTCATGAGGGTTTACAAGAGATATACCCGCAAAATCTTTACTCCAAACCCTAGCTAATTAAGGACGATTGAGAATAAACACTAAACATTGTATTTAGTTGGCTACTAAATTCTTGGCTATGAGAACCATTACCCTATATGAATCCAATTGATGTACACGAGTATGCACTCAGCATACTAAATTTCATAAAAGAATTCAAAACTCAGATAGTCATATAAACCATGATACTCAAAATCTATCAAAGTTCAACCACATGAATATATTTAGAAGATGGATATGGAGATAATGAAATTTGCGCATGTCGACTAAGGAAATCGGTGTTTCCCAGAATATATGTATGAACATTAATGCTAGGATAAATCCTAATGGATTGAGATACGCTCCCACTAGTCTTAATCCTAATATTAATATCGACTCAGCTGGTATATACAAGGTCTCCATCGGTTGATTTATTGAACTTAATAAAATATTTTTTCTAGATTTTTTTGTCTAAATAAAATACAAAAATGAGGCTTGATCTCAAACACTCTACTTCATCCTGGCGCAATAATTTTTTTTCTGACTCTTCTTTATGGAACTTTTTGTATGAGTTCCAAAATGCCAGAAAGGATGTCGTTCACTAGACACCATATATACAAATAAAAATAAAAACAACTTTATACAAAATAAAATTGGTGCAAATTCAGGAAGTAAACAAACAAGCAATTACCAATTCATTTATTCCATAAATCACACCGCAAAAGAAAATAAAATTTGCTCCTACCTTTATAATTGGAACGGAAGAGTACAAAGAACTCAAGTAAGTATTTTCCCACTTCGAAAAGCAGTACTGGTACCTCGTATCAACATTCACAATTTAGGATAACAAGCGTCCAACATGTCCAGATCGTTCAATATATAACTACCAAGCCAGAAACTCGTGAGTATTTTGCAGTAGAAGAATGTTGATCAGATAGACGACCAGGAGCAACCCCAAAAGTACCTGAAACAAAATTCTAAGACACAAAACTAGTCAAAAAGAACTAAAAATCTTAAAGATAAAATACAAATAAAAATAATATAAAGAATAAAGAAATAAAAATGAAAAGAAACCTAAACTATGATTAGAAAATCAAAAATATTTATTACAATATTCCACAACCACTCCCTGGCAGCGGCGCCAAAAATTGGTAGGATTCCGAGAAATATATGTATAATAACCGCAATCGCACGACCTCCAACTAGTAGACAGAGGAAAATACGGGTCGAACCTACAGGGAGCGGTGGAAAATACTGTAATCAATATCTCTAATAAACTAGCTAAAACGATGTTTTTGGATTTTTAGAATGCAAATAAACTAAACTAATTAAATAAATACAACGAAGAGAGTCGGTAGCCAGGGTTTTTAGTATTCACCATTATTTTGTATTCAATTACTGAAATGAAACATAACTCATGAATATTTATCTAATGTTCGTTCTATTGACATCGCCTGTTATATGTATTAGAGTCGGAATCACTAGAACGCCCTAAGCATGGCGCATCAAAAGCTCTACGTCTCAGCATACACAATCAAATTGCGTTAGCGAGAAAATTATACGAAACTAAATATTGGCTCACAAATAATACTTGCAATTCCAAGCATACCCCATCAAAGAATTTAACCCAAGCATGGAATATCAAATAATAACACAAATATACTTGTGACCCAATTAATTACGCGCAAAGGTTACTGTATTGTACAAAAACGGTGAAGCAACAACTAATTTCATCGTTAAATTAATAAATAAAATCATGAAATTAATCTATTCAAATCATAATAGTTTATTGCCAAATATTTTAACATAAAACCCTATCTACAAAGTTTAGCTACAAATTTTAGCAAGACCTAACAATGGATATCTCAAAACCCATAAAAATAATTAACAAGGAAGAGAGAAAAATTAAACCAAAGTTGGGAACAACCTCTTCTTCGTCTTCTCTTCTCTCCCGTGCACTCCAGCCATCACAAATCCCAAAAAACAGAAGCCAAGAAATTCCCTCTCAATGTACAAACGGGAAGAAAACTCCAAAGCGAAAACTCCCTTCTTTTGTTTGTGACCTCGTTATATAAAATAGTGTCTATTTTCTTTTTATCCAACAAATCCCTATAAGCCCATACTTCATAATAGTCTATTAATAAGATCCAAAAGATAAATTTCATGTAACCGGACCCATCTTGTTTCACTTCTCCTCAGACCGACCACTTCTACTATCACTCTGATGATTCTCTCTCCTTGTGTCAACCAACAATTGCAGCACCCTTTCCTCCAGAATTGCTCATTTCTCTCTTGAAATACAACGTCCCCTCACTTTGCTCTTGTCAGACTTAGACTTTGTCTCTCACTTTTCATTCCCCCTATACGGTAGCCACAACATACTCCTTTATCTCATTCCCTTTTATACTCGATGACTACACCTATCTTCTCTCCCTTTTATACTCGGTCACTACACCTATCTTCTTTCTAACCAGCCAACGTTCGACCCAATCAAAAGAAAGTATGCCCTCTCTTTTCAACTGTACGTCCTACCAAACCAGCTATTACAATTCCAAAAAATAATGAATCAAAGTACTGCCTCGTTCTCCGTCCTATCAGTCTTACGCCCTTTTCCAGACTTCTCACTTCCTTCAACACCCACACATCTAAGAGGAAATGATGTTATAAGACTAATGACAGCTATTAACCATGTTTTGTTTGTAGCTTAGATTTTTATACGAACCACCTATTAAACCAATAAAATGCTAAAATTAGTACAATTATAAACACTAGCAAATATAAATTAGGCGGTAAATATTTATAAATAATGTCCGTATAAAATACCTCCAAACCTATATTTTGCTATCCTCGAGCAAAACTAATCTAAAAAATAAAAAAAATCCTAACTCATTATCGCAGGTATCGCGATTGCACTAAGCTTGGGCAACAATCCTTTAAACCCCTAGGTGGCCCTAGTGGACGAGCGTTATCTCATGAGAGTTTACAAGAGGTGTACCCACAAAACCTATACTTCGAATTTTAACTATATGTGAACGATTGACGATAGATACTAAACAAGCTATTTAGTTGACATACTAAATTCTTCGGATATAAGAATCATTACACTGTATGAGTCCAATTGTTGTACACGAGTCTGCACTCAGCATACTAAAATTTATATAAGAATGCAAAACTCTACTCAAATAATCATCAAAATTTCAAAAACTGAATGGAAATTATCAACATTCACATTGCTCGAAATCAATCAAATTCAAACACATGGATAGATTAGAAGATGGATATAGAAGTAATGAATGGTGCACATGTTGACTAAGGTGAACGGTGTTTCCCATATCTGTCTGAAGGTCAGTGCATGTATGAATCCTAATGGATTGAGATACTCTCCCACTGGTCTTAATCTCTATACCAATATCGACTCAGCTGGTATATACAAAATCCCCAGCGGCCGACTTATTGAAAATAAAAAAATTATTTACTTTTTTTTTAATTTCATTTTTTTAATTGCTAGTCTGAATAATGGTCTAAATAAAATACAATAATGGGACTTGATCTCAAACACTCTACTTCATCCTGGCGGCGATAACAAGTCGATACTAGTGCCTTATAAAATAACTTAGAGAAACACAAAATTGCAAAAATAAAAATAGAAAGTGATGTGGTTATGATGATTCCGAGATATGCTTGTTCAATAATTATCATGTTATTTCTAACACCTGAGTTAAGCATTAAGATATGAATAGACTATTTAGCTGGGCACACCAACTTCTATAGACAAAATTTTTGTTTCCATCTACCTAGAATGGTTAGTGTCATTCTGAATTGTTCACAAGTTTCTAAACTTTGGAGTTCTTATCGGCATCAATTTTTGGAAACTCTACCCTTAAACCTAAATCTAACATTGTCCTCAATGTTTCAAACTTTATGCAATAAAAATAAATATGAGAAACAAATATAAATCAAGAAGAAGGGATTGGAATATTTCACTTGATTGACGCAAGAAAAGTAGTATTTTCTGTAATACACATCAAATGATAATAGTAATAAAGAACACTGAAAAAAAATAAAAAAAAAAGCCTAAAAAGAAAATAAAAAGAAGAAAATAAGGATCTACCTACTAGATATGTAAAAAAAGGATCTCCATAAATTAACAACCTGAAAATTTGGGGATCAACCCAAAATACAATATTTACAACCAATGACAGCCTCACACTCTAGCAGTAGCAATATAAAGATGATTGGACTATCAAAAGAAAAGAGCTACCACAAACTTGGTTTTCCAACGGGTATACAATTTTGAACAAAAATAACCGAGTCAAAGGGTTCGCTTGGGATAAGAACTGAAATTGTAGGACAAACATGTACATGTTCATAGATGTCACGAGAAGCAAAGTATTCCAAAAAAATTTTTGAAGCACACACATCTAATCCTAAACTAGAAACCCAACAGAAAGTTGGGTTAACAAATCCAGGAGAAGTGACACATAATATGGATTTGGAATCCTCTATCTTGTCCTCTTGTGAGGAAGTCGAAAAACCCTCTAAAATATCTAGTGTTACATGGTCATCTGTGTCCTTGAAAAATTCTATTTATTCTCCTAAGTCATAGGATAAACATGTACTACTATTACTTTAATGTAAAATCCTTGAGAGCCACACATCATCATTCTCAATAAACATTGGTTCATCATTTAAAAAGGTTTCATTATTACTATCATGAGTATTAGAAAAAATATAACTTGTATCCTTAGTAAGACCACAATTATTCACCGACTGGTTAGTTGAGCAAGCAGTTTGTTCAGCAAGTTGATCACAATAAGCATAAGTTTTACTCATTTCAGCAAAAAATAAGTCGCTAGCTTTGTTCCATTTAGCAATGTCATTTTTGAGGCGATCAAGCAAAGATGGTGGAGACGAGTCACATTAGAATGGATGGTCTTCCTCACATTGTGACTGAGAAACATATGAATAAAAATTTGAATCAATTAATTATGGCTCACAACCTGGGTACGGTTGGTAATAATAATAACCTTCAAAAGGTTTGCAATGATCATAATCGTGAGAATAAATACAATCATAATTTACACACTCAGTTCCCATGGGTTCCTGATAATGTGAATTTCTAT